>QRFJ01000106.1:2019801-2131763 GCA_006176705.1 Cocos nucifera | reverse complement strand
CCCATTGGCTTGCGGATGAGCCACCGATGTGAAGTGGTGGGAGACGTTTAGTCCTTCGCAGAACTCGGCAAACCGGGCTCCAGCGAACTGTCGCCCATTATCGGTTATGAGAGCTCGGGGCAGACCGAACCGGCAGATCAGCGTCTTCCAGACGAAGTCCTGCACCTTGGCCTCGGTGATCTTCGCTAGTGGTTCCGCCTCGACCCACTTGGTAAAGTAGTCGATCGCGACCAGGAGGAACTTCCGTTGTCCGGACGCTGTTGGGAAGGGGCCGAGGATGTCCATCCCCCACTGCGCGAAGGGCCAGGGTGCAGTGAGCGGAGTGAGTTCGGATGCCGGCTGCCTTTGCACGCTGGCGTTCTTCTGGCAGCGGTCACACCTCTTCACGTATTCCGTGGAATCACGAAGTAGGGTCGGCCAGTAGTACCCTTGCCGAAGTAGTCTTTGCGATAGGGATCTGGCTCCCGCGTGACTTCCGCAGAGTCCTTCGTGGACATCCTGTAGCGCGATGCAGGCCTCAGAGGGTCGGAGGCACCTCAGCAACGGGAGGGAGTACGACCTTTTATATAACCTGCCCTCGTACAAGACGTAGCGGGAGGCTTGACTCCTGAGCTTCCGAGCTTCTCTCCGATCGTGGGGGAGGACCCCTTCTTCGAGGTAGGCGATTAGCGGATCGATCCAGCTGGGCTCGAAGTCCGTCCGCAGGACGGCCGGAGGTTCCTCGGTGGTCGGGCACTTCAGAGTTTCCAGAAACACCTCTTTTGGTAGTTCGGCCGGGGCAGAGGTGGCCAACTTGGAGAGGAGGTCGGCCCTTGTATTCCCGGTCCTTGGGATGTGCCGAATGTCGAAGCTGTCGAAGGCTGGTATTAAGTTCTTCACCTTCCCGAGGTACATCACCATGCTTTCCTCCCGCGCCTCGTAGCTGCCGCCGACCTGACCGACCACCAACTGGGAATCGCTATAGACTTGAAGCCGACCCACCTTCAATTCCCTGGCTATCTGCAGCCCGGCTATCAGCGCTTCATACTCGGCCCCATTGTTGGTTGTGGGAAACTCGAAGCGCAATGCGTACTCGGTGACGATCCCCTCGGGGCTAACCAGGACCAGCCCTGCGCCGGCCCCGCTAGAGTTGGATGAGCCATCCACATGCAGAACCCAGGCGCCTTCAAGAAGGTCGGCCCTTTCTTCAGGGAAGCTCGACCGCCACAGCTCGGCTTCGTTGGGGCCTGGTCTCCCTCCGATGATAGTCTCGCTTGATTCAAGCTCGGCTTCAAGCTGGTGCGGTGCATTCCAGCACGAAGTCCTGCCAGTATCTGAGCCCTGATCGATGGCCTGGGCCGGTAATTGATGTCGAACTCCGTGAGCTCGATCGCCCATTTGGCGATTCTTCCTGAAGCGTCTGCGCGGTGGAGGACGGCTCTTAATGGTTGGTCCGTGAGGACCGTGATGGTATGCTCCTGAAAGTAAGGTCGGAGCTTCCTGGCTGCGATCAGAAGACAGTAAATTAGTTTTTCTAACTTGGAGTACCTGGTCTCCGCGTCCCTCAAGGCTCGGCTCACGTAGTAGACTGGTTGTTGCGCCTTCGCATCTTCCCTGACCAGGACAGCCGCCAGGGCCATTGGAGAGACAGCTAGGTATAGGAGCAGCCCTTCTCCAGGTTCGGGCTTTGCCAGCAGTGGGAGGCGCGCCGAGGTAGTTTTTAAGCTCCTTCGAATGCCTGTTTGCACTCCGCTGTCCAGCAAAAATCTTTCGGTCGCCTGAGGACCTGGAAGAAAGGCAGGCACCGCTCGGCCGACCTTCGAGACAAAGCGGTTCAGGGACGCCACCTTCCCAGCCAGGCGCTGAACTTCCTTAATTGTTTTCGGGGCAGTCATCTCCTGGATGGCTCGGATTTTCTCGGGATTTGCCTCGATTCCGCGTCTCGACACCATGAATCCTAAAAATTTTCCGGAGGTCACGCCGAAGGCGCATTTGGTCGGGTTCAACTTCATCTTGTGCCTCCTAAGCGCACCGAAAGTTTCTTCAAGGTCGGCGAGGTGGTCTGTCGAGGCTCGGCTTTTGACCAGCATGTCGTCCACGTACACCTCCATGTTGCGGCCGATCTGCCCCTTGAAGACCTTGTTGACCAAGCGCTGGTAGGTGGCTCCTGCATTCTTGAGTCCGAAAGGCATGACCCTGTAACAATAGAGACCTCGGTCAGTAATAAAGGTGGTCTTTTCTTCATCCTCGGGCGCCATGCGTATCTGGTTATAACCAGAAAATGCGTCCATAAAAGTGAGGAGCTCGTGGCCCGAGGTTGCGTCCACCAGCTGATCGATCCTCGGCAGGGGGTAGCTGTCCTTTGGGCAGGCTTTGTTCAGCTTCTTGAAGTCGACGCACATCCTCCATTTGTTGTTTGCTTTTTTGACGAGGACCACGTTCGAGACCCAGGTCGGATAGTTGACCTCCCGGATGAGTCCAGCTTCAAGGAGCTTATCCACTTCTTCGGCTACCGCCTTCTGTCTTTCTGGGGCTTGGCGGCGTAATTTTTCTCTGACGGGTCGGTGCCTTGGGTCGATGGCCAGCCGATGTTCTATGACATCGGCGTCGATCCCTGGTACATCCGCTGGGGCCCAGGCGAAGACGTCTGCATTCCTTCTGAGGAAAGCGACGAGCTGTCCCTTGACCTCGGCCGCTAGGTTGGAGCCGATCCGCACCTCATGCCCCGGGTCTCCATCGCGTAAGGACACAGGGACGAGGTCTTCCGCAGGTTCGCCCCGTTCTTCAGTGAGGTCGTCGCGGACGTCCAGTCCGTCAACAAGGCAAGGGTCGGGCCGGTCTCCCTCGCGCAGGGCGATTGAGTAGCAGTACTTTGCCAGGGCTTGGTCTCCTCTGACTTCGCCGACTCCATGGCTCGTCGGGAATTTCATCTTTAAGTAGTAGGTTGACACTACCGCCCGTAGCGCGTTAAGGCCTGGTCGCCCAAGGATTGCATTATAGGCGGACGGGGTCCTTCACGACAAAAAAGTCGATCCGCGCCTTGGCCGATTTTGGGGATTGGCCCGCCGTCACCGCCAAAGTCACCATGCCTTCGACCGGAACGGCGTGTCCGGCAAATCCCACCAGGGGGGAATTTACAGGTCCTAAGCGGGTGTCAGGTAGGGACATTTTTAAGAAGGCATCGTAAAACAATATGTCCGCCGAACTTCCATTATCCACCAAAATGCGGCGTACATCATAATCAGCGACGTTTAAAGAGATTACAACCGCGTCGTTATGCGGAAATCTGATCCCCTGGGCGTCTGCCTCGGTGAAGGTCACGGGCTCCGAGGTCCTCTGCCTCTTTGCCGATCCCTCGGGTTCGTCGGTCTTTCCCTGCTGCGGTCCTCCCGAGATGGTGTTAATGACGCCAAGAGACGGCCGGTCCTCCTGCCGATCTTCCCCAATCGGCGGCAACATTCTCGGCCGATCTTCCTGCTCTTTAGATCGTCTTCGCAGGAATCGGCCAAGCCTGCCCCGCCGGACCAGCTCCTCGATTTCGTCCTGGAGCTGGATGCACTCCTCGGTATCGTGACCGTGGTCACGGTGGTAAAGGCAGAACTTGTTGGGGTTGCGTTTTCTGGGATGGGAACGCATCCTCTCCGGCTCCGGAAGTCGTCCCTTGATCTCCAGCAGCACTTGAGCCTTCGGGGCGTTGAGGGGGGCGTAGCTGTGAAAACGCCGTCGGAGGGGAGAACCTCGGCGCGGGGAGGGACCTCGTCGCGAGGGAGAACCTCGGCGCCGGGGGGAACTTCGGCGTCGGGTGGGACTTCGGTGCCGAGGAGAACTTCGGCGCGCCCTTCCGTCGGTGGCTTCCCGCCCCCGAGCCTGAGGTGGAGTCCGGGCACGCCCGCGACCAGGGGGAGTTCGGGAACGCGGCCAGGCTTCGGTGCGCTTTCTTTCCTCGGCAGGCCTTCCCGCTCTGCCTACTCGTCGCTTGTCGCGAGCTTCACCATCCTTGGCCTCGAAAGCCTCTTCTGCCCGGGCATAGCTTTCGGCCCGAGCTAGCATGTCAGCGAAGTCCCTGGGATATTTCTTCTCCAGGGAAAACAGCAGGTCGTTCTTCTGAAGGCCGCCCTTGAGGGCGGCCATAGCAACTGATTGGTCCAGGTTCCGGACTTCCAGCGCGGCAGCGTTGAACCGGGTGACGTAAGCCCGGATGGGTTCCCCCTCTTTTTGCCTGATGGCCAACAAGGAATCCGAGCCTCTGCGCGGCCGTTTGCTGCTGACGAAGTGGGCCGCGAATTGTTGACTCATTTGGTCAAACGACAGGATGGTGCCCGGCTTAAGCGCCGAGTACCAATTCCTAGCCGCTCCCTTGAGGGTAGAAGGGAAAGCCCGACACAAAATGGCATCAGGGGCGCCATGGAGTAACATCGTCGTCCTGAAGGCCTCCAAATGGTCGACCGGGTCAGCGGTCCCATCGTAGCTTTCAAAATGCGGGAGCTTGAAGTTCGGTGGTACCTGTTCCTGCATAATTTTCTGTGAGAAGGGAGGATCAGTGCAAATATCGTTACCGCGGGAGGAAGGAGTATGACGAAGTTCTTCTATGCGCCGTCCCATCTCCATGAGCCTTTGGTCCAGGAAATCTTCGCGATCCTTAATCCTCAAGGTCTTCTCGCGGAAGGGGTGCGAAGCTTCTCCCTGGGTTGAGCCGCGGTCCGAGCAGGGGCTCTTTGCCGGCTGCCCTTCTCTCCCGAGGGCCGGAGGTTGGGTAGCCCACATCGGTCGCTCCTGGACTGGATTCCCGGGCTCCGGGGAACCCCGCGCCGGTCGAGTGGGCGCTGGACCTCGCGAATGCGTGGCTTGCACTGCCTGCACCGCCTCCGTAAGATCGCGGACCTGCTGGGCAAGCAGGTCGAACCGCTCCGCATCTACCGCGAGTACGGAGCGGGCCCGCGTCGCCGGGGCCGGAGTGGGAGCGGACGGACCCGAACGGGATCGGGCCGCGGAGGCTGCCGACCTCCGGGTCGAGGTTCTTCTGGGGGGCATTTTTCTTTCAGAAAAGGAATACTGAAGAGGGAGGAGAGAGATCCGGAACAGGGGAGGGAAATCGTCGCCGAGCACTCCTTTAAGAACAAGGGAACCTCGAAGGTTCAATCCCTTCTTCCCACAGACGGCGCCAATCTGTTGGTGCAGAAATCCGTCGCCGCCGGAGGTCGCCGCAATCGAGGCCGCTGGGCGCCGCCGGGGACCTGCAAAACGAAGTCCCGTCCGGAACCGGTGGGGTGGTGGCTCCGGCAGGACCCTCCGACGGTCAAGTTAGTTTCCGACCAACAGTAATGGAGTGCTCGGAATGAGTTCCGGAGCTTAGAGATGTGGAGGAGAGCTTAGAGAGTCGAGAGTTCAGAGAGCTTAGCCTTAGTGTGTCGGGAGGGTCCTTTATATAGCGGAGCTTGATGGTGACAACTGCAGCCGCGTGCTGGCGGGCCGCTCGAGGTTCGGTGGAGTCAGTCTCACTGGTGCCGCGTGCGGCGGATTGGAGGGTGACAGCCATCGCCGCCTGACAGTGGGTCGCTATCGCCCGCGGCGGACTGACCGATGGTGCGGCGGACTGACTGATGGTGATGGTTGCAGAGCTTGCCGAATGAAGGGATGAAGGCCTTCGTCGTGTGCCCATTTCGGAGGAGTTCGGGCTCCTGAAGAGGAAGATAGGAGGGAGTTCGGCTCCCATAGGCGTCTGGCGAGAGGTATGCAGCTAAGGCCCGTCCGCAGAAGAGTTCGGCAACTGAGAAGCCGCGGCTCGGCCGTCTGGGATTCGGCCGGCTGTTGGACTTGGGCTGAGGCTTGGACACTTGAGAGTTCGGTAGGAGCTCGGTCGGCCGAAGTTTGACGAGGGCGACCGCTGAGGAGTTCGGCCCAGTGACGACTGCTGAGGAGTTCGGGCTCCTGAGTGGCGACCGCTTGGGGATTCTACTAAAGCCCGTCGGCTGAGGAGTTCGGCCGCTAAGAGGACTTCATTGAAGCCCGGCCGCACGGGCTCGCCAAGGGTCGGTCCGAAGGAGTTCGGCTGCACGGGCTCGCCTGGGGCCGGTCAGAAGGAGTTCGGCCGTGGGATCCGAAGGAGCTCGGCCAGGGCTCGCTGAGAGGACTTCTTTGAAGCTCGGCCGCCTGGGGTCGGTCCGAAGGAGTTCGGCCGTGGGAAGTCCGAAGGAGTTCGGCTGCACGGGCTCGCCTGGGGTCGGTCCGAAGGAGTTCGGTTGCACGGGCTCGCCTGGGGTCGGTCCGAAGGAGTTCGGCCGTGGGAAGTCCGAAGGAGTTCGGTTACACGGGCTCGCCTGGGGTCGGTCCGAAGGAGTTCGGCCGTGGGATCCGAAGGAGTTCGGCCAGGGCTCGCTGATTCGGCCTCTAGGCAGTTCGGCCGTGTTAGGGGTTCGGCCTGGCGCCTGGCGCTGAAGCTCTTCAGCGGCTACCGGTTACATTGGGCTGAGCGTTGGGCCGGGCTTCGGCAGGAGCGGGATTTATCCCCAACAATTTCTATGATAGATAATTCTATTCATAAATGGAAGATGTATAACTAATCATTCCATTGTTAGTTCTCTAAAGTGAATATCAAATTGAAACAATCACCAAACAACTTCATATGTAGATAAATATCAATAATCAAAGTATATTTTGATTTCATCTACCTATTCATATTGCTGTTCTCTGGTGCCACCATCAATCACTACATTCTCTATTATAATAGCTCTTATTTTGTTTATAACTTTATTGACATATTTAAATAGATATTTAATCATCTTTGATTTATTACATCATTCAATATTTATATGTGCATGATAATATATAACCAAGTGAAAATTATATGGAATAACAAATTTATTATCAAGCATAACTCCATTTTTTATACCATACCATCCATTATTACCTCTTCTATGGATAGCAAATCCATTTTTATTAATGAATGCCTGTATTTAAATTTATTTCAAAAAATATTTCAAGCAATATCCTTTTATCATATATGATGATTTAGGATTATATGTTCCACATGTCATAAATTTCACAACATTTTCATATTCTATTAGATCAATATTTTTATCACATAAATTATAGAATCTATATCTACTACTGTTGGATATTTATATTCTAGATCTAGCCAAACCAAAATATGTATATGTGGCAAACCATATTTTTGATACTCTACTGTATATAAAATTATAAATAACATTAAAAAATTATATATATTAGAATATAAATTAAAATTTATTAATTATTATATACTAAAATATGTTGCTAAAAAATAATATTTTATCTTAAACTATTTTTCAAAATGATGCTTTTTAGTAACATTAGATATCAAATCTTCAAGCTTCATTTTAAAACTCCATCGATGATATCAAATCTGTTGGAGATAAACTCCACTCCCACCAAAGTCCAGCCTGGAGCTTAGCCTAATGCAGTTGATAATCACGGAAGAACTTCAATTGAGAATTCTTCCTTAGCGGTCGAGCTTCGGCCGAACTCCTCTAACGACCGAACCCCAGTCAAACTCCTCAGCAGCCGATCTCCAGCTGAATTTTCCCAGCGGTTGAACTCCTTCTAAACTCCTTTCCGATCCTTCCTTTAGTCGGGCTTCTACGAAAGTTGAACTCCTTCCGCATCTCTCCTTCAGTCGGATTTTCACAGGAGTCGAACTTCTTTCGAACTTCTCCTTCAGTCGGATTTTCATAGAAGTCGAACTCCTTCCAAGCTTTTTCTTCGATCAGACTCCTATGGGAGCCGAACTCCTTCTAGATCCCTCCTTCAGTCGAACGTCTACGGGAGCCGAACTTCTTTCGGATCTCTCCTTCAGTCGAATTTTCACAAGAGCCAAATTTCTTTCGAGCTTCTCTTTCAGTCAGACTTCTACAGGAGTTGAACTTCTTCTAGATCTCTCCTTTAATCGAATTTCCATAGGAGCCGAACTTCTTCCGAGCTTCTCCTTCAATCGGACTTCTACAGGAGCCAAACTCCTTCCGCATCTTTCCTTCAGTTGAATTTTTATAGGAGCCAAACTCCTTCTGGGCTCCTCCTTCAATTGAATTTTTATAGGAGCCAAACTCCTTCTAAGCTCCTCCTTCAGTCGGACTCCTATGGGAGCCGAACTCCTCCCGGATTCCTCCTTCAATCGGACGCCTATGGGAGCCGAACTCCTTTCGGATCTCTCCTTCAGTCAAATTTTCACAAGAGCCAAACTCCTTCCGAGCTTCTCCTTCAGTCAAAATTCTATAGGAGCCAAACTTCTTCCGCATCTCTCCTTTAATCGGATTTCCATAGGAGCCGAACTCCTTTCGAACTCCTCCTTCAGCTGGATTTCCATAAGAGCCGAACTTCTTCCGAGCTTCTTCTTTAGTCGGACTTCTATGGGAGCCAAACTTCTTCCGAATTTCTCCTTCAGTCGAATTTCTACAGAAGTCAAACTCCTTCCGAGCTCCTCCTTCAGTCGGACTCCTATAGGAGTCGAACTTCTTTTGAATCCTTCATTCAGTCGGATGCCTACGAAAGCTGAACTTCTTTCGGATCTCTCATTCAGTCGGACTCCTACGGAAGCCAAACTTCTTTCGGATCCCTTCTTTAATCGAACTTCTACAGGAGCCGAACTCCTTCCAAACTTCTTCTTCAGTCGGATTTTCATAGGAGCCGAACTCCTTCTGAGCTTCTACTTTAGTCGGACTTCTATAGAAGCTGAACTTCTTTCGTATCTCTCCTTCAGTCAAATCTCTACAGAAGCCAAACTCCTTCCGGACTCCTCCTTCAACTAGCGTTCCTCTCAAATAATTCTCTCTAGTCGTATTCCCTTTGGGAGTCCAAACTCTTCTGAAATTGATATACGCCAAAGCTCTTCATCCCTCCATGCGATCCCGAGCGACTCAGTATCGGATGGCTGTGGCCATCGCTATTAGTCTGCTGTAGGTGACAGTGATCCACTATCGGATAAAGATGGCCATCACCATCAATCTACTACAGACGATGCTACAGGCGCCCCCCATCCATGACAAACTCCACCAGACCTCGAGCGGCCCGCTATCAGGTGGCTGCAGCTGTCACTATCAATCTGCTACAAGCTCCATCTATAAAAAGAGATCCTCTAGATATATTTTCTTTAAGCTCTCTCTTTCTTTCCAAAACTCTATCGAACTCTTGCCTGAGCACTCCATTTCTTTTGGTCATAAGAGCTGACTTAATCATCAGAGGGTCCTATCGGAGCCACCACCACCGACTCCGAATGGAACTTTATTTTATACGTCCCCAACGGCGATCTCGTCCTCCTTCACTCCAGCTCATTCCGACGTCAACCAGATTCTGCACCAACAGAATTGGTGCTAAAGGAAGGACCCTCTATTCTCAAGATTTTCTTATTCTTAAAGGAGTGCTCAGCAGCGATCTCTCTCCTCCCTCTCTAGAGATCTCTTTTCTTCCTTTCTAGAGTTCTTTTCTGAGAAAAAATACTTTCCAAGAGAGCTTCGACCCGATGATTGATAGCCTCTGCAGTCAGATCCCGTCTAGACTTATTTGCTTCCGCTTCAGTTCCAGCAACTCAAGCTCCATCTATAGCCATGGTGGATGCAGAGCAGTTCAACCTGTTGGTCCAGTAGGTTCATAGTCTCACGGAGGTGATATAGACCATACATTGATAGATCCCAGTACCAATTCGATTGGAGCAGACTTTCTTAGAGCCCCGTGGTCTGGTCTGGGAATGGCCGACTTGGGCTATCCGACCTCTGATCTCCGAAAAGAAGAAGCAAAGGATGGAAGGCCTTTGCTCGGACCATGACTCGACCCAAGAGGAAGTTTCACATCTGTTTCACCAAAAAACTCTAGAGATCAATGATCGTGAAGATCTTCTGAATCAAAGGCTCCTAGAAATGAGCCGACGAATCGAAGAGCTCCATCATACTCCCTCCTCATATGGTAATGATATTTGCACTGATCCTCCTTTTTCGTAGAGGATTATGCAGAAATCGATCCCATCGAACTTCAAGCTTTCGCAGTTTGAGAGTTATAACGGAACCACCAATTCGATCGACCATTTGGAGGCCTTTCGGATAATGATGTTGCTCTATGGTGCACCAGATGCTATTTTATGCCGGACTTTCCTGTCCACCCTCAAGAGAGCAGCTAGAAACTGGTACTCGCACTTAAGTCAGGTACCATCTTTTTTTTTTAATCAGATGAGCCATCAGTTCATGGCTCACTTCATCAGTAGCTGACGTTCGCGCCGAGGTTTGAATTTTCTGATGACCATCAAGTAGAAGAAGAAAAAATCCATTCGGGCTTATGTCACTCGATTTAATGCTACTGCATTGAAGGTTCAGAACCTGGATCAATCTATCGCCATGGCCGCACTCAAGGGCGGCCTTTAGAAGAATGATTTATTGTTCTTCCTAGAAAAGAAGTATCCCAAGGACTTCGCCGATATGCTAGCTCGGGATGAAGGTTACGTCTGAGCTGAAGAGGCTTTCAAGGCCAAGGATGATGAAGCCTTTGATAAGTGACGAATTGGTGAGTCGGGCGGGCCCATCGAGGAAGAAAAATTGAGTGAAGCTCGGCCGCACTCTCGAACTTTCTCTAAGTGCAAGCAAGCCCGAACTTCTTCCTAGACTCGGAGGTAGGGAAGCTCCGACAGAAGGGCGCGGTGAGGTTCTCCCCAATGAAAATTTCACAACTACATCTCTCTCAATTCTCTGAAAATCCAAGTGCTGATGAAAATCAGGAAGCAACTACCAAGATCGAAAAGGATGCGGTCTCATCCCAGCAAGCGCAATCCTAATAAGTTCTATCTTTATTATCATGATTACGATCATAACACTGAGGAGTATATCCAACTTCAGGATGAGATCGAGGAGCTCATCAGACAAGGCAGACTAGGTCGATTCCTACAATGACGGTCTGAAGGATGGAAAGATCGGTTGAGGACATTGCCACAGCCTGAGCCACCAAAGGGGGAAGATCAACAGAAAGATCGACCACCTCTCGGTATCATCAATACTATCTCGAAAAAACTTTGGTAAGAAGAGGTCAGTAGATCCGAGGGATTAGTGAAAAGATGGAGGACTGAAGAACCCATAACCTTCACTGAGGCAGACGCTCAGGGGGTCCAGTTCTCTCATAATGATGCGATTGTAATCTCTTTAAACATTGCCGACTATGATGTACGCCATATTTTGGTAGATAATGGAAGCTCGACCAACGTATTATTTTATGATGCTTTCTCAAAAATGTTCTTACTTAATAACCACTTGGAGCCTATGAACTTTCCATTGATAGGCTTCACTGGCGATGCCGTACCAGTTGAGGGCATAATAACTTTGGCCATGACTATAGGGCAATGTCCAAAACTGGCTAAGGCATAGGTCGATTTTTTAGTCGTAAGAACTTCGTCCGTCTATAATACTATTCTTGACCGACCTAATCTAAATGCACTTCGAACAGTGGTATCAACTTATTATTTAAAGATGAAGTTTTTGACAAAGTATGGGATCGGAGAGGTCAGGAGAGATCAAGCTCTGGTAAGGCACTGCTATTCAATCATCCTGCATAAGGAAGAACAGTCTGACCCTTATCCTATTGACGAACTAGATGTCTGCGATGACCTCACCGAGGAGTGGGATGAGCTTATAAAGGACCTCATCTCTGTACCCTTAAACGATGGAAATGCAGAGCACGCGGTGCAGATCGACTCCAACTTGAAAGACAAGGTTTGGAAGCAATTCGTTACCTTCCTTAGAAAGAATGCGGACATCTTTGCCTAAGCCCCAGTGGATATGCCAGAAATTGACGTCGAGGTTATGAAACATCGACTGACCGTTGATTCGAAGCATCAGTCGATAAAAGAGAAGATGCACAACCACGCTCCGGAGAGGCAGAAAGCAATCACTGAAGAAGTAGGCAAGCTTCTCAAAGTTGAATTCATCCAAAATATTAACAATCCGACCTAAGTCTCAAACATGGTCCTCGTCAAAAAGGCAAACAACAAGTGAAGGATGTGTATAGACTTCAAAAAGCTGAACAAGACCTGTCCAAAAGATAGCTACTCTCTATCCAGGATTGATCAACTGATGGACGTGATCTCGGGCCACGAGCTTTTTACCTTCATAGATACCTTCTCCGATTATAATCAAATATGGATGGCACCGAAGGATGAGGAGAAAATTGCTTTTTTTACTGATTATGATCTTTATTGTTACAGGATTATGCCCTTTAGACTCAAAAATATAGGGACAACGTACCAACGCCTAGTCAATAAGATTTTTAATGAGTAGATCGACCGCAACATGGAGGTGTACGTGGATGACATGCTCGTCAAAAGCCAAGCTTCTATAGACCACATCGTCGATCTTGAAGAGACCTTCAGTGCACTCAGGAAGCATAAGATGAAACTAAACCCAACTAAGTGCACCTTTGGTGTGATCTTTAAAAA
This sequence comes from Cocos nucifera, assembly GCA_006176705.1. Classification (NCBI taxonomy): domain Eukaryota; kingdom Viridiplantae; phylum Streptophyta; class Magnoliopsida; order Arecales; family Arecaceae; genus Cocos; species Cocos nucifera. Next base: position 2,119,345 of record QRFJ01000106.1, on the reverse strand, counting down.
GTTTCTAGGGTTTATGGTGTCGAGGCACGGGATTGAAGCAAATTCCAAAAAAATTTGAGCTATTCAGGAGATGACTGCTCCAAAAATAATCAAGAAAGTTCAGCGCCTAATTAAAAAAGTGGCTCCCTAAATCACTTTATCTCGAGATCAGTCGAGCGATGCATGCCCTTCTTTCGAGTTCTCAGACAACCAAAAAACTTTTGTTGGATGGCGGAGTGCCAACGGGCATTTGAGGAGCTTAAAAACTACCTCAACTCATCCCCACTATTGGCAAAACCCGAACCCAGAGAATAATTATTTCTGTACCTAATAGTCTTTTCGACGGCCCTGGTGGCAGTCCTGGTTAAGGAAGAAGTGAAGATGCAGCGATTGGTATACTACGTAAGTCAGATCCTAAGGAATGCAGAGATCAGATATTCTAGGCTAGAAAAATTAACTTACTCTCTTCTAATTGCTGCCGGGAGACTTCGATCTTACTTTTAGGGGCACACCATAATGGTCCTCATGGACCAACCAATAAAAGCAGTCCTTCATCGAACAGATACTTCTGGAAGAATTGTTAAATGGATGATCGAGCTCATAGAATTTGACATCAACTATCGATCCCGACCATCAATCAAAGCTCAGATATTGATAAATTTTGTAGTAGAATATATCATTCCAATTGAAGCCGAGCTGGAATAGAACGAGACCGATGCTCTGCTGTCGCAACCGAGCCTCTCCGAGGAGAGTGCTGACCTTTCCGAAGGCTTTTGGACTCTGTACGTGGATGGTTCATCCAACTCCATTGGAGCAGGTACGGGATTGATCTTAGTCGGCTTCGAGAAAGTCGTCGTCGAGTACGCACTATGTTTTGAATTTTCTACGATTAATAATGGGATCGAGTATGAAGTATTGATCGTCGGATTAAAAATAGCAAGAAAATTAAAAGTAGATCGACTTCAAGTCTACAGTGATTTTCAATTAGTGGTCGGCCAAGTTAGTGGCAGCTACAAAGCGTGGGAGGTAAGTATGATGAAATACCTTGAGAAAGTAAAGAACTTGACTCCAGCCTTCAGCTGTTTCAGCATTCGATAGATTCCGAGGGCAGAAAATATAAGAGCCGACCTCCTCTCTAAGTTGGCCACTTCAACTACAATCGAACTACCCAAAGAAGTATTTTTTGAGACTCTGAAGTGCCCAAGCCTAGAAGAATCATAGGTTATTTTGCAGATGGAACTCGAGCTGAGCTGGATTGATCCATTGATTGCCTACCTCAAGAAGAGAGTCCTTTCTCGTGATCCGAAAGAAGCTTGAAAACTCAGAAATCAAGTCTTCTGGTATGTTTTATACGAGGGTAGATTGTATAAGAGGTCGTATTCGCTACCGCTGTTGAGATGCCTCCAACCTTCAGAGGTCGACTTTGAGTTATGGAAAGTGTACGAAAAAATTTATGGAACTCATGTAGGAGCCAGGTTTCTATCTTAAAAACTACTTCGGCAAGGATACTATTGGCCGACTTTATATCATGATTCTATAGAGTATGTCAAGAAATATAACTGTTGTCAGAAGAATGCAAACATACAAAGACAGTCGGCTTTTGAGCTTACTCCACTAAGCGCATCTTGGCCATTCGCATAGTGGAGAATGGACATACTTGATCCTTTTTCGACGACATCTGGACAGCAAAATTTTTTCTTGGTTGCGATCGACTACTTCACCAAATGGATCGAAGCTGAATCACTAACAAAAATTATCGAGGTTACGGTACAGGACTTCATCTGAAAGTCAATAGTCTACTGGTTCGGTTTGTTCCGAACTCTCATAACTGATAATGAACGATAGTTCGTTGGGACGAGGTTCGTCGAGTTCTGCGAAGATCTAAATATCTTCCATCACTTCACATTGGTAGCTCACCTACAGGCAAATGGAAAAGTTGAAGTGACCAACCAAACTTTGCTGCAAGACATCAAGACGAGGCTCGATAGAGCAAAGGAGGCTTGGATGGACGAACTCTACCACATTCTCTGAGCATACCGAACTACTCAAAGGTCGTCGACTAGAGAAACATCATTCACTTTAGCCTTTGGAATGAAGGTAGTCATACAGATCAAACTTAAACTTCCATCAGTGCGGATCGTGGCCTTCAATGAGTAGTATAACCTGCAGGACCTCAGAGCTAACCTCGATTTGCTGGAAGAAAAAAGAAAGAAAGTCCAGATTCGGATGGCGGCCTACAGATGAAAGGTGGTCCGATATTATAGCTCTAGAGTTAGAAGTAAAATATTCAAAGTGGAAGACTTAGTACTTCGGCGAGTCGCCATCTTCCAGCCTCAAAGTCTGAGGAAGTTTGTCCCAAATTGGGAAGGCCCATATGAAGTGGTGGAGGTCATTCGGTTCAGAACTTATCACCTAAAGAAGCTCGAGGGAATAACGCTCCCATGATCTTGAAACTCAAAAAATCTGAGGATGTACTATTAGTAATTTTTCCATAATAAAACTTCTTCATTTCAATATTATTATTTCTTGGTGCAAAAATTATGTGATGACAGGAAAGAAGCAATTAGAAGTGGCCATGTTAGAAATAGGAGGAGGACCTCATCCTAATGTGAGCAAAGTCAAAGACCTCATTCATTTTAGACAAGATGGAGGGAGAGGCCCTGACAATGACCCTTATGTGCCCCCACAGTCTGTTAGGAATAGGAGGAGAACCTCATCCTAACATGAGCAAAGTCGAAGGCCTCATTTTATTTTAGACGAGATAGGGAGAGAGGTCCTGATAATGGCCCTTATGTGGCCCCATAATCTGTTAGGAACAGAAGGAGAACCTCATCCTAACGTGAGCAAAGTCGAAGGCCTCATTCATTTTAGACGAGATGGAGGGAGAGGCCCTGACAATGACCCTTATATGCCCCCACAGTTCATTAGAAATAGGAGAAGAATCTCGTCCTAACATGAGCAAAGTCAAAGGTCTCATTTATTTTAGATAAGATAGAGGGAGAGGCCCTGATAATGGTCCTTATGTGCCCCCACAGTCCATTAAAAATAGGAAGATAACCTCATCCTAACATGAGCAAAGTCGAAGGCCTCGTTCATTTTAGATGGGATGAGAGGAAAGGCTTCGACAACGGTTCCATTATGCCCGACAACAATAGGAGATAAGATCTTTCCTGAGCTTCAACTTCAACGTCAACCTCGGCTGAAGATAAGATCTTCCCATAGCTTCAACTATAACTTCAACCTCGGTTGGAGATAAAATCTCCCCCAAGCTTCAACTTTAATGTCAACCTCGGCTGGAGATAAGATCTCCCCCAAACTTCAAAGTCTACATCAATAGGAGATAAGATCTCCTTCAACCTCGACTGAAGATGGGATCCCCCCAAGCTTCAACTTCAACGTCAACCTCAGCTAGAGATAGGATCTTCTCTGAGCTTCAACTTCAATGTTAACCTCAGTTGGAGATAAGATCTCTTCCGAGCTTCAACTACAACGTCAACCTCGACTGAAAATAAGATCTCATCCAATCTTCAACTTTAACATCAACCTCGGTTAGAGATAAGATCTCCCCCGAGCTTTAAAGTCTATATCAATAGGAGAGAATATCTCTTCCAACCTCGGTTGGAGATAAGATCTTTCATAAGCTTCAACCGCAACGTCAACAAAAGATAAGATCTTCTTGGACCTCGATTGGAGATGGGATTCTTCCGAGCCTCAACTTTAACATCAATCTCGGATGGAGACAAGATCTCCTCCGAGCTTCAACTTCAACGTCAACCTTAGCTGGAGATAAGATCTCCCTCGAGCTTCAATCTGAACTGGTGTAGATCCCTAAAGAGGACTTTGGCAATCATCCTTTTTGTACCCCTTCCTTCGAGTTTCGAACTCGAGAGTGGGGAAACTATTATTGGGAACAAACCTTACTTCCATCGAAGTCCAGTCTGGGACTTAGCCTAATGCAGTTGGTAATCACGAAAGAGCTTCATTCGAGAATTCTTCCTTAGCGGTCGAGCTCCGACCGAACTCCTCTAATGATCGAACCCCAGTCGAACTCATCAGCGGTCGATCCCCAGCCAAACTCCCCCAATGGCCAAACTCCTTCTAAACTCCTTCTGGATCCCTCCTTCAGTCGGGCTTCTACGGAAGCTGAACTCCTTCCGCATCTCTCCTTTAGTCGGATTTTCATAGGAGCCGAACTCCTTCCGGACTCCTCCTTCAATCGAATTTTCATAGGAGCCGAACTCCTTTCAAGCTTCTTCTTCAGTCGGACTTCTCCGAAAGCCAAACTCCTTCCGAATTTCTCTTTCAGTCGAATTTCTACAGAAGCCGAACTTCTTCTGAGCTCCTCCTTCAGTCAAATTCCTACGAGAGCCAAACTTCTTTCAGATTTCTCCTTTAGTCGGACGCCTATGAGAGCCAAACTCCTTTCGAATCTCTTCTTCAGTCAGATTTTCATAGGAGCCGAACTTCTTTCGAGCTTCTCCTTCAGTCGAACTTCTATAGGAGTCGAACTTCTTTCGCATCTCTCCTTCAATCGAATTTTCATAGGAGCCGAACTCCTTTCATGCTCCTCCTTCAGTTGGATTTCCATAGGAGCCGAACTCCTTCCGAGCTTCTCCTTCAGTCGAACTTCTATAAAAGTCGAACTTCTTTCAAATTTCTCCTTCAGTCGGATTTCTATAGAAGCCAAACTTCTTTTGAGTTCCTCCTTCAATTGAACTCCTACGAAAGCTGAACTCCTTTCGGATTCCTCCTTCAATCAGATATCTATGGAAGCCAAACTCCTTCTGAATCTCTCCTTCAGTCGGACTCCTACGGAAGCTGAACTCCTTCTGGATCCTTCCTTCAGTCGGATGCCTACGGAAGCCAAACTCCTTCCAAATCTCTCCTTCAGTCGGATTTTCATAGGAGCCAAACTCCTTTCGAGCTTCTCCTTCAGTCGGATTTCTATAGGAGCCAAACTCCTTCTGCATCTCTCCTTCAGTCAAATTTTTGTAGGAGCTGAACTCCTTCCGGGCTCCTTCAGTCTGATTTCCACAGGAGCCGAACTCTTTCTGAGCTTCTCCTTCAGACGAACTTCTATGGAAGTCGAACTTCTTCTGAATTTTTTCTTTAATCGAATTTCTATAGAAATCGAACTCCTCCTTCAATTGGACTCCTATGGGAGCCGAACTCCTCTCGAATCCCTTTTTCAGTCAAATGCCTACGGGAGTCGAACTCCTTCTGGATCTCTTCTTCAGTCAGATTTTCATAGGAGCCAAACTTCTTTCGAGCTTCTCCTTCAGTCGAACTTCTATAGGAGCTAAACTTCTTCTGCATTTCTTCTTTAGTTGAATTTCCACAAAAGCCAAACTTCTTTCGGACTCCTCCTTCAGTCGAATTTCCATAGGAGCCGAACTTCTTTCGAGCTTCTCCTTCAGTCGAACTTCTATGGAAGTTGAACTCCTTTCGGATTCCTTCTTCAGTCTATAGAAGCCAAACTCCTTTCGAGCTCATCCTTCAATCGAACTCCTACGGAAGCTGAACTCCTTTCGGATCTCTCCTTCAGTCGGACGCCTATGGGAGTCGAACTTCTTCCGGATCTCTTCTTCAATCGAACTTTTATGGAAGTCGAACTCCTCCCGGATCCCTCTTTTAGTCGGACTTCTATAGGAGTCGAACTCCTTTCGGACTTCTTCTTCAGTCGGATTTTCATAGGAGCCAAACTTTTTCTAAACTTCTCTTTCAGTCGGACTTCTACAGAAAGCCAAACTCCTTCCGTATCTCTTCTTCAGTCGAATCTCTATAAGAGCCAAACTTCTTCCGAACTCCTTCAGCTAGCGTTCCTTCTGGATAATCTCCTCTAACCATATTTTCTTTGAAAGTCCGAACTTCTTTGAAATTGATATACGTCAAAGCTCTTCATCCCTCTATGCGGCTTCGAGTGGCTCAATATCGAATGGCTGCAACCGTCACTATCAGTTTGCTACAAACGACAGCGATCCGCTATCGGATGATGATGGTTGTCACCATCAATCTATTGCAGGCGGCGCTACAAGCGGCACCTCCTTCATGACAGACTCTATCAGACCTTAAGCGATCCGCTATCAGACGGCTATAGCTGTCACTATCAATTCGTTACAAGCTCCATCTATAAAAAAGGATCCTCTAGATATGTTTTCTCTAAGCTCTCTTCTTTTTTCTGAAATTCTGTCGAACTCTTATTTGAGCACTCCATTTCTGTTGGTCAGAAGAGCTGACTTGATCGTCGAAGGATCCTACTAAAGTCACCACCACCGACTCCAGATGGAACTTTATTTTGCAGGTCTCCAATGGCGATCTCGTCCTCCTCCACTCCATCTCATTCCGATGTCAACCAGATTCTGCACCAACAAAATCTATTCTCAGCTCTTTGACTAGAAATCAAGTTATGCCTAAATTTTTTGCCATTATGTATTATAGATAAAGATAATAAATAAATCTCGATGTCCATACCATCTACAAATAGCAATGACATCTTGGTAATTTTGGATTATCTATCTTGGACTTCCAATAAAACTTGATGATAAAAAAATTCTCTTTCCGATCGCATTGCCATCAACATCATCTCATACTACTACATCTTTAATTTCCTAATAAATTTCTAATCGGATATCTTTTTAATTTCTTCTGATCTAATCCAGTCTTTCTTCTTTAATACATGCAAAGCCATCAACCATATATTGTTGTAATAATTTTCTACCTCTTATTAATATTTTTTCTTTATTAGGTCTTTGTTATATTACATAAGCATAGAACTTTCTCACAGTAACATACTGTCTATTAACATAATATTTATATAAATACTCTTTATATTTAATATCAATTCTAAAACTATCTTCACCATATGGAAATAAAATCGGATACTACATAGCCATAAAACTTGGATGCAAATCATTAATGCTTTTCAAACCTTTAGTTTTATGTTCAACAATAATATCATGTTGATGATCTATCTTATCAAGATCACCAACTATCAGTCTCGCTATTTCAGAAGCCATCAGAGCATTATATTATGAGCTATCCTTTTGACTCTTTCTTAATAGTTTTAATCACATTGATAGAAAATCAGATTTTTTAAAATGATCTCTAGTCATTCTAAAAATTTTAACAATTTAATTTTTGGTATCAAATAACTTAATTAATTTTTCTATAATTTTTTGATCTATATCTGAACAATCATTATTCAAACTAAATGCTCTCATTCTATTATCTACTTCATATTCAGTATCATATATATAATTATACAAATTTAGGCTTCTCTCCATCAATGGGTAATAACGAACCCATTTGATGATGATTTTGATATTAATTCAAAAAACATAAATTCTTGGTTTATAATTGATGTCAATATCAATCTTAGCATCAATTGATATAAACGCAAATATTGAGTTGTTACTCTAATATTCTCATGAAATTTCGAAGCTCTTCTTCCTCCACTCATTAACAAAGTATCCAAAAAGCTAAAGTTCGCTTTTGACAATGGCAAATCCACTCTTCCTTCATGATAACATAAGCTAAATATTGGCCTAGATGTATTTCAAAATTTCCATACATGTTCTTTATACTAATAAAACTCCATAATATCCATAATGATATTTAGGTAATCAAAGATTCAAAGGTTCAGTAAATTTCCCTACACAATAGATGATAATTATCATAAAAGACTAAATAAAGGAGTTAAAAAATATATTAATTTAATATTTATTTTAAGAAATTTATATTTTTATTAGTGTTTTGCTGAAAAGAAGCCCACCAATGTAAAGAGCTCGATTTATTGATTCAAACGGATTAAATTTTATATAAATCAGAGCTAAAATGATGAAGATATGAAGCATAGAAGTTGAAAAGAAAAAAAAATAAAAAATAAACCAGCCGGTCTAGCAAAATCGGCTCAGAGCCAGCGGCCGAACCGTCGTGCGAACCAGCGAACCTAGCCTGCTTCACCGCTCGACTGATGTCATGCAGACGCCATAATCCATTGTAGCGTATGAAGGGTACATCACTGTAGCTATGCATCGAGTTTTGTTGCGGCGCATAGAATATCCTTTGGATTTTGTTGCGATTCACAAGCAGGCGGGGGCATTTTTGCACGATCCGACGGCTGCTAACGCAGCCGGTCGAGATCAAACGAACAAGAGGTGCAGCCATTTTCTTTATTCCAGCTCCACAGCATGATTGAATGGCTGTCAGCTCTCCTGGTCATGATCCAACGGCGAGCGTCGAATTCGGTTTTGATTCAAAGCATCCAGGCGTCCCGAGCACCATCCGACAGCAGCGTGCATCAAAGAGGTAGATCCAATGGTTGGAGATCGTTCCAACTATGATCAAGATTCCCTTAAGCATCTAGGCATGATCCAACAAGCAAAAACGATCCAAGCGTAGATTCGACGGTCCCTATCTATTCTGGCTTTGATCAGGTGATTGGTAGCAGTTTCTGATGGATTTTTTTGAGCCATTTGATCTAAAATGGACGGCCAGGACTTTTGCAGCTCAACTAATTTGATCCAAAATCAAAATATGACTTTAGGAAGGACTCCAAACACCCTGTTTTCTCCTCTATTTAACCTCCATGATACGCCAGAGCCGGCAGAGCGGCAGAGAGACCACTGGGGCCTTCCAAGCCTCCTCCAGCCTCTTTCTCTCTCCTTTCTTTTTTTTTTCTTTTTTTTTTTTTTTTTTTTTTTTTCTATTATTTTATTTTATTTTTATTTTTTTATTTGAAGAATTTAAATATGCTGAAGGCTAGTAGGATCAAGATTATGTCAGGCTAATGATCTCGTATCTAGAAGAGTAAGAAAAGTCTTCTAAATATGAGAATTTGTAATTTGAACCCTATTTTCTTTTTATTAAGTAATAAAATTTAATTATTTTTATGTATCTTTCTTATTCATACTTTAATATTGAAATTCTTATAATTTATAGCTAAAAAGATAGGTCGTGATCATGAATAGATACAGTCAGTGCTCAAATTAGAATAAATTATAGAATCTATATTTTAATATTTAATTTTTTATAATTTATATCTAAGAAGATAAATCGTGATCGCAGATAGATACGATGTGTGCTCAAGTTAGGATAAATTATAGAAATTAAATTAAAATTATGTTCTTTGATTGTATGATCTAAATAGTCTATGTCTATGAGATGGATCATGATCATACTAGATATGGCCCATACTCGGTAGAATAGATTATGTTAGAATCAGATTAAAAAAAATATACACTTTATAAGATTACATGTTGACAATGAAAAGATTGCATAAATCAATTACAGATTTAAATATTGAAAGATGAAACTAAAATTCTAGATAATTTCTTCTCTTTAATTAATTTTAAAAATACTAATTAACTAAATATTTATTTTTTTTTATTTTAATTTGTTAAAATCTCAATTGATTCTCTTTAACCTACTTTATTAAATTTCTACTTAATAAATTAATTTATTTTTTTAAATTAAATACAACTTAGCCTTCAATCCTCAAGAAAATCGATATCTGACTCACCATTGTTCTAATTAATAGATAGATTGATTTTAATTATTATTTAATACTCTAACGACAAGCAGTCAAAATTTTTGAGACCGTTGTTGGGGATTGTAGCACGATTGCTTCAATTAATTAAAAATTAATTAATTAATTTAAAAAATAAAAAAAAAAAATATTACTTTTTAATTTTATTTAGTTAATTATTGTCTTTCATAATTGCTTTCTTGCTTTCTGTAGTTTAGATTTTTATTTTTACTACTTTTCAGATTTAATCACTTGAATTTACTTTTTCTTGCAAAATCAAATAAATCAAAAACTTAAAATATATCTATAAAAAGATAAAAATATAAATCCTTAAAAATCATCGACATCTCATAACACTTAATTAATTTAGCATAACTACAAACATAATATAAAAATAATTTTTAACATGTTTGGGCACCTTGATTTATTTGTATTACATATTCATAATCTACTTTAAGGGCACAACCCATTAAATAAGATAAGATAGAGATTTGATCACCCTTTCTTAACCCACAAATCACCATCCTTCATATTGTATTGACCCAGATCGTAATTTAAAATCAATTAGATGTTGGCTCTTAAGGATATTCAAGCTCAATAGGATAAGAAAATCCTAGAGTTGGACCGAATTTGGGTTGGTTAATTGCTCGGTGTCTAAGAAAAGTGGTTCAAAGATTTTGATTTTCAATTGATTCTATTGTCTGATCTGACTAACTCAGTTGGTGTCTAAGAAAAATAATAAGCAGAAAATCTTCCACATCTTATACTTACTTGACTGAGTCAGTTAGTTAATCTTGAGCTTGAAGTGCTCGAAGGTGATCTTGAAATAGTTAGGAGCTGTCTAGATCTACGTAAATCCTAGGATAGAGAATCCATACTTGCCTAACTTATTTGCTATTACAACTTAAACCCAAATTAAAGCACTCTCTTCTATCATCCTTAGATCTAGGATCCTCTAGGCTCTCTTCTTTAGAATTCTCTCTCCTCATCTCTTTTTTCTATTCTTTAAAATAAAATAAAATAAAATAAATAATAATTAAAAGATGATTGCTCTAATCTAGAACTCTTAATTGAATATATCAGAATAATTTAAAATGGATCTCGAGAGTAGAGTAGATGAGTTATCCCGTAAATTAGATCATCTAATAGCTAATGAGAACTCTTCCTATCCATCTCTTCTTCCTGCACAATAAGTTTGTGCAATCTATTCAAGCCCCACCCACTTTGTAAGAAGATGCCTAAATCGATTTTTTGAGTATATGTATGAGCAAGTTTATCAAAATCAAACCTATATAGTCCATAGATCAGAAAATAATCCATACTTTAATACTTACAATCCAAACTGGGGGGCTCAACCAGATTTTTCATGGCAATCACAACCAATGATTACCCCAGTGCCACAAGAATCCACATTCATGGATGCATCTTATGATATGCCCTACCTACAATATCAATCTTCTCTAAATAACAATGAGTCAATTTTTAAGGAGAGGATTCAGCAAGCAGTAGATGAATTAGAATTTACCAATCAACTATTGAATACTGTAGATGACCAAAGGCTTAATTCAATAGAAAAAAATCTTAAAAGCCATTATGAAATCACAAAACAATCTAACCAACCAACTTATAAATACACATTCTCAAGCCATAAATTCAAACTCTCAAGCCATTGCTCATCTGAAAATATAGTTAGATCAATTAGCCATGGCTATTAGTAAAAGTGAGTTATCCAGTCAGCCCGAGAGTGACCTTAAGGGACCATACATGACTACAAATTTTAATATCCCAAAAGCTTTTTCTGAACAATCATATTTAACTCTTAAAAAAGAAACGGTTATAGAACAACCCTCTAAAACTAAAAAGACCATCTTAGATCATATAATTGAAGAAAAATATAGAAAAAATCAAGAACCAAGGGATATACCAAATCCATCATCTTACTTATATATGGATCCATCCCTAAGTATCCTAAAATTACCCAATCTTTTTAATGGGGATAGACAAACTGATGAGATGATTGAATCAATAGAGACTTCCCAGGAACCATAAGTAAATAGCACATTAGAGGAAGCTTCACTCATAATTCTTTCTCATGATCCGTTAAATCCCTATTTGGCCCATTATGAGGTGGACGATTTTGATGATGATGAGTACAACATAGAAGTTAATGACCAAATGGATAAATCTATTGCCCAGAGGTAGCAATCCAAGGGGGGTTGAATTGGGTTCTTATAAAAGCTTTGGCCAAATTTAACTCCAAGTAATTATATGCTTTGATTTTAATCTAAGTTATGATGATGAGATGTATATAATATGAGCAGTGAAATTAAGATAACAAAATTAAATTATGAAAATAAAATAAGAATTATAAGCATGCAAAGTATATAGAGAGATAGAAGAAAAAAGCACAACACAAATATACAAAGATTTATAGTAGTTCGGAGCAATCCGCTCCTACGTCCACTCCCTAAGCTTTTCTTAGGAATTTCACTATAATCTATCCTTAATTACAGTGTATTTATTTTTCCAGGCTCACAAATAAATCTAGTTGGTTTTCACAGGAGCACTAACCAAAACCCAATACCGTTAGTTTTTTGGATTCACTAACAACTCAGTTGATTTTTTGGAATCACTAACCAAAACCTACAATATCCAATTCTGGACTTGGACGAATCTAAACTCTAAGTTTCCTTCTCCCAAAGAAATTTGTAAAGAAATCAAAAAATATAAGTAAAATTTTAGCATAATATAAAAAATAGAGTATAAGCTCTTTTAAATCCTAAAGAGCAAGTCGATGATGTACTCGATTGAAGCTTGACTTTTCTTCAAATTATACTTGAGAGAATACGGAAGATGTTGAAGAAGATTGTTTTGAAGTCTCATTGAAATCTATGCACAATGCTCCCCTCTTTTCCTTTTCTTTAGATATTCAATGTTCCTCACAAAATCTGAAAGATTCTCTCTCTAAATTCCTTAATCTCTTTCTTCCTTTTCTTTCAATTGATTCTCCACCTTTAAATACCTTTAGAGAAGGTTGGAGTAAGAGTTCTAGCCATTAAAAGCTCTGAAATAGCCATTGGGGTTGAAAAATAGCTATTAAAAAACTATCTGTTGAAGGCTGTTCGCGCAGATCGAGATCTCTCGATTTTTCACGAGATCTCTCATCAGATTTTGAGACCTTTCAATTTTTCACGAGATGTCTCACCGAAATTGTGAGACCTCTTGAGAATCCTGCGAGACCTCTCGCTCTCAGAGCATAGAAATTAAGTTTCTATCTCTTGAGATCGAGACATCTCAAGTTCAACTCGAGATCTCTCAAGACTGTGCCAGAATACTGTTTCATTATGCCAGACCACTCGAGAGCTCTCGAAAAAAGTTTGAGACGTCTTGAAAAATTCTGACTTTATTTTTCTTCAATATTTGACCTTCCAAACTTGAGTTTCTTGGCCCCAAACTCTTTTAAACATAATTGCTTCCTTCAATTTTAATTTTTCTTCTTTCAATTATACTTTCTTCATACCAAGCCATCCAAATATGTATGAATTTATTCTTTTAAGTATTTTAGCATGGCATATTGAGAGGATTTATTCTTGAGGTAAATTCTTCATTTTGGATACTTAAAAAATCCTACACATATTCTTGAAATACATGATTAGATACATAATATACTCAATATTTTGGAATCATCAAAATCAATCTTAGGATCAACAATCTCTCCCTTTTTGATGATGATAAAATCTTAAGTATATGCATAATAAAAGTAAATAATATATTTTTATGCATTTTACTAAAAAGTATCATGAAGTATAGATTAAACACATGAATGAGTACTTCATGAATGTTCTCAATTATTCTTTTGGTTCATTGCACATATTTCATATACTCATAAAATAAATATTTCAATTCATATCAGTGAGTATTAAGTTTTCATTTCAAGCATCAATATAATTCATTGAGTTTCTTCAAGCATATACTCAACATTCCTCCTCCCCTTTTTGATAGCATCAAAAAGCTCATGGAAAAGAAATAAGAAAGATCATCAAAATCAATATTAAGATATTAAATTGAGAGATGTATCAAATTTATGAAGTCAAATCAAAGAAATCATCTTCTCTTTTTAAAAAATTTAGCTTGAATTCAAATAATCAAGGCTCTCCCCCTTTTTGAATAAATATGATCTTTTTTAAGATTTATTCCTTGGAGTTGAAATATATTTTTAAATTAATCAAAAATTTTAATCAAATTAAGTTAGAAAATATCTCTCCCCCTATTTTTCATACTTATAGTAAGATTACTTTACTTTTCAACTTTCTCCCCCTCTATATTTCAAATCAAGCAAATTTAACATGAATTTAACCACTAAATTTAGATTTTTTAAATTTAAAAAATATTTTTAATTTCAAAGATCTTTTCAATTAAATGAATATTTTTTCTTTAATATTTTTTTTCTCTTATTTTAACAAATAAAGTCATTTCTTTGAAAGATTTTCTTGATACCAATTAAACTAAGTTTTAGATCAAATCATGATTTTCTTGGTTCAATACCATTTAAAGATTAATTTGCAAATTCAGCTTGATACTAATAATTTTAGTTTTGAATTAAATCAAGATGAATTGATTCAAATTAAACAGTTTAAGAATTTAGAATGATAAATTAATTTGAATTGATATCAGCAAATTAGTTAAGACAAATCATAAAAAAATTTTTAGTCATTCTTCAAAAAGATCATTTCTTCCTTTTTATAAAAAATATCAAGCAATTAGATTCAGAAAAGATATATATTTTTGAATTTAATTCAAATGATATCATATCAAACATATAGCTGTGTAAACTCATATTTGAAATAAAGATATTTTTTTCTTTTTGCCAAAAGATAAATCAAGCAGATACATGGCAATAGTAAGTTGTTTGATATCAAATAATTAAAAGTGAAGTTCTTTATAAATATTTAGTAATTTAAAATATTTATATCTAATAAAAATCTTTTAATTTAAATTTATTAATTATAAAATTAATATGAAAAGACTTAAAATATTATGCTGAATTTTAAAATAAACCATTTCATCCATAGCATGATATATAGAGAAGAGCATATTAATCTTTAAAATCAAAGCATTCAAATTATTGCAAGCATCAAAATTAATCATACTTATCAAAATATGAAAGGATGCATACATATTAATAAATCATTAAAGTTAATACATCAAACTTTCAATTCATAGAGTATGATCATTTTAAGCAATGATAAATCATTAAAATCAATCAAACATACTTAATAATTATGCTAATTAATAATTAAAATATATTTAGTAAATAAAGATGGCATGATGTGAGAATAGTTTAGATTTTACCAAATAGCACCATCCATCTATTTTTATTTTCAAGGCATCCATAAAAATTTTCTTCTTTTAGCTTCATTGGATCCTTGGTATACCTGCAAAATTACTTCATAATTTTTGGTACCCAAGCCATCTTGGGTCCATAGGAGTTAGTATTTAAGATTCCTTTTGGAATCCAAATTTATCTTATCAAGGTTTGATCAATTTTTTTAAAGTTGCATTCTAAAATTTTGTGGTCAATTTGATTACATTTAAAGCACTTAAAAGAATGATCTTTGATGGAAGCTCTTATAAAAATATCTTTTGTAGTTTACTATTTTCTTGAAGTATTAAAATTAATTTTTATTTTTATTGAAAATAGGTCCATTGGATTTTACCAAAGATTGAAGATTTTCAAAGCTAATTGTAAACTTTTTAGCTATAGATTTCAAAACCTCAACTTCTCTTCTTAATTTCTTATTTTCTTCTGAGAGCTCTTTCTTTTCAATTGAATGATTTTCATTTTCTTTTAGGAAAGATTTTAGAATATCATTTTTTTTTAAGCTCAAGAATTTCTTTATCTAAAAAATTTTTAGATTTAATCAGATTTTCTTTTTCTTTAGCTAAAGAATTCTTTTCTTCCATTAAATTAAAATTATTCTTTTTAAGCTCCCTACTTTTCTATTTTAATTTTTTAAATTTATTCATAAGTTTATTAAAGGCTTCTTGAAGCTCATCAAATGTAAATTCAGAACAATTATCAATGTTTACCTCATCATTTTGAGCCATCAAGCAAGGATTTATGATGCTTTCTTCCTTTTTCTCATTCTTTTCTTCTTTGCTTTGCTCTCCCTTAATTGATGCATTCTTCTTCTTTTGTTTCTTCTTCTTTTTCTTCTTTTCATCCTCACAAGACATAAGGCATAGGTTGGGATAAGCTTTTTTTTCTTCTTAGGAGCTTGATTCTTCTGTTTGATTTGCTTCTTCATAAATTCTTTCTAATTTCTTCCATACATATTTTGCTAAAATACATTAAAAAATTGCATCAAATACATTTAGCTCTAAGGAGCAAAAAAGTATATTCATGACCTTAGCATTAAGTTGGACCATTTCTTTATCATGCTCTTTCAATGCTTTAGGGGTGTGTGAGCCATCAATTATAATCTTTCATAGGTTATAATCATGTGCTTGTATGAAGATGTGCATGCATGCTTTCCAATAACTATAATATAAACCATTAAAAAATGGAGGTCTATCTATAGAATATCCTTTACTAAATAAAGACTCTATTTGGATTGCCATAATCTTTAGCTCTAGATAGTTAGGTCAATAATCAATAACAGAGCACCTACTCTAATATCAATTATTGCCCAGAGGTAGCAATCCAAGAGGGAGGATGAATTGGGTTCTTATAAAAGCTTTGGCCAAATTTAACTCTAAGCAATTATGTGCTTTGATTTTAATCTAAGTGGTGAGGATGGGATGTATATAATATGAGCAGTAGAATTAAGATAATAAAATCAAACTATGAAAGTTAAGTAAGAATTATAAACATGCAAAGTATATAGAGAGATAGAAAAAAAAAGTACAATATAAATACATAAAGATTTATAGTGATTCGGAGCAATCCGCTCCTATGTCCACTCCCCAAGCTTCTCTTGAAAATTCCACTATAATCTATCCTTGATTATAGGATGCTTGTTTTCCCAAGCTAACAAACAAAACTTGTTGGTTTTCACAGGAACACCAACCAAAATCTAATACCGTTAGTTTTCTGGGTTCACTAATAATCCATCACCAATCAAAATCTACAATATCCAATTCTAGGCTTGGATAGGCCTAAACCTCAAGTTTCTTTCTCCCAAAGAAATTTGTAAAGAAATCAAAAAATATAAGTAAAATTTCAGCACAATATAAAAAATAGAGTATAAGCTCTTTTAAATCCTAAAGAACAAGCCGATAATGTGTTTGATTGAAGCTGGGCTTTTCTTCAAATTATGCTTGAGAGAATGTGGAAGATGTTGGAGAAGATTGCTTTGAAGGCTCGCTGAAATCTGTGCACAACACTCCTCTCTTTTTTCTTTTCTTTGGATATTGAATGTTCCTCACAAAATCTAAAAGATTCTCCCTCTAAATTTTTTAATCTCTTTCTTCCTTTTCTTTTAATTGATTCTCCACCTTTAAATACCTTTAGAGAATGTTGGAGTAAGAGTTTTAACCGTTGGAAGCTCTAAAATAGCCATTGGGGTCGAAAAATAGCCATTGAAAAATTATCAATTGAAGGCTATCCACGTAGATCGAGACCTCTCGATTTTTCATGAAATCTCTCATCAGATTTCGAGATCTCTCAATTTTTCATGAGACATCTCGTCGGAACTGCGAGATCTTTCGAGAATCCTGTGAGACATCTCGCTCTTAGAGCATAGAAACTAAGTTTCTGTCTTATGAGATCGAGACGTCTCGAGTTCAACTCGAGACCTCTCAAGACTATGTCAGAATACTATTTCATTATGCCAAACCACTCGAGAGCTCTCGAAAAAAATCTGAGACATCCTGAAAAATTTTGACTTTATTTTTCTTCAATGTTTGACCTTCCAAACTTTAGTTTCTTGGTCTCAAACTCTTTTAAACATAATTGCTTCCTTCAATTTTAATTTTTCTTCTTTCAATCATATTTTTTTCATACCAAGCCATCCAAATATGTGTGAATTTGCTCTTCTATGTATTTTGGCATGGCATCTTGGGAGGATTTATTCTTAAGATAAATTTTTTTTATTTTGGATACTTAAAAAATTCTATACACATTCTTGAAATACATGATTAGATACATAATATACTCAATATTTTGGAATCATCAAAATCAATCTCAGGGTCAACAAAATTCAACCCCAAAATCATCCTACTTTGGATTGAAAAACTTGAGCCACTATCTAGCACACCAATAGCCTTCTTGTTAGAACCATCAATTGATCAAGAATTGAAATCACTTTTTGATGAATCTACTGACATACTACTATGATACCTACCCAGGAAGACCAACTTATGGATATTCTAAAAGCATATAAAGAAGTTATCAGATGGGATATTGCTGACATGAGGAATAACGATTTTATGAATAATTTTTCTATATTCAGTGCTACTTTTGAAGATGGCCTCCAAAATTTATCTACAATGTTAAAATGATGTATAGAGGCGGATTTAAAATTAATTTAAAATAAGTGCCATGATTTTAATCAGGGAGAGAATATGTCAAGATATATCATATTCGAGAAAAGAAGTGGGGTAAATTAGGTTATCGTTGAACAAATTTCTAAACCACCATCTTTGATTTTGATCTTACAAATACAATCCCTTCATAATAATTATAAAAATTATGATAAGATTAGACTCTGGTTTAACATGTTTGCTCCATGCACCTTACTGATCAGGGCTATGCATAATTACCAAAAAGCATTTCATGAACGTTTTTCTGCCATTATGACCAGACCTCCTGATTGGCCTTATCTATTTGGAACCTTGAAGGATGAATTAAAATAATTATACATAAAACTTCTTAATAAGATCCAACTGAAGAAGTTAAACTTAGCGCTTACTAGGAGGCAACCTAGCTTTAGATTTTGTATTTAATTTTTTTTTTTATTTTTTGTTTACTTTTCTTTCAGGACTAAGTTGGAGGAAGAACTACAAACCCATGCTGAATGAAGAACAAATAAATCTAGATCGAGACCAGAACCAAATTAAGCCAAGTGAATTCTTTTCTTGTTATTTTATTATCATTTATCATATACTTTTTCTTTTCTCCATTGAGGACAATAAAAATTAAGTTGAAAAAAAGGATAAATAAATTTTTATTAAAGTCCTCGAAGTATGATGATAATTAGTCTTATGTACCTGATTTTGTGCCAATTTAAAATTTTTTAGGCATTTTAGTCGATGATTGATTAATGATCTAGAAAATTTTTGAAATACTAAGGATCCAATTATTAAGAAAATCTAATAAATGGTTAGGTCTAGAATAGATAAATTTTTGAGTGATTCTAAAATCTTCTTCCAGCCTATATTCAATAAAGAATCTACTTTATATGTATATGAGTGAAAAAAAACTTATGAAAAAAAAAAGATGAAAAAAAAATTTAGAAAAAAAAAGCAAGTTCTAAACCTTGGTATCCCACCGAATAGCCGTGTCATATTGCCTAAATAAGCAATGTTATTCACGTTAAAAAGTGGGCAATATGAAGAAGCATGTTATATAGTTAGTTTTAACTTGTAGCTTATTTGACTTGAGTTACTAAGCCTGAGGAATGTTCTACACCTAATGCTCTAAAGCCAACTGATTTGGGAGTCATTGATCCAAAGCTCGCTATAAGAATCAAATAAAAAGCTTAAGGGTTAAAACATTGCACTAGCTGTAATAAAAGAAAAAACTCTAGCCCATACTGAAGAAAGAGGATTTAAAGAATAAAGATGGAAACTTGATCAAACAAAAGCTCTTAAATTTTATGTTCTTCACTTAACCACTATATTGGGATAGAATTAATCATCCGATGATGTATTTCTTAAATCTCTAACCATGTATCAATTAACTTTAGGATGATTTGAAGAAACTTTCATATTCTATCGAGTTGGTACATACTTCTATTTTTTTTTTATTCAAGGATGAGTAAAACTCAAGTTGGAGGGTGTAAAAATTATCATAAAATACTAAATAAAGGAGTTAAAAAATATATTAATTTAATATTTATTTTAAAAAATTGATACTTTTATTATTATTTTATAGAAAGAAGTTCATCAATGAGAAGAGCTCGATTTATGGATTCAAATGGATCAAATTTCATGTAAATCAGAGTTAAAACGGCAAAGATATGAAGCACAAAAGTTGAAAAGAAAAAAATAAAAAACAAATCGATTGGTCCAGTGAAATCGGCTTAGAGCCAGTGGCCCAACTACCGCACGAACCAGCGAACCTAGCCCACTTCACCGCTCGGCTGACGTCATGTAGACGCCACAATCCATTGCAGCGTATGAAGGGTACATCATTGTAGCTATGCGTTGGGTTTTGTCGTGGTGCATAGAATATCTTCTAGGTCTTGTCGTGGTTCATTAGCGAGCAGGGGCATCTTTACGCGATTCGACGGCTGCTAACGCAGCTAGTCGAGATCGAACAAATGAGAGGTGCAGTCATTTTCTTTCTTCCAACTCCATAGTGTGATCGAACGGCTGTCAGCTCTCTCGATCTTGATCCAATGGTGAGGGTCGAATTCGATTTTGATTCAAAGCGTCCAGGCATCCCGAGCACCATCCGACAGCAGCACGCATCAAGGAGGTAGATCCAATGGCTGAAGGTCATTCCTGTAGGTGGTGTGGTGCTCCCAAGCCTTGGGAGGCCACGGACGGAGCCAGGATGAGGGCTTCGGGGAGGTTAGGATAGGTATAGTCCTAGGACTAGGACATGAGTTATCCTAGGATGGAGGCAGCATGTAGCTCTTCACGGGCTTGAGGTTCAGATATTGAGGGCCTCAAGAAGCTTGGTTGGAGCTTCGGAGATCTGGGACACAAGATGGAGCAAGAAATCAAAGTCAAAGCTTGAAGGCTGCAGAAAAAGGATTTTCTGCAAGTTAACCGGCTCAGTCCAAAACTGGATCGACTAAGTCTCAGAGCATAGGCAAAATAGAGAGCTGTGCGTTCAGGATTATTGGCACAGCATAGGATTGGGCTGGCTCAGTTTCAGACTGAGTCGACCCAGTGGAACTTAGCTGGCTCAGTGCTGAGACTGAGCCGACTCAGTGCGCGGGCAGAGTTATGCGATGGTCTATTTTGGACTTAGGGTCTGGGTTGATCCTAGGGGTTTTAAGGCCTGGTTCAAGAGGTCTTAAGAGGGCTAATTCATGTATGGATTGGGTTAGCCTAGGGGAGTTTTTGAGCTGGGGTTAATTAGGATTCATGTGGAAACTCTAGGATATATAAATCAGAATATTGTAACTTTTATAATAAGGTTAGAATACAATTGAACTTTTCTTCCTAACTCTCTTCTCTCTTCTCTCTGATTTCAATGCCAAAAATCTTAGCTTCTCTTATCTTTCTTAGATCTTCTTCAGTTTGCTGGATTAATACCCAGGTTCACGCAAGCGATCGGATCTACAGCTGTGGCTCCGAGCAGCCATAAGAACAACAATTGATATCAGAGCCCGGTTGAGCATGGAGGAGGAAGAAGATCGATTTTCAGCAGAGATCAGCAGCGAGATTCAGATCAAAAGGCTTTCTTCAGGCTTCATGAGGAAGGAAGAGATCACAGGGCTGCCGTTCACCATCCCTAGTCAAGGTATTTTTCAGATCTACCTATTTGTTGTTATTTGATTTGGATTGATCATTGAGAACAGTGGGTTGAAGGGAGGATTAGAGAAGTTTGATGGAAAGAAAAGTTTCACGATGTAGATGGTAAGGATGAAGGATCTGTTGGTTCAAATGAGACTGGATTTGACCTTGGAGGATAGGTCGGGGGAGATGACAGATAAGGAGTGGATGTCCTTGGAGAAAAGAACATGTGCCACGATTAGAACTTATTTGGCGGATGAGGTTTTGTATGGTGTGTTGGAAGAGAGAACACCCAAGGGATTATGGTCGAGGTTACATCAGTTGTATATGAAAAAGAATATGTACAACAAGTTGATGCTGAAGAAGCAATTGTACAGCCTTCGGATGCAGGAGGGCGAGGATGTTGCGGAGCATATTCAATGATTCGATCGGATGAGCATGAACTTACTCAATATAGAGATGGATTTAGAAGAGGAGGATGAGAGTCTATTGTTGCTATGTTTACTACCCGGGAGCTTCGATCCGTTGGTGATAACTTTGCTGTATGGTAAGGAGACACTAGTGTATGAGGAGATTGTATCAGTGCTCAAGTCCAACGAGCAGCGAAAATGGATGACGAAGAGGAAGGTCTTTCAAGAGAGTCTTGTGATTTCAGAGAAGTACAGAAAAGAAAAGAAGAAGGACGAATAGAGGGGCAGCAAGGGATCCAAGAGATACTTCAAGTGCAGAGAAGTAGGGCATTTTAAGCGGGAGTGTCCGCTTTGGAAGAAGTGCAAGGGAGGAGAAAGCTCGGATTCCATTAGTACAGTCATTGAAAGTGAAGATTCGGATGAAATCTTGTGGTCTCGGAGTAGCCCATAGGGTGCAGCGTATCTAAGAGGGTTTCGGATAGGTCTACGAAGTGTAGAGGGTCCGAAGGGATAGTGATGGTGTTCGAGGTACAGCGACAGGCCCAGCTGTGCAACGTTGGATGGTTGGCCTCGGAGGACTCAGAGACAGAGTCGGCTTCTACGGCATTAGGGGGACTTCAGCTCTAGATGAAGCACCAGGCAGAGGTGGCTTCACGAGTGGAGGAAGCTGTGACATGGGTTCAGAGTAAAGGGATGCAGAGGGAGGACCTATATCCCAGTACTAATGTCGAAGCTATACAGATCCAGGTGGAGAGGATTGTGTAGGAAGATAGGCATGGCTCTAAGGAGATAGTGTTAGGTGGAGCATCAGGATTTATGGCGAGTGCCGGTAAAGGAACGTTGTATGATCTCCAGGAAAGTTCAAGATAAGTGATGTAGCTGCCAAGCAGAAGGATACCTATAACTCCATATGTGGTGCAGAGGAATGAGCTAAGGACTTCAGCGATGGAGGTGATCATCCCGAAGGCCTCAAAAGGAGCTCAGCAGTTGAAAAAGAATGACAGTGATAAAGTGAGCACGAGGGGCTATCAGAATATGCAGGGACAGCGGGATCGTACAGGAGAATATTATTAGGTGTGCCAAGGCTTGGGCACACCAAGGTGGAGATTGTAGGTGGTGTGGTGCTCCTAAGCCTTAGGAGACCACGGACGGAGCCAGGATGAGGGCTCTAAGGAGGCTAGGACATGTGTGGTCCTAGGGCTAGGACAGGAGTTATCCTAGGATGGAGGTGGCATGTAGCTCTTCACGGGCTTGAGGTTCAGATATTGAGGGCCTCAAGGGGCTTGGTTGGTGCTTCGGAGACCTGGGACACAAAGTGGAGTAAAAAACTAAAGCCAAAGCTTAAAGACTGTAGAAAAAGAATTTTCTGTAGGTTAGTCAGCTCAGTCCAAAACTGGGTCGGCTAAGTCTTAGAGCATAGATAAAACAAAGAGCTACGTGTTCGACACTGCTGGCATGACACAGGACTAGGCCGGTTTAGTTTCAGACTTAGCTGACCCAGTGAAACTTAGCTGGCTCAGTGCTGAGACTGAGCTGGCTCAGTGCGCGGGCAAAGTTATGCGATGATTTGTTTTGGGCTAGGGTCTGGGTTGATCCTAGGGGTCTTAAGGCCTGGTTCAAGAGATCTTAAGGGGGCTAATTCATGTATGGATTGGGTTAGCCTAGGAGAGTTTTTGAGCTGGAATTTATTAGGGTTCATATGAAAACTCTAGGGTATATAAACTAGGTTATTGTAACTTTTACAATAAGGTTGAAATACAATTGAGCTTTTCTCCCTAACTCTCTTCTCTCTGGTTTCAACGCTAAAAATCCTAGCTTCTCTTATCTTTCTTAGATCTTCTTCAGTTTGTTGGATTAACACCTAGGTTCATGCAAGAAATCGGATCTACGGTTGTGGCTCCGAGCAGCCGTAGGAACAACAGTTCCGACTGTGATTAGGACTACGTTAAGCATTTAGGAGCGATCCAATGGGTGAAAATAATCCAAGCGTAGATCCAAAGGTCCCTATCTATTCTGGCTTTGATTAGGTGATTGGTAGCAATTTTTGATGGATTTTTTTGAGCCATTTGATCTAAAATGGACGGCCAGGACTTTTGCAGCTCGACTAATTTGATCCAAAATCAAAATATGACTTCAGGAAGGACTCCAAACACCCTATTTTCTCCTCTATTTAACCTCCCTGATACGCTAGAGCCGACGGAGAGCCCATAGGGGCCTTCCAAGCCTCCTCCAACCTCTTTCTCTCTCCTTTCTCTTCTTCTCCTCTCTTCTTCTTCTATTTTTTTATTTTATTTTTATTTTTTGTTATTTAGAGAATTTAAATATGCTGAAGGCTAGCAGGATCAAGATCATGTCAGGCTAATGATCTCGTATCTAGGGGAGTAAGAAAAGTCTTTCAAGTATGAGAGTTTATAATTTGAATCCTTTTTTTTTTTTTATTGAGTAATAAAATTTAGTTATCTTTTACATGTCTTTCTTATTCATGCTTTAATGTTGAAATTCTTATAATTTATAGCTAGAGAGACAGATCGTGATCATGAATAAATACGATCTATGCTCAAGTTAGAATAAATTATAGGATCTATATTTTAATATTTAATTTTTTATAATTTATACCTAAGGAGATAAATCATGATCGCAGATAGATACGGTTTGTGCTCAAGTTAGGATAAATTATAAAAATTAAATTAAAATTATATTTTTTGATTGCATGATCTAAATAGTCTATGTCTATGAGATGGGTCATGATCATACTAGATATAGTCCATACTCAGTAGAATAGGTTATGTTAGATTAGATCAAAAGAAATATACACCTTATAAGATTATATGTTAATAATGAAAAGATTGCATTAATCAATTATAGATTTGAATATTAAAAGATGAAACTGAAACCCTAGATAATTTTTTTTTAATTAATTCTAAAAATACTAATTAATTAAGTATTTATTTTTTTTATTTTAATTTATTAAAATTTTAATTGATTCTCTTTAATCTATTTTATTAATTTTTATTTAATAAATTAATTTATTTTTTTAAATTGAATGCAACTTAGCCTTCAATCCTCGAGGAAATCAACACCTAACTCACTACTATTCTAATTAATAAGTAGATCGATTTTAATAATCATTTGATGCTTTAATGACAAGTAGTCAAAATTTTTGGCATCATTGCTGAAAATTATAGCATGGTTGCTTCAATTAATTAAAAATTAATTAATTTATTTAAAAAATAAAAAAATAAAAAAATTATTGCTCTTTAATTTTATTTTAGTTAATTATTATCTTTCATAATTGCTTTCTTGCTTTCTGTAGTTTAGATTTTTTATTTTTACTATTTTTCAGACTTAATCACTTGAATTTACTTTTTCTTGTAAAATCAAATAAATCAAAAACTTAAAATATATCTATAAAAAGATAAAATCATAAATCCTTAAAAATCATCGACATCTCATAACACTTAATTAATTTAGTGTAACTATAAATATAATATAAAATTAATTTTTAACATATTTGGATATCTTATTTTATTTGCATTACATATTCATAATCTACTTTAAGAGCACAATCCATTAAATAAGATAAGATGGAGATTTGATCTTCCTTCCTTAGCCCATAAACCACCATCCTTCATATTGCATTAACCCAGACCGTAATTTAAAATCAATTAAACGTTGGCCCCTAAGAATATTCGAGCTCAATAGGATAAGAAAACTCTAGAGTTGGATCGGATTTGGGTTGGTTAATTGCTTGGTGTCTAAGGCAAGTGGTTCAAAGATTGTGGTTTTTAATTGGTTCCATTGTCTGACCTAACCAACTCAGTTGGTGTCTAAGAAAAGCAACAAGCAGAAAATATTCCATATCTTACACTTACTTGGCTGAGTCAGTTAGTCAGTCTTGAGTTTGGAGTGCTCGAAGATGATCTTGGAATGATTAGGAGCTATCTAAATCTATGTAAACCCTAGGATAGAGAGTCCATACTTGCCTAACTTGTTTGCTATTATAACTTAAATCCTAATTAAAGCACTCTCTTCTATTATCCTTAGATCTAGGATCCTCTAGGCTCTCATCTTTAGAATTCTCTCTCCTCATCTCTTTTCTTTATTCTTTAAAATAAAATAAAATATAATAAATAATAATTAAAAGATGATTGCTCTAATATAGAACTCTTAATTGAACATATCAGAATAATTTAAAATAGATCTCGAGAGTAGAGTAGATGAGTTATCCTGTAATTAGATCGTCTAATAGCCAATGAGAACTCTTCCTATCCATCTCTTCTTCCTGCACAACAAGTTTGTATAATCCGTTCAAATCCCACCCACTTTGCGAGAAGATGTCCAAACCAATTTTCTAAGTATATGTATGAGCAAGTTTATCAAAATCAAACCCATATAGCCCATAGGCCAAAAAATAATCCATACTTTAATACTTATAATCCAAACTGGAGGGCTCAACTAGATTTTTCATGATAATCACAACCAGTAATTACCCTGGTGCCACAAGGACCCACATTCATGGATGTATCTTATGATATGCCCTATCCATAATATCAATCTTCTCTAAATAACAATGAGTCAATTTTTTAGGAGAGGATTCAGCAAATAGTAGATGAGTTAGAATTTACCAATCAACCATTAAATACTATAGATGACCAAAGGCTAATTCAATAGAAAAAACCTTAGAAGCCATTATAAAATCACAAAATGATCTGACCAACCAACTTATAAATACACATTCTCAAGCCATAAATTCAAACTCTCAAGCCATTACTCATCTGAAAATATAGTTAGATTAATTAGCCATGGCTATTAGTAAAAGTGAGTTGCCCAGTCAATCCGAGAGTGATCTTGAGGGACCATACATGACTACAAATTTTAATATCCCAGAAGCTTTTTTGGAACAATCATATTTAACTCTTGAAAAAAAATAGTTATAGAACAACCCTCTAAAACCAAAAAGACCATATTATATGATATAATTAAAAAAAAATATAAAAAAAATCAAGAACCAAGGGATATACCAAATTCATCATCTTACTTATATATGGATCCATTCCTAAGTACCCTAAAATTATCCAATCCTTTTAATGGAGATAGATAAACTGATAAGATGATTGAATCAATAGAGACTTTTCAAGAATCATAAGTAAATAATACATTAAAGAAAGTGATAAGTACCATAAACTCACCAATAAAAATATTAATTTATCAATTAATTCATATTAATTTTTAAAAATTAATATGAATATTAATTAAAAAATTGATTAAAAAATAATAAAAATTAAAAAATAAAATTTTATAATCAATAGAAAGAGCTCATTTTTTTTATTACAATAAAATAAGTTTCGAGCAAAACGAAGCTAAAACTTAGAAGATATGAATTTTTAAAGAAATAAAATAAATAAAAATTAAATAAGAAAAGAAAAATGGCTCATTCAGCTTAAGCCGGCATGCCAAGCCAGCCACGTAAGCTGACTCAACCATGAAAGCCATCAATCGATCCACGATCCAAGCATGGACCACCAGCTCAGCAGAATTCGATAAATCATGGAGCGACACGTGGTGGACCTAGATCCTTAAAAGGTCCACAAAAATCTATCGCGGCTCACAGGATATTTTGAACTTTTCACATGATAATAGTAAAGGCATGATCGGACAGATCCAATTGATTGCGGTCAAGATCGGACGCTAGTGGTTATTTTTAGATTTGATTCGAATTCCATCAACGATCTGGTGTGATCCGACAGCCAAAAAATTAGCCGATGAAGATCCAACGGTCTAGAATGCTCCCGGCATTGATTAGGACTCTCAACGCATGATTAGCGGTTAGATTTCCTCCATCAACATGCGATTAGCAGTCAGATTTCATTCAGAGCAGCAGAATTCATCCATGACTCCTTTTAATCCGATTTTCATTCGAATTTCTTCATATTTTGATGATGAAAGAGCTCCTTAGTCCCATATTGCCTAGAAGAAAATTCTCCAACCCTCCTAGCTCTATAAATAAGATCTCAGGCCTTTAGAATTCATTATCTTCGATCAAGGTAAAGTTTTAATATAGGGTGAAGCCAGGCTCTGGGTTAATGACTGCTTCAAGGCAACTGATGTCGAGAGAAAAAGCTGGACTTCTACACCATCTTTCCAGCCATGTCGATCCAAGATCAGAGATCAGGCTAATTTATTTTATTTTTTTTCTTTTTAAATTTTATGTATTTAAATTTTAAAATTTTAATTAATATAAATTTTATTTTTTTGTACTTTGATTTTAACTTTTTATTTTTATTATAATTTAATTTCTATACTTTAATTATTATTCTTTATTTTACTACAAGTAGATGCTAAGATCTAATTAGTAGATCTTAGTTTCAAGTTTACTTTTCTGTATAATTTAATTTTTACTTCATAATTTTAATTTTTAATTTTTGACTTCAAATTCTATTTTTAAATTTTTTTTTTCTTTTAAGAAAATTAAAGATTTTAAATCTAAAAATACTACCTTTCCTATGAATTCAATCCGACTCACTGCTATCTACATATTTTTAATTATTTTAAGAAGTTGGATTAAATTGATAAACACGATGTCTTAACGACAACATCGCGTTCCTATCAAGTTTTTGAAGCTTCTTCCATAATTCTTTCTCATGATTCATTAAATCCCTATTTGGCCCATTATGAGGTAGACGATTTTGATGATGATGGGTACAATACAGAAGTTAATGATCAAATAGATAAATTCAACCCCAAAATCATCCCACTTTGGATTGAAAAACTTGAGCTATTATCTAGCCCACCAATAGCCTTCTTGTTAGAACCATCAATTGATCAAAAATTGAAATCACTTCCTGATGAATCTACCGACACACTACTAGTGATATCTACCTAGGAAGATCAACTTATGGATATTCTAAAAGCACATAAAGAAGCTATCGGATGGGATATTGCTGATATAAGGAATAACGATTTTATGAATGATTTTTCTATATTCGGCGCTACTTTTGAATATGGCCTCCAAAATTTATCTACAATGTTAAAACGATGTATAGAGGCGGATTTAAAATTAATTTGGAACAAGTGCCATGATTTTGATCAGGGAGAGAATATATCAAGACATATCATACCCGAGAAAAGGAGTGGGGTAAATCAAGTTATCGTTGAACAAATTTCTAAACCACCATCTTTGATTTCGATCTTACAAACACAATCCCTTCTTGATAATTATAAAAATTATGATAAGATTAGACTCTGGTTTAACATGCTTGCTCCATGCACCTTACTGATCTGGGCTATGCTTAATTACCGAAAAGCATTCCATGAATATTTTTCTATCATTATGACCAGGCCTCCTGATTGGCCTTATCTTTTTGGAACCTTGAAGGATGCATTAAAATAATTATACATAAAACTCTTTCATAGGGTCTGGCTGAAGACGTTAAACTTAGCGCTTAATGGGAGGCAACCCAACTTTAGATTTTGCATTTAAATTTTTTTTTTATTTTTAGTTTACTTTTCTTTCAGAACTAAGTTGAGGGGAGAACTACAAACCCATGCTAAATGAAGAACAAATAAACCCAGACCGAGATTAGAACCAAATTAAGCCAGGTGAATTCTTTTCTTGTTATTTTATTATCATTTATCACATACTTTTTTTCTCCATTGAGGATAATAAAAATTAAGTTGGGAAGAAGGATAAATAAATTTTTATTAAAGTTCTCGAAGTATGATGATAATTAGTCTTATGTACCTGATTTTGTGCCAATTTAAAATTTTTTAGGCATTTTAATCGATGATTGATTAATGGTTTAGAGAATTTTTGAAATACTAAGGATCCAATTATTAAGAAAATCTAATAAATGGTTAGATCTAGAATAAATAAATTTTTGAGTGATTCTAAAATCTTCTTTCAGCCTATATTCAATAAAGAATCTACTTTATATGGGTATAAGTGAAAAAAAAAACTTATGAAAAAAAGATGAAAAAAATTTAGAAAAAAAATAAAAAAAATAGAAAGTGAGTTCTAAACATTGATCTTCCACCGAGTAACCGGATCCCATTGCCTAAGTAAGCAATGTTATGCACATCAAAAAGTGGACAATGTGAAGAAGCTTGCTATATAGTTAGTTTTAACCAGTAGCTTATTTGACTCGAGTCAGTAAGTTCGAGGGATGTTCTACACCTAGTGCTTTAAAGCTAACTGATTTGAAGGTCATTGATCCAAAGCTCGCTACAAGGATCAAATAGAAAGCTTAAGGGGATAAAATATTGCACTAGCTTTAATAAAAAAAAATTCTAGTCCATACTGAAGAAAGAGAATTTAAAGAATAAAGATGGAGAATTGATCAAAGAAAAGCTCTTAAATTTTATGTTCTTCACTTAACCACTATATTAGGATAGAATTAATCATCCGATGACGTATTTCTTAAATCTCTAATCAGATATCAACTAACTTTATGATGATTTGAAAAAACTTTCATATTCTATCGAGTTGGTACATACTTTTAATTTTTCTTTTCTTTACTCGAGGAGGAGTAAAACTTAAGTTAGAAGATATGATAATTATCATAAAATACTAAATAAAAAAGTTAAAAAAATATATTAATTTAATATTTATTTAAAAAAATTAATATTAATATTATTATTTTATTAGAATAAAGTCCATCAATATGAAGATCTTGATTTATGGATTCAAATAGATCAAATTTTACGTAAATCAGAGCTAAAATGATGAAGATATGAAGCATAGAAGTTGAAAAGAAAAAAAATAAAAAATAAATCGGTCGGCTGAACCAGTCTGTCCAGCGAAACCGGCTCAGAGCCAGCGGCCCAATCACCGTGCGAACCAGTGAACCTGGCCTGCTTCACCGCTCGGCTGACATCATGCAGATGCCGCAATCCACCACGGCATATGAAGGGTACATCACTGTAGCTATGCGCCGGGTTTTGTTGTGGCGCATAGAATATCCTCCGGGTCTTGTCGCGGTTCACGAGCGGGCGGGGGCATCTTTGCGCGATCCGACGGCTGTTAACGTAGCCGGTCGAGATCGAACGAACGAGAGGCGCAGTCGTTTTCCTTCTTCCAGCTCCACAACGCAATTGAACGGCTGTCAGCTCTTCCGATCGTGATCCAACGGCGAGCGTCGAATCCAATTTTGATTCAAAGCATCCAGGCGTCCCGAGCGCCATCCGACAGTAGCTCGCGTTAAAGAGGTAGATCCAACGGCTGGAGGTTGTTCCGACTGTGATCAGGACTCCCTTAAGCATCCAGGAGCGATCCAACGGGCGTAAACGATCCAAGCGTAGATCCGACGGTCCCTATCTATTCCAGCTTTGATCAGGTGATTGGCAGCAATTTCTGATGGATTTTTTTGAGCCATTTGATCTAAAATAGACAGCTAGGACTTTTGCAGCTTGACTAATTCGATACTTCAGGAAGGACTCCAAACATCGTATTTTCTCCTTTATTTAACCTCCCTGATACGCCAGAGCCGGCAGAGAGCCCACAAGGGCTTCCAAGCCTCCTTCAACCTCTTTCTCTCTCCTTCTCTTCTCTTTTTCTTCTATTATTTTATTTATTTTTATTTTTTTTATTTGAAGAATTTAAATATGTCGAAGGCTAACAGGATCAAGATCATGTCAGGCTAATGATCTTATATTCAGAGAAGTAAGGAAAGTCTTCCAAGTATGAGAGTTTGTAATTTGAACCCTATTTTCTTTTTATTAAGTAATAAAATTTAGTTATCTTTTACATGTCTTTCTTATTCATGCTTTAATGTTGAAATTCTTATAATTTATAGCTAAAGAAATAGATCGTGATCATGAATAGATACGATCCGTGCTCAAGTTAGAATAAATTATAGGATCTATATTTTAAATATTTAATTTTTTATAATTTATACTTAAGAAGATAAATCGTGACCGTAAATAGATATGGTTTGTGCTCAAGTTAGAATAAATTATAGAAATTAAATCAAAATTATGTTCTTTGATTGTATGATCTAAATAATCTATGTCTATGAGATAGATCATGATCATGCTAGATATGGTCCATACTCGGTAGAATAGGTTATGTTAGAATCAGATCAAAAGAAATATACACCTTATAAGATTGCATGTTAATAATGAAAAGATTGCATGAATCAATTACAGATTTGAATATTAGAAGATGAAACTGAAACCCTAGATAATTTCTTCTTTTTAATTAATTCTAAAAATACTAATTAACTAAGTATTTACTTTTTTTAATTTTAATTTGTTAAAATCTCAATTGATTTTTTTGAACCTACTTTATTAAATTTCTACTTAATAAATTAATTTATTTTTTTAAAAAATTGAACGCAACTTAGCCTTCAATTTTTGAAGAAATCGACATCCAACTCACCACTATTCTAATTAATAGGTAGATCGAATTTAATTATCTTTTGATGCTCTAATGACAAACAGTCAATAAAAAATCCTTTTTAAATATCAACCTATATTTAAAGAATTCTACAAAAAAATATATAATCAAAGAAACTTTGACATCTAAAGGAAAATCTGATAGAACTTCATTCATAATGCGATTGATCACCAACTAAAATTAAATTAAACCTAAATCTTAAAAAAAATATATGAAAATTATAGTATACAAATCATATTATTTTGAAACTGACAAACTATACCTTCTTCAATTACTAATGCAACATCATCTTCAATAGAAATATTATCAATGATACTTCTCATTGTTTAAGTTCCATCAGCATTATTTTGATGCATATATTGTTTAGTTAATTCCATGGTTATATTCTTTTCAATATTATATGCTTCTTTCTGATCACATTATTCAAAACTTTCAGATGTAGTAGTGTATAAATTTTCTTGATCATTCACAAACGAACAACAACATGAATAAATTATTTTTCTATCTAAATATTATCTAAAAAATATAAATTTTTAGATAAATTTTTTATCCATAAAAAAAAGATAGGACTAGAACATAAACCCAACAAGCCGGGCATTAAATTAAGTTTAATTTATTTATTAAATATTAAATAATAAATTTAAATAAATTTTTAGACTACTTTAATAAATGAGCCGAGCCGAATAGTTCGCAAACTACTCGGCAGGCTCGAGGCCCGTTTATTTTTATAGCCTTTGAAGGAAACAGCATCGCTTTACACTTAAGACAGAAACCCTTGGCCTTCCTGTTCATCTTGTTCGTCTTCATTTCTAAAATTCAGTCCTCTTCTTCTTCCTCCGCAAGGATTCTTTTACTCACCTACAAGTATTTCTTTATTTTTTTTAATGGAACATTGGTCCATTTGAGGAGAAAGATGTTGAGGGTCAAGCAAAGAAGTCTTGTTCAACATTTTTTTCTGTCTATTTAGCTATACGTAGCTTTCACAATTTATTTGACTTCATCTCATCTCTAGATCGTGAAGAGAATCCACGATGACTTACTGTACCATATATGTTATATATAAGAATATGGCTACATGGTGATCTTTTTCTTTTTGGTTCATGTCTTAAAACAAATTCATATATGTTATATATGTTATGTATAACTATAAGAATGTAAGGTTACTTCATTGCTTTTTTGGTTTTCTTCAATTTATTTGAGATATTTTTAAATGAAAATATGCTAGCAAGATTTTTTTTTTTTGTCCACGTAGAATCTGATTTTTTTTTGAATTTGATGCCTTGTTTCTCATCTTTGTGTGAATTACTGAATTTGGTGTTTTATGATGGTTAAAACTTAATGTTATATATACTTAATACCTGTGAATTAATCATGGCTCATGAGTTGTAACTTGTGATTGTAATTGGGAATTGTGATATTGGCAGATGTCATCTTGACTCCTAAGTCATGCTAGTCTATATAATATGTCATGAGTGGTTCTTCTAGTCCTCTTGACTCCTTTTGGTATGCTACTATGATTTTGATTTTACTAAAAGTAGTTGTGTGATTTTATAGGTTTATATCATTTGAGGATTCATCTCCTACAGCAATGAGTAAAGAACCAATAGATATTGAAAAAGAAATTGACATGAATGATGACACGTCTGAGGAGGAGATCAATCTTGGTTCAGAAGAGGGAGGGATGGAGGGAGCATCTACAGCCACAACCATAGGAGCAGATCCTCTGGATAAGCCTCAGAGGAAGAGGAAGAAGACTTCCCCGGTTTGAGAGGAGATGGTGGAAGTGCAAGGCAAGAATGGCAAGAAGAGGATCCAATGCAAACAGTGCAAGAAGACTTTTTCAGCTAAAGATTCAACAACAACCCATCTTAATAGGCATCTAAAAAGGTGCCACAAGAGAGGAATGAGTAAGCAAAAAAAATTACAATTGAAGAAAATTGGTGAATCTCAAGATCAGCTCATAAACTTTACATATGACAGTGATAAAGTTAAGACTGCTGCAGCTGAAATGATCTTATATCATTAGCATCCCTTCAATACAATGGAGCATGTTCATTTTATCAGGTTTTTGAAAGAAATTAGTCTTTATTATGAAAAGATTTCTAGGGCTGCCCTGAAAAATGAATGCATGAACATTTATCACATGGAGAAGAAAAAATTGCATGACTTATTAAAAGGGATCAGAAAGATTTGTATAACAATAGATTTGTGAAAAAATGGGCATGCAAGAGGTTCAATATGTGATGGTGATTGGGCATTTTGTTGATTCTGAGTATATATTACAAAAGCGGATTCTTAACTTTTGTAATATACCATCTCCACAAACAAGACTAGCTATTAGTGATGCATTGATTGCATGCTTTGGAGATTTCGGGATAGAGAATAAGGTGTTTAGCATAGCAATGGACAATGCATCATATAATAACATAGCTATTGGCAATTTGAAAGTGTATTTTGAATGTAGAAAGTTGCCTTTGTATCTTGATGAATCGCTTTTTCATGTGTGTTGTTGTGCATATATCTTGAATTTATTAATTTAGCATGGGTTGAGTAAAATAAAATATATTGTCGATAAAATAAGGAATGGAGTGAAGTATCTATCTGCTTCTGAGTCTCGGTTGCTCAATTTCAATGCGATTAGGAAGTAACTGAATTTGCCATGAAAGCAATCGATTTTAGATTGTGTAGAATGGGACATACAAGATGCTCAAGAGGGCGATGGAGTTTCGGTTTATCTTTCCTATATATCAGCAAAGGGATATGGGATTTCACTTTGTTCCCTTAGATTTAGATTGAGTCAAAGTATCTAAAATGTGGGAGTTCTTGGCTGTGTTTGATATGTTAACAAGCTTGATGATATCCGGCACCAAATACCCTACATGTAATTTGTTTCTCGTGCATTTATGGAAGTTGAAGAGGCTCATAAATAAATATATTGTGAGTGATATAGACTATATGTCTTCTTTGGTCGAGAAAATGAATGAGAAATTTGAGAAGTATTGTGGTGGCTGCAACTTGCTTTAGACTTTGGGGGCAATATTGGATTCTAGGTATAAGATATTTTTGGTCAAATTTTGTTATCCCAAAATTTATAGTGATCTGGAAAAAAATATTAAGGCAGCTAAGATATCTTTATACTCACTCTTTAATGAGTATGTTAAAGAATATAATAAATCTTCATCGCATTCACGATCCAACAATGTGCCCTCATCCTCAAGTGTTAATATGGGGTTTGAATTTGACAATGAAGCAATAACACTAAAGGAAGATGATTTTGTAGCTTATATAAGGATAAGGGATGATGGGGGGACTACCAAATTTAAACTGGATAGGTATTTGGATGAAACAGAGTATGCTTATGGACCTGGGGCTAAATTTGATACTTTGAAATGATGGAAAGTATGTAGTTCCAAAGTTTCAATATCATCTAAGATGGCTAAAGATATGCTTTCCGTTCCTATTGCTATTGTTGCTTCCGAGTCCGCATTCAGTGCTAGAGGTCGAGTTATAGACACTTATCAGTCATCTTTTAGAAAAAATACAGTCCAAGCTCTTGTTCGTGGATCTGATTGGGTGCACGCTCGCCGTAGGAAACAAAAAAAAAGATGAAGTAAGATAAGTTTTTGTTAACTACATTGTTTCTTTCATTTTTATCATAAAAGCAAGCTTTTACACTAATCTTATTTGGCTTTGCATGCTGAGGCTGATGAAGTAATAGCACACCATATGAGGAGATTAAATTGCCAGATTGATTAGTTTGAGATAATTATTTTTCAAGATAAACATTAGTATATATTGTATGTTTTTATTTTGCTGGATGCACCTCCAAATTGCTTGCTTTTTTGTTTAATATGGCTGCGTTATGAAAAATTATATTAGAGGATTTTTAATTTTAATTTAATCTAATTTTTTAATTTTTCATGTACAATCTTGAACTTGAATGGCTATATATTGCTATTTGCTTTAACGTGTATTTTTTTTTTAATGACTTTTTAATTACGGATAAAAAATAACTATAGTACTCAATATTTTCAAATTATTTCATAGTAGACCATAATATTTGAATTTTATCCCTTCAAGATATTTTTTTAAAAAAATAATATTTCTATTTAAAGGCTCGTTTGAAGGTTTGTTTAAAGGTTTATTTAAAGGTTCCTTTATAAATTCATTTAAAGATTCATCTATGATAAACAAACTAGAATTATTAAACGAATCCAAGCATCTATTCTATTTAAATTAATGAACTCAGCCAACAATTCAAAGTCCGGTCCGTTTAAAGGCTCGATTTATTTAGTCTATTTATTAAACGAGTCAAACCTTGCCAAGCGAGGCTGAACTCGGCCCGGTCCATTTAAAGCCCTACTTGTTGGGTTTTGCATGCAATGATCCTGACACCTTTGTTTTGAAACCTCTACTGAACCTCAAGCAGGCCCCTGTATGATTCATGACAAGAATAAATCCATTTCTCTGGTCTTTTCTTTTACTTTCTATAGTTATTTGCATTCTGGTGATCATAATTGATTGAACCAAAGCTTTGAGGAGTTTAACTGGCAGCTATGAAGAAGATTATCTAGTGATCCGCCTGGTAATCAAAGAACACAAGCATGGAAGCATGAAAAACGTACTGTTTGGCAACCTAGCAAATCCAGCGGAAGAATCTGACGGCTATAACCAGGACATGGTATCCTCACCTTTGCTGTGCTCCTATTTATGGTTATCTGTGGTAGAGTTGGTGGCAGTAGCAATTAAAGGTATGCAAGCACCATCCCAACTTATTCTTATTCCCCATTATTCCCATTTTCTCCGTCGCTTCTTTGCTGTGTCTCACCAACTCGTGTTTTATTATGTTATTTGCACAAATTGAAGATAAAGTGATGGAAAATCGGGAAGAGAAGGATAAAAAATTGGGTAATAATAGAACAAAGTTATTATAAAAAAGATTAAAATAAAATCAGAGATAGTCCCACATGAGAATACATAGTAGATGAGGCTACACACCTAAACAATTAGAACAAGACTTGATTGTTAAGATTTTCATCATTATAATTATAATGACATAGTTAATATGGTGGATTTGAAGAGAGCTCTACGCATTGCTGGTGAATAACATAATTGAAAGTGCATTTGGTTTGCAATCGAAATTAAAATTTTAATAAATTAAAATGGATGAGATGATCATATTTTTTGATACATTTGATTTTGATTGGAATTAAAATAGAAATGAAATTAGAATACTAGATAATAGTCTAAATTGGATTTCAGGGCATTCTCATGAAATCAAAATGAAAATGAGACTCCTCCAACCAAAGAGTTAGAATTGGAGCTATTTATTCCTATTCTTATTT
The DNA here is from genome assembly GCA_006176705.1 of Cocos nucifera. Lineage (NCBI taxonomy): Eukaryota > Viridiplantae > Streptophyta > Magnoliopsida > Arecales > Arecaceae > Cocos > Cocos nucifera. The sequence continues at coordinate 2,082,061 of QRFJ01000106.1, read as the reverse complement.
CCAAGTCCAACTCCCTCGAACCAAATATATCTCCAATATTTCATGAATCTAACTTACGCGGTTCGCACACTTGAATCACAACATTGTGAACTTTTCAAAGAAAAAAAAAACCACAACATTGTGAAAATAAACCGCATAACGTGGGCTCCAGGTCCAGATCCGGCCCAGTGGAGTAGCGAAATGAGAACCCTGCTAAACCCATGCTGCTCGGAGTCGGTCCACGCTCCATTTCCGAACCAGAGAGAAGCACATGGAGGAGAAAAACTAGAAGACGTGCAGCACAAGACGAAACGAAGTCAGGTAGACAAGAGAGGGAGATGAGCTCTCGATACTCACTTCACACACTTCTACACTCCTTCCGTCCCCGCCTCCTCGCCCGATCCATCTCCTCCACTCCCCGCGTCGAGAGCGGCGGATGGTTCGACAAGATCAAAGGCGTCTTCACCGGCAAATCCACCACCAATTCCAAGTCCTCCTCCTCCTCCTTCTCCCTCATCGGTCAGCCTCTCTCTCTCTCTCTCTCTCTCTCTCTCTCTCTCTCTCTCTCTCTCTCTCTCTCTCTCTCTCTCTCTCTCGTTGTAATTATAGAATCATTTGATTTGATTTGTGGCGTGGTGTTGATATGGGGCGGGCGGCTGCAGAATTCGCCGATCAGATGGACAAGGCGCGGAGGCTGGGATCCTTCAGGAAGTTCGAGGTGGGGCGCAGCAGCGCCACCATGTCCGAAGCTTTCAAGAAGCACATCGCCATCCTTCGCTACCTTGGCTCCATCGATCCAACGGGAGAGGTTTCCCCCACCCCCACCTTTTTTTTTCTATAAAAAAGGAATTTTCTGCTAATTTATCAATCAAATGCTTACTACGCACACTTCTATGTAATTTCAAACATTGGTTCGACGTCAGTATGATGAAATAGATGGTTCTTCTGTCTTTTTTTTTTCCATAAAAAGATTAGATTTTGTTAGATTTTATGCGGTGCTGTTTGTAAGATACCATTTGGAATTGATGTTGCACTTGTAGAATCTCAAAGCTAGCCACAAACGTGATGCAACAAAGCATTGTAATTGCGCGATAGCTGACGTTGAGGATGTACTGGCGAAGTACACGTGGGCCAAAGAAGCACAGAAGAAAGTTGATAAGTTAAAGGAGGAAGGAAAGCCATTGCCAAAGAACTTGAACGAGGTACTTCTGTTTCGATTAATTAACATATTTAAATGAAGAAATTTGAACTATTATTACCAGGATGGTGTTATATGCTACATGAAGTGGATCTTTTATTTTATCACTCCAATATCTCTGTGTGGTGTTGTTTCTGGCAAATTTTAAGAGATGTTGCAAGAAAACCTATTCAAAACGAAAGAGAGGTTGGGGCCAGATCATCCGTTATTTTATAGTTAAATGGCAGATTTTGATTATTTTACCATTGAAAATGTGCAGTGCTGTTTTATTATTCTTTTAAAGTGAATGCGCTTACATGCCATTACAATCCTCTTTTTTTTTTTTGGCTGTTAAAAATATAAAATCTGGCTTCATATTGATGTGCTCTATGGGCAAGTTGTGGTAAGGAATGATAAATATGATCATGTAAACTGTGTCACTAGGTTTGCTAGCAAAATTTTTTCTTTCAGCTGTCATTGATCTCGAACAAAATGGCAAATTTTATCTTGATTGACGGGTTCTTTCTCTGATCATTTTGAAATTCTACTTCACACAACCTGTCCTGTTTAAGAAAATTGCTGTTCCCACCCGTACATGATAAAGCATTTTGGTGAAATTAATTGTGCCATATCATTTTCTACGGCCCTTTTGTAGAGCCTCCATTAAAAGCAAAAAACTGTGTCGTGTTATTTTGTTTTGATGAGACAGCCAATTGGTCTAATAGTCCAAGAATTGTATGGAGCCTTCTTAGTTGTCTATAAATTGTAGTTTTGTGGCTGGATTTAGTGAGAAATATTAGCTAAATATCCCAGAACTCTATAAAATTGTTAGTTTGTCATATATCAATTTGGATTGGAATTAAATCTCATTATTTGAATTGTTAAATGTAACAAAGGAGATCTAAAATGAAGATTGGATTTACTCAGCAGATGGCAGATGACCATTCTGGTCAACTTATGCTAGAAGATATGTCATCATAACATAATTTTCATTTTTCCTTGCCTTTTGTTTTTTCCTTTTGCGGGCTGGGGGTGGTTGCATGATATGTTATTTGCTTAAGTTTAGGTTTTACAGATGCAACTAACAAAGATTCTACAGTATTGATGAAGATTGATTGTTGGGTGCATCAAGTATCATCGAGGCTATTGTGTACTTTAGGAGAATGCTCTATATAACTGATAGGATTGTGGTATGCCCATAGCGAAGTCAGATTACAGTGTGTGCTTGAATTTTTCATTCTGACACTAGATAGCATGGTAAATTTGCATTCTTTGACATTTAAGTGCCAATGTGATGGATCATTTTGCCATAGGCATTAGCTTTTAATATCAGCTATGTTTTATTTCTGATATATAAATAAAAAGGACCACTTTTTAAGACACTGAGCCTTATTCTTGTTTTGTAGATGCAAAAGCTGATGGGCTCAACACCATTGGATGTTGGCAGTTCTTATTTGGCGAAGAGTGGGGCAATAAGCAGAAATGCTCTCTGCCCATGCGGATCCAAAAAGAGATACAAAAGGTCTGAAGTTGCTAGCTTTATTAATATTCAATTCCAAACTTGAACATTTGATAGTTTATTATTTTTTGGTTAGATGAATTGGTGAAGTTTCAAAAACAGAAGTTAAGGGAACAAGGCAGGCTATATGATGAGCCCTCGACCTGGCTTATCATGAGTGATTAAAGATGACAATGGATTATTTATTGGAGAAAACAATGTTTGACCAATAGGTGAGCAATTGCAACATATATGTTGCTATCTTTGACTGTCCTATCGATTTACACTTGGGACCGACCAAGTCGGAACAGTGATTTGGAACATCAATTGATGATTGTCAAATTTTTTATTCCTCCTTTTTTTTAGACAAACCTTCTTAACCTTACGTAAGGCTTGTGATGGTTCTGAAATAGAATCAGATAACCTTAACCATCAAGCCTTGTCCTAATATATTTAGGGTTGACTTTATACCTGTCAAATGCTATCCCTAGTGTTATCACAAACTTTTCGAAATCCTTTATCGAAACTTCTGTGCATGTTAGATTAAAATTTTCCCATTCTTTGGATCTTTTGGTGTAAATTAGAGCACCAATCCTTACTAGATTCTCTTCATATTTGTTGAGGTCCAGGACACTCTCACATAGTTTTCCATCAATTTGTCAATTGGTGCACCTCCTTCGATGTAGTCATCCACAACTGTGTCCACTCTTGCTGTGTTCATCTTTGTTTGTTCGAACCATTCTTGTTGCCCAACATGGCATGCCAATTTGTTCTCTTGTGAGATTTATCCCAAGTTGTCATGATATGCATCTGTGTTGTTCTATAAGTTACCCAGGTTATCATGGTATGCATATGTCACAGAGCAACCCAGAAGTCAGAGACCCTTCACCATGTCATCCGTTTTATGCTGATTCCATTTAATATTGTTTTCATCATATTCGTCATCCGTTTATATGATAGATCGACAAGACCGAAGCTGACTTGTCGACTTCTGATAAATGTGATTGGCCCATTCTAGATCATCTTCTGGAATTGTATAACTCTCAAAACTGAGTAACTTTTCATCAAAACTGTCATAGTCTGATCACTAATAAGGTTCGGCCGACGCCGCCTCCCCCCAAACTTGACTTGAAAGTTTCCCCACCAAAAGCTCTCCACACAGAACCTTTTGTCTATGATTTTGTAACATTGATATTGTCACTCCCTTATTTTATATTTTGAGCTAACATATAACATGGTGACAGGAAAAAGGAGAGTTTTTACTAATTGTTGAATGAATATTAATTTTCATGAGAAAAGAAAGTAGATATTAGTTTTAATTAAATAGTCGAGATAAAGATTTTTTTTTTAAGATGTGGTATGTAACAAAGTGGGTAAGCAGCCAGTAGAGATGAGATTCTGGAGCAGGTGGCATTCTCTAGGTAGAATTTGGGTGACCAAATTCAAGTGATCTACTCCATCTTTGTTTACAGAGCAGGACCATATTATAGCATTTGATGATACAACCTTGTATCTCTACTTTATGTCACAACATTGATCTCCTGTAACCAAACCCATTTTGGTAGATGTCTAATCTAGTGGCATGGCGGATGAAGTGGCACCTTTGCATGGTAATGATGCCCAGTCAATCTTGTTATTAATGGGTTTGGTTAATTCTGCTTACTGATATGCTTGATGTGTTGATGGTCATCTATTTCTTTTCCTGTTTGCCAAAGAACTAGTTTTGAGCTAACTTTTTTCTTATTCTAGACATGTTAAACACTAGTTATGACATACGAAATATATTTGCCATCAGTTGAAGATTTGGTTTTATTTGCTTAATTGCTTTATCACTTTATGTAGAGAATATCTAATTTTATTAAATCATGGTTTCAAGATGGACTTTGCATTGATTTATTTATTTATTTATTTTTTTAATGTAGTTCTTTGGGGTTATTATAGAAGATCTAATAGTTGCTGAATTTAAAGAATAATTATTCTTAGTGGAAAAGGATTGGGTTTCATACAGATTTTTGAGACGCTTGTAACTCAAATAATCTCTCTAGCAACATCAGTGACAAGGAATGTAACTTGTGGTTTATGTATTTTGATCCAAGGTAGGTTGTATCTGTCGGTACCATATCGTATTAGGTGTACCATACTGCAACCGAACTAGTATACGGTCTCGTATTGTACCGATACTCAGTATGCCTCGCAGTCTCATACTATAGTAACCGTACCACATATCAACACTATAATAGGATGGTACCAATGCGTGGTCTGATGCTGAGACAGGGAACCTTATTCTAATAAAATTGTCATAATGTTAAGTTTATGGACCCAAACCAAATGAAGTAGTGATAGTTTATCCTTATCAGGCAACCGTAATTCTTATAATGGTCTTCTGGTGCAGAGTGCTTTCTCACTGAATTTCATTGTTAAAGAATATTTCCAATTTTTTAGGTAATAAATTGCAGCATACGAGCAATGAACAAGTTTTTATGGTTTCCCAAGAAGTCAAACATGAGAACTGTTATATTTTATTTTTATTGTCCCCTTTGATATCATAGTTTTACTTCAAGAAGAGGCCTTCACACATCTGTTAGGGTTTCATTTTGCAGATCCTTCTCCATTTGTGCTTATCCAAGAGAAGATGTTTGGAAATGGCACTTGTGCTATAATCTGTTGATCTGCAGGGTTTTTTGACCCTTCCCTGGATTTGAAACCCATATTGATGTCCCCCTCTCCGGTCCAAGCTGAATATGCTCAACCCATCACCTTTTACCTTTTAATGTTCCCATACCTAAACTTCCTCTGACATGCAGTATGTGCATCACTTAATGTTTTTAAATGAATTGATAACCATTACAAAATGCAGTGCCTATTTGCAGATTGTGCAAATGATGTCTCTTTTTCTAGTCATTTAAATACTAAATTGTTTATAAATAAGTGAATATTCTGCTTCCTGTAATGTCCCTGACAGTTTATCAGCTGATGTTGGAAAAATATATTTGGCAGATTGTAATATCCAACTGTGTGATTTTTGTGTTAGATTGTTCAATGAACTTCTACTCATTTAGGTTGTCAAAACGGTATGAGGTTATTAAACAAAATTTGAACATGTGAATATTATCCTCATGCTGGGTTTTAGAGCTTCTTGCGTATTTTGAACAGGTGCTGCGGAATGACCTGAAGTGGGCACAGCTGGTGGATTCGAACTTCTCCAACTTATGTGAGATGCGCAACTTGGGGAAGTGGAACTGGCAGTCAACCACATCAAATTTTGTATGTAGTTGAAAGTCATGCTCTTGTTTTTTCTGTAATTGAGTATTTTAGGTTACATTGCTCGGAGTGGTGATGCTCTAAATGTTAACCGTTCTCTTGAAATGAAGACGTTTTACTTCTGGCGGAGAGAGGAGGTTGAGACTCTGGCAGTTGCAGCACTGACCACTCTATCATCAACTGCAAAACTGACGCCGCAAAGATCTTCATTGTTAAGTTAGCTATCAAAGAGAATGGAAGACAGCATTTGCTGTTGATTCAGAAATTGAAGCCATGGCGTGCCAACAGAGTGGTCATGTTTTTAGTTGAGGGATAATCTACAGAGTTGAAGCTTTGATTAGGTAATAAATATGAAGCAGCTAGTCTTAATCAACATGGTGTTTTCATCTATTTAATTCTCATTACCCTTCTTCACTTTTAATCATGGGGAAGACATAAATGGGATTTAAAGATTCGATATGCTGAGGATGTTGATGGTAGGTTTTGAATTATACCGTTATTCCACATTCATTTACAAAGTTTGAGGCGGAGAGGAGATGCGGTAAGAAATGCAGTTACGTGTGAGTTGGTTTTAAATATTTTAAAACAAATATTTAATCCTTTGTGGTTTCCAAACTGTCAACGTGCACTACTTTAATAATAATAATAATTATAAGAGAGAGAGAGAGAGAGAGAGGATCATTGGGTTCTGAATGAGTTGGGATCCAATCTCTATCGGTAATCTATGGTATGGAAAGAGTGCAGTATTTCTCAAATATCAGGTGTTGATGCAGAATCTGGTTGACGTCGGATCGAACTGAAGTTGAGGAAGAAAAGGTCACCGTCGGTGACATGTAAAATAAAGTTCCATCCAGAGTCGGTGATGGTGGCTCTGGTAGAATCCTCCGATGATCAAGTCAGCTCTTCAGGCCAACAGGAATGGAGTACTCAGAAAAGAATTCATCAGAGTTTTGGGAAGAAGAAGAGAGCTTAGAGAAAATATATCTGGAGGGTCTCTTTTGTAGATGAAGCCTAGAGCTGATAGTGACAGTCATAGCTATCTGATAGCTGGCCACTCGAGACCGCGTGAGAGGAGCGCTGCCTGCAATAGACTGATAGTGACAGCTGTAGCTGTCTGGTAGCTGATCGCTTAGGACCGCGTGAGAGGGACGTCGTCTGCAGCAGACTGATATTGACAGCCATAGCTGTTCGGTACTGAGCCGCTCGAGGCCATGTGGAGGGGTGAAGAGCTTTGACGTATGTCAATTTCAAAGGAGTTTGAACTCCTAAAGAAAATACGGCTAGAGGGGATTATTCGAGAGGAATAATACTTAAAATCTGAAAGTAATCTATTGGAGGAATCTGGATGGAGTTCGATTGATGGAAAAATTTAGGAGTCCGACTGGTGAAGAAGTTCGACTGAAGGAATTTGACTGGTGGAAAAGTTTGGCTGAAGGAGAAGTCCGGAAGGAGTTCGGCTCCTGAACGAATTCGGCTGAAGGAGAAGTTTGGAAGGAGATCTGCTCCTGAAGAAATTCGATTGAAGGAGAAGTCTGGAAGGAGTTGGGCTCCTGAAGGAATTCGACTGAAGAAGAAGTCCGAAAGGAGTTTGGCTCCTAAAGGAATCCGACTGAAGAAAGTTTGGCTCCTGGAGGAATCCGATTGAAGGAGAAGTCCAAAAGGAGTTAGGCTTCTGGAGTAATCCGACTGAAGGAGAAGTTCGAAAAGAGTTTGGCTCCTATTGAAGGAGAAGTCTGGAAGAAGTTAGGCTCTTGGAGGAATCTGACTGAAGAAGAAGTCCAAAGAGAGTTCAGCTCCTGGAGGAATCCGAGTGAACGAGAAGTCCGAAAGGAGCTGGGCTCCTAGAGGATTTCGATTGAAAGAGAAGTCCTGGAAGGAGTTGGGCTCCTGGAGGAATTCAATTGAAGGAGAGATTCGGAAGGAGTTCGGCTCATGGAGGAATCCATCTGAAGAAGAAGTCCGGAAGGAGTTCGGCTCCTGAAGGAATCTGACTGAAGGAGAGGTCCGGAAGGAGTTCGGCTCCTGAAGGAATCCGACTGAAGGAGAAGTTTTGGAAGGAGTTCAGCTCCTGAAGAAATCTGATTGAAGGAGAAGTCTGGAAGAAGTTTGGCTTTTGGAGGAATCCGACTGAAGAAGAGGTCCAGAAAGAGTTCGACTCCTAGAGAAATTCATCTGAAGGAGAAGTCCAGATGGAGTTCGGCTCTTGAAGGAATTCGACTGAAGGAGAGATCCGGAAGGAGTTTGGCTCTTGAAGGAATCCATCCGAAGAAGAAGTTTAGAGAAAGTTCAGCTCCTGGAGAGATCTGACTGAAGGAGAGATCCGAAAGGAGTTCAGCTCCTGGAGGAATTCGACTGAAGGAGAAGTCTTGGAAGAAGTTCGGCTTCTGGAAGAATTTAACTGAAGAAGAAATTCGGAAGGAGTTCGACCGTTGAAGGAGTTCAGCCGCTGAAGGAGTTCGGCTAAGGTTCGACCACTGGAGGAGAATTTCTGATCGAAGCTCTTTCGTGATTATAAGTTGATTAGGCTAAGCATCAGGCTGGACTTCAGCGGAAGCGAAATTTATCCCCAACAATAGTCCCCCCACTTTCAAGTTCGAAATTCAAAGAGAGTACAAAAAAGATGACTGCCGAAGTTCTTTTTCGGACTCTACACCTATTGAAGCTCGGGGGTTCTGTTGACGTTGAAGCTTGGAAGAGATCTTATCTCCAGTCGAGATTGAAGGAGATCTTATCTTCTATTGAGGTTGATATTGAAGCTCGGAGGAGATCTTATCTCCAGCCAAGGTTGAAGGAGATTTTATCTTCTATTGACGTTGAAGCTCGGGAGAGATCTTATCTCCAACTGAGATTGAAGGAGATCTTATCTCCTATTGAGGTTGACGTTGAAGCTCGGAGGAGATCTTATCTCCAACCGAGATTAAAGAAGATCTTATCTCCTATTGATGTTGAAGCTCGGGGGAGATCTTATCTTCAGCTGAGGTTGAAGGAGATCTTATCTTCTGTTGATGCTGACGTTGAAGCTCAGAGGAGATCTTATCTCCAGTCGAAGTTGAAGGAGATCTTATTTTCTGTTAAAATCTCTTTCAACCTTAGCTGAAGATTAATTCTGTTGGTGTAGAATCTGATCGACGTCGGATCGAGCTGGAGTTGACGAATAAGAGGCCGCCGTTGGTGACCTGCAAAATAAAATTTCATCCGAAATCGATGGTGGTGGCTCCGGCAAAACCCTTCGACGATCAAGTTAGCTCTTCTGGCTAATAGGAATGGAGTGTTCAAGAAAGGATTTAGCAGAGTTTTGGAAAGGAGAAGAGAGCTTAAAGAAAACGTATCTGGAGGATCCCTTTTGTAGATGGAGCTCGAAGTTGATAGTGATAGTCATAGCTGTCTGATAGCTGGCTGCTCGAGGTCGCATGAGAGGGACGCCGCCTACAACAGACTGATAGTGACAGCCATAGCTGTCTGATAGCTGACCGTTCGGAGCCACATGAGAGAGGCACCGTCTGCAGCAGACTAATAGTGACAGTCATAGTCGTCCGATAGCTGACCGCTCAGAGCCGTATGAGAGAGGCGCCGCCTGCAGCAGACTGATAGTGACAGCCATAGTTGTCCGGTATTGAACCACTCGAGGCCACGTGGAGGGGTGAAGAGCTTTGACGTATGTCAATTCTAGAGGAGTTTGGACTCCTGAAGCGAATACGACTAGAGGGGCTTAAAATCTGGAAGTAATCTGCTGGAGAAATTCGGATGGAGTTTGATTGATGGAGAAGTCCAAAAGAAGTCTGACTAATGGAGAAGTTGGGCTGAAGGAGTTTGACTGGTAGAGAAGTTCGACTGAAGAAGAAGTCCGAAAGGAGTTTGGCTTTTGGAGAAATTCGGCTGAAGGAGAAGTCCGAAAGGAGTTCGGCTCCTGAAGAAATCCGATTGAAGGAGAAGTTCGGAAGGAGTTGGGCTTTGGAGAAATCCGACGGAAGGAAAAGTCCAAAAGGAGTTCAGCTCCTAGAAGAATTCGATTAAAGAAGAAGTTCGGAAGGAGTTGGGCTCCTGGACGAATCCGACTGAAAGAGAAGTTTGGAAGGAGTTTAGCTCCTAGAGAAATCCGATTGAAAGAGAAGTCCTGAAGGAGTTGAGCTCCTAAAGAAATCCGACTGAAGGAGAAGTCCAAAAAAGAAGTTCGGCTCCTGGAGGAATCCGATTGAAGGAGAAGTCCGGAAGGAGTTGGGCTCCTGGAGGAATTCGATTGAAGGAGAAGTTCGGAAGGAGTTGGGCTCCTATAGGAATCCGACTGAAGAAGAGATCCGAAAGAAGTTCGGCTCCTGGAGGAATCTGATTGAAGGAGAAGTTCGGAAAAAGTTCGGCTCTTAGAGGAATCCGATTGAAGGAGAAGTTCGGAAGGAGTTGGACTCTTGGAGGAATCCGATTGAAGGAGAAGTCCTAGAAGGAGTTTGGCTCCTGGAGGAATCCAACTGAAGGAGAGGTTCGGAAGAAGTTTGGCTCCTAGAGGAATCCATCTGAAGGAGAAGTTTGGAGGGAGTTCGGCTCTTGGAGGAATCCGACTAAAGAAGAGATTCGAAAAGAAGTTTGGCTCCTAGAGAAATCCGATTGAAGGAGAAGTCCTAAAAGGAGTTCGACTCTTGGAGGAATCCGACTGAAGGAGAGGTTCAGAAGGAGTTCGTCTCCTGAAGGAATTCATCTGAAGAAAAAGTTCGGAGGAAGTTCGGCTCCTGGAGGAATCCGACTGAAGGAGAGATCCTGAAGGAGTTGGGCTCCTGGAGGAATCCATCTGAAGAAAAAGTTCGGAGGAAGTTCGGCTCCTGGAGGAATCCGATTGAAGGAGAAGTCTGGAAGGAGTTCGACTTCTGAAGGGATCCAACTGAAGGAGAGGTCCGAAAGGAGTTCAGCTTCTGAAGGAATTTGACTGAAGGAGAAGTACTGGAAGAAGTTTGTCTCCTGAAGGAATTTGACTGAAGGAAAAATTCGAAAGGAGTTTGGCCGCTGGAGGAGTTCAGCCGTTGAAGGAGTCCAACTAAAGTTTGACCACTGGAAGAGAATTTTCGATCGAAGCTCTTCCATGATTATCAATTGCATTAGGCTAAGTATCAGGCTGGACTTTGACGGGAGTGGGGTTTATCCCCAATAATAGTTTTCCCACTTTCGAGTTTAAAATTTGAAGGATGAAAGTACAAAAAAGATGACTACTGAAGTTCTTTTCCGGGCTTTACACCCATTGAAGCTCGAGGGTCCTATTGACATTGAAGCTCGGGGAAGATCTTATCTCCAGCCGAGGTTGAAGGAGATCTTATCTCCTATTGAGGTTAATGTTGAAGCTCGGAGGAGATCTTATCTCTAACCGAGGTTGAAGGAGATCTTATTTTCTGTTGACGTTGAAGCTCGGAGAAGATCTTATCTCCAGCCAAGGTTGAAGGAGATCTTTTTTCTGTTGAGGTTGACGTTGAAGCTCGGAGGTGATCTTATCTCCAGTCGAGGTTGAAGGAGATCTTATCTCCTGTTGACATTGGAGTCGAAGCTTAGAGGAGATCTTATCTCCAACCGAGGTTAAAGGAGATCTTATCTCCTATTGACGTTGAAGCTCGGAAGAGATCTTATCTCCAACTGAGGTTGAAGGAGATCTTATCTCCTGTTGATGTTGGAGTTGAAGCTCGGGGGAGATCTTATCTCCAGCCGAGGTTGAAGGAGATTTTATCTCATGTTGATGTTGAAGCTCGGAGAAGATCTTATCTCTAGTCGAGGTTGAAGGAGCCATTGTCAGGGCCTCTCTCCTCATCTCGTCTAAAATGAACGAGGCATTCGACTTGCTCATATTAAGATGAGGTTCTTCTCCTATTCCTAACATGGCCACTATTGATTGCTTCTTTCCTATCATCATATAGTTTTTGCACCAAGAAGCAATAATATTGAAATGGAGAAGTTTTATTAAAGAAAAATTACTGATAGTACATCCTCAGATTTTTCAAATTTTAAGGTCGTGGGAGCGTTGTTCCTCCGAGCTCCTTCAGACGATAAGTTTTGGGCTGAACGATCTCCTCTATTTCATACTGGTCTTTCTAATTTGGGGCAAGCTTTCCCTAGCTTTGTGGTTGAGAGATGGCAGCTCGTCGAAGCACTAAGTCTCCCAAAGATAGTGCTGATGATGCCGAGAGGCAGCTGATCTTCTTATTATTCTTTCCTCATTGATGGTTCTGGCTATGGCAGTGTTCTTGGTCGATCTTTTTTCGCTTCGAACTGACGTCTAAGGAATCAACCCAACTGGCCTCTCCTGATGAGCTTCTCGATTTCGTCTTGGAGCTGAATGTATTTTTCAGTATCATGGCCGTGGTCACGATGGTAGAGACAGTACTTGTTTCGATTGCGCCTGTTTGGAAGAGATCGTAATTCTTCTGGTCTTGATAGTTGATTCTTAATTTTCATCAAAACTTGAGTTTTAGAAGCATTAAGGGGGGCGTAGTTGTGGAACCTTCCTAGGAGAGAACTTTGTGCCCTTCTGTCGAGGCTTCTTTGGTGACGAGCTTGAGAAGGAGTTCGGACTTGCTTGCGCTCGGGGGGAGTCCATGAGTACGACCGAACTTCATTCGGCCCTCTATCAACCACGAGTTTACTAGACTCATCCATCCACCATTCTCCTATGGCTTCCTCATCCTTCAACCTGAAGACTTTTTTCGCTCGGACATATCCTTCAGCCTGAGCTAGTAGATAGGCAAAGTTCCTAGGGTACTTCTTCTCCAAGGAGAATAACAAATCATTCTTCTGAAAGCCGTCCTTGAGTGCGACCATTGCAATAGACTGGTCTGGATTTCGGACCTCCAATACAGCAGTATTAAATCGGATAACATAAGTTCGGATCGATTCTTTCTTCTTCTGCTTGATATTCATCAGAAAATTCAAACCTCGGCGTGGACGTCGACTGCTGACGAAGTGAGCTGCAAATTGATGGCTCATCTAATCAAAGAAGAAGATCATATCCAACTTCAACGTCGAGTACCAATTTTTTGCTGCTCTCTTTAAGGTAGACGAAAAAGCTCGGCATAAGATAACGTCTGGTGCGCCATGGAGCAGCATCATGGTCTGAAAGGTCTTCAGATGATCGATCGGATCAAAGGTTTCTTCATAACTTTCAAATTGGGAGAGCTTGAAGTTCGACGGAATGAGCTCTTGTATAATTCGAAAAGAGAAAAGAAGATCGGTGCAGACGTCGTCATGGTGAGCCAATGCGACGTGATGGAGTTCCTCAATCTATCGATCCATCTTCCGTAGTTTTTAATCGAGGATGTCGTCTTGATCGTAGATCTTGAAAAGCTTCCTACTGTAGATGGAGAAGGTCTCTTTCGGAGAAGAATCATGATCCGAATAAGGATCCTTTGCTCTCTATTTTTTCTTCCTAGGGGTGATGGGTATGCTAGCCCAACTGCTCTTCCTTGGAACCAATTTTTGATATTTCGATGGTGGATTTTCTGATGAAATCATCATCGGAGGCTGTCGCATGGCTTGCACCATCTCGGTGAGGCCCTGAATCCGCTGCATCAGTAAGTCAAACTGCTCCAGATCTACCATGGCCATCGGTGGAGGAGGAGGCTGAAGTGCCGGCACTGGAGCAGGAACGAATGGATCTAGCTCGGATATGGCAGCAGAAGTGGTAGATCTTCGAATAGTCGTCTTCTTTGGAGGCATTTCTTAGGATTGATGGAGAGGATGGAGTTGGATCTTGGAGAAGAAGATTCATAGGATCGGCTGAGCACTCCTTTAAGAACAAGGATACCTCAGGAACAGAGGATCCTTCCTCTAGCGCCAATTCTATTGGTGCAGAATCTGATCGACGTCGGATCGAGCTGAAGTTGAGAAAGAAGAGGCCATCACTGGTGACCTACAAAATAAAATTCCATCCACAGTCGGTGGTGGCGGCTCCGATAGGACCCTCCGACGATCAAGTCAGCTCTTCTGGTCAATAGGAATGGAGTGCTCGGGAAAGAATTTAGCAGAGCTTTAAAAATAAGAAGAGATCTTAGAGAAAATGTATCTGAAGAATCTCTTTTGTAGATGGAGTCCGGAGCTGATAATGACAGTCATAACTGTCTGATAGCTGGCTACTCGGGACTGCATGAGAGGGGCACCGCTTGCAGTAGTCTGATAGTGACAGCCATAGCTGTCTAGTAGCTGGCCGCTCGGGACCGCGTGAGAGGGGCGCCGTCTGCAGTAGACTGATAGTGATAGCCATAGCCATCCGATAGCTAGCCGCTTAGGACCGTGTGAGGGGCACCGCCTGTAGCAAACTGATAGTGACAGTCGTAGCTGTCCAATACTGAGCCACTTGAGGCCACGTGGAGAGGTGAAAAGCTTTGACATATGTCAATTTCAGAGAAGTTTGGACTCCTAAAGAAAATACGGCTAGAGAAAATCATTCGGAAGGAATGCTATTTGAAATCTAGAAGTAATCTGCTGGAGGAATTTGGATGATGTTTGATTGATGGAAAAGTTTAGGAGTCCGATTGGTGGAGAAGTTCGACTGAAGGAGTTTGATTGGTGGAGAAGTTTGGCTAAAGAAGAAGTTAGGAAGGAGTTCAGTTCATGGATAAATTCGACTGAAGGAAAAGTTCGGAAGGAGTTCGACTTCTGGAGGAATCTGATTGAAGAAAAAATCTAGAAGAAAATTGGCTCCTGGAGGAATCCGATTGAAGGAGAAGTCCGGAAGGAGTTGGGCTCCTGGAGGAATCCGACTGAAGGAGAAGTTCGAAAGGAGTTTGGCTCCTGGAGGAATCCGATTGAAGGAGAAGTCTGGAAGAAGTTGGGCTCTTGGAGGAATTTGATTGAAGAAGAAGTTCTGAGGGAGTTAGGCTCCTGGAGGAATCCGATTGAAGGAGAAGTTCGGAAGGAGTTGGGCTCCTAGAGAAATCCGACTGAAGGAGAAGTCCGAAAGGATTTTGGATCCTGGAGGAATCTGATTGAAGGAGAAGTCTGGAGTAAGTTGGGCTCCTAGAGGAATCCGATTGAAGGAGAAGTCCGAAAGGAGTTGAGCTCCTAAAGGAATCCAATTGAAGAAGAAGTCCGGAAGAAGTTCGACTCCTAGAGGAATCCGACTGAAGGAGAGGTCCAGAAGGAGTTCGGCTCCTGGAGGAATCTATCTGAAGGAGAAGTCCGAAGAAAGTTTGGCTCTTGAAGGAATCCGATTGAAGAAGAGGTTCGGAAGGAGTTCGGCTCCTGGAAGAATTCGACTGAAGGAGAAGTCCTGAAAGAAGTTCGACTCTTAGAGAAATTCGATTGAAGGAGAGGTCCGAAAAAAGTTCAGCTCATGGAGGAATCCGACTGAAGGAGAGGTCCAGAAGGTGTTCGGCTTCTGGAGGAATCCATTTGAAAAAGAAGTCCGGAGGGAGTTCGGTTCCTGAAGGAATCCGATTGAAGAAGAAGTCTGGAAGGAGTTCGACTCCTGGAGGAATCCGACTGAAGAAAAAGTCCTGAAAGGAGTTTGGCTTCTGGAGAAATTTGACTGAAGGAGAAATTCGAAAGGAGTTCGACTGTTGAAAGAGTTCAGTCGCTGAAGGAGTTCGGCTAAGATTCGGCCGCTGGAGGAAAATTTTCGATCGAAGCTCTTCCGTGATTACCAATTGCATTAGGCTAAGCATCATGCTAGACTTCAGTGGAAGCGAGATTTATCCCCAACACCGGGCATTATCCATTATAACTTATTTCTGCTAAGGAAAATCCTGTGTTCTTATTGAATCCCAGCCGATCTGGGTGTACAACCTGACCCTATACGCTGCCAGCATCTGGATAAGGGGAATTGCCTGTTGTCCTCCTCCGCATGCCCCAGATTGGCATTTGGTCGTCAACATTCCTCACACTCATCCGCTCCCTGTTTGATTCCCAGTTTCAAACGCTGAAGTGAAGCCTGTCATCGTGAAGAACCATCGAAGTCTCTCCATGAGGAATCAATGCGAGTATTCTGAACACCATGACATCTCTAGCGTCAAGTGGATAGCAATGCTTAGCACATTTAACCCTTTTAACTAGATTTAATCCATTACAAATTGTGTTAGATTTGTCTGTTTAATAAAATGATTCGGATGGATCGGAATTTTTGATCTATCTAATAAATAGGCTTGATTCAGATTGACAGATATTGACTTATTTCTTTATCCAACCTGATGGGATTGCTACCGGGCTCAACCATTTCAGAACTGGGCCCTCGATTAACATCTGCAACCCTGCATGCACTCATCAAGCCAGTGTCACGAAGAGTTATGCCGTCGTTCCCCGAATGCTGAATAGGTTTGACAAAAACCTGGCTCCAAGAATGTATATAAAAAAAATATCTAAATGATTAACAAACATACTTAAAATCTCCTTACTCGGTTTAAGATACATCCCTAATCATATTATTTTGTACATCATATTATTTTGGTAAATATAGATAAATGTTGATGAAAAATAACGTTAATTTATGAGGAGATTTTCGCATCCTAAGCCACCCAAAACCTGCATCGTGATATATGACCCCAAACCAAAACCCGGGGAAAGCAAACCAACAAATCAGTCTACCGTCCCCAAAAACCCCAGAAATTATGTAAGCTCTAACCTTTCAGTACACCATACAATGCAGCCAAAAGAATTTATTTTGGGAAAGTTAGTGCACCTTTATGAAAGAGGAATATAAACTCTCAATTAAATTCAAATGTAAAGATCCAGGAAATAATAATTCTAACTGCTTGTAAGCTAATATAATCACAACCATTTGAATAAGCCTACGATATGCGAAAACAGTCGAGGGAATTGAGTCAACTCTATCAAAAGAGTAGTTGACAGAGCAAGCGCAATCAACAATTTCCCAAGGATGCTGGCTGTGAAAATACAGATCCTCTCAAAGTCACAGTAAAACCGGAAATGTTCAGCTCATCACCAGCCATCCATGCATTGCTTAAGCGCTGGTGATTAAGCAAGCCATTGATAAAATAACCCAGGCGGTGATAAAATGACCAGATAGTCTCCAACATGCAAGTTAATAATATAAGAAAAACATATGGACCACAAAAGCATAAAACAATCAGAACATTTGCATGGATAAATATGAGATAAAAAAAACTTGCCAACCAGCAAGGTGAGAACATGAGGAATGTGACTTAAAAGATTTGTATTACAAAGAGGCAGCTGGTGAAACACAACTCTCCCGACAAAAACCTTCTCTGAGTGCCACCATACATGGGAGTGAGAACATCAAACATTGAAAGCTAATTGTTAAGAAATGGATTTTCATCTTGTCGGCCGAGACCAGGTTGTCTCTGAGGTGATGTTATTTCCATAGTAGACTTCCTTTGTTGATTCGTCCCAATAAGCCTGCAGATAAACAAAGCATTAGGAACAAGCAGATAAACAAAGCATTACAGATTTAGACTCAAGCCAACAGCATTTTATCAAAATATGCATGTTTGACCAAAGCCAAGATTTAAAACATCTCTTTATAAGTAGCTTATAATACATGGAATCATGTTGAGAACTCTAGTTTTTTTCCTATGTACTACACTTGATCTTAAGCAAAAGACAAGCGAGGGTTTTTCTTATGTACAAAAAGTAAAAATATCACGACTAGATACACCAATCAGTATAGTAGTCCGCTTGCATCATTTTAAGCAAGTTTTTTCACTGAAAAAATATTCGTTGAAAAAAAAAAAAAAAAAGGAGATAAGGAATCACAAAATAAGATGCATCTGGTCAGTCAAATTGGATTTTTTAAGAAGCATTGCAGTGAAAATTTGGACGTCCATATTTGGGAAAAATAAAGGTAGATGTGCTGCTAGGCAAACCTGCCATCCAGAAGGGAGATCTTTGGAGAGTTGTACTAGATCAGGCTGCTTTTTCTCATTCTCAACTCCCTGCTCCCTTGGTGCTTCACCTGCTTCAGCTTTCGCTTCTGCTCTCCTGCGTTTTACTCGTTCACGCCTGTGCAGTCCATATGCAATCAAATTATTACGTGTTTGTTTCACCTTCCATAAGCTTAAGATGAAACACGACATGATGCACACTCACAAAGTCCAAATAGACAAGATGAACTAAAGCAGATGCAGAATCTCAATGAGGCAATTTGGCATTTCCCATGTAGTTTAACTTCTTTTTCAGTTCAAGGGATGTTAGAATGTAATTATTGATTATTGACAATGAATCTTGGAAATGGCTAGCAGACACTCTAGGAACATATACAAGGAACATAACACAGACACCCTATTAGTGAAGTAGGATGCTGCTGCTATCATACGATCATACTAAACAAGAACCTCACATCAAACAAAAAACAAAATTTCCAGATATCTAATCAAGATGATGGTATCCCCCATGCATCTCTGTTTATATCATGGTTTGCCTAGACATCATGCCCACTGTCTTTTATAGAAAATAACCCACTATCGATAGAGATAAGCACAATACACTAACCATTCATCCATAAATCAAAGCATCACATGCATTTCTGGTGTCTAGTCCAAGGATTTAGTAAGTACTACAATAGCTCATACCACATGGTATGTACCATGCAGAACATATAAAAGCAAATTACCAAGCTACAGGCCTATGCATCATGTGTACAGCTCTGTACCGGTCCATGCTGACAAGAGGCCACTATGCCCCTGCACGACTGGCACAGCATGGTGTTTGATACATTTCCATAGTCAATTATGCTAGTTCTGACTGGCATGGGTATGATAACAGTGTTCCAGTTTTTTGCATGACAAACCCTCACATGCAAGAACACATGCATACACGTACTCACTTAACAGTAACTTCATCAATAAATGAAATATATATATATATATATATATATATATATATATATTTCTTAGTATTATTATAAGACACCAAAAAAGTCAACAGGAACTTTATCAACATCCATATTACCATCATTATCAGATACATACTGTCAACACTACATCAAATAAAATAAAAATTCTTAGTATTATTTATAAGATATAACTAACAATCATAAATGAAAGTTTTGAACTTTGGGCCTCAAAGAAAACATACCAGTCACCACCCAACGGGACAAAATTAGCATTTTCTTGAGCCTCCCCACTTGCAATCTGACGTGTACGCCATACCTGTATTTGTGAATAAGTGAACACTAAAAGGGAAGAAAAGGGCCAGCAACAGATTATGCAACAAATAAACAGAAAATGCATTCATAAATACCTCAATTTCCTTCTGACGCTTTTTTTCTAAGATCTCATAAGCATTTTCAGGTTCCTCATCCTCATCCCCATGTAATTCCTCTTTTGCAGCCTTCCACTGATAAAATGAAAGTACCATGTAGAATATTGTTCAGGTGCAGCCAAGTGCACGTGCAAATACATGCAGTGTATAAGTAATGGTTTCAGTTCACAAAGAAGCAAATAAGATGTGAGACATACCTTATCCACCAAACTGGAAACCTTCTTGTTGGACCTCAAAGTTGGAGCAACTGCAACTGTACGCTTCTTGCTACGTGCAACTGGTATAAGATGTAGGAGAATAAGAACATCATTTAGCAAAGAAATAATGGTCTATGGTACCACAAAAAAAATGTTTGTAGAAGCAAGGCATGTGCATGCACACATGACTGTACAAACACCCATACACACACACCCACACCCAGGCACACATGCAAGCACAGCGACCCTCGCATACATGGGTGAGTGCATCTCTGGTAACAATCTCTTATATGTGGAAACAATCCGTAACTCCAAATGCTCCTATACCTAATAGCCCCAAAAAACCTTTTTTCTGTGAAACTTAATGGCTCCCCTTTTCTCTCCTTTATATCTTTCCCATTCTCTCACCTTGGGATTGATAGAGAATGCAGTTCCTCTCATCGATTTGGTTCCTCATACAGTCTCTCTATATTCACCCTTCTATTGCCCCATTAGGTGATGCCCAATCATTTTTTCAGATGGAGTTATAGTGGCATTTCACCTTTATCACACCCAATATCTTGAAATTCCTCCATCTCAAACAACAGCCTCAAGCGTTAAGTACCAGTGTCTTGCCTATCCATGCGTAGCACTCCTCTCTCAACCATCCAACACAAATCCATGCATTCCTGTTGCATCTCATTCAATCCTTATATTCCAATTTTCTATCCAGAGTCTAGCATGTGCAATGAACGTGAGAGGTTGCATCAACAGTTGTGATCCCCAGTCTAACATTTTTCTCTTATTCATGTAATTTCAAATGCAATCCCAATTTTGAGAGGTACACTTCTATTGTTTCTCTCCCTTAAGCCCTATTTGGTCCAGTGATAATGCCAAATCTAATAGAATACTGCTTTTCCCACAAAACAGCAATCTATTCTCCAAAGTCCCTTAGGAAAAAAATCTACTAACATGGCTTACCAGAGATAAATTCAGGTCAAGAGTTAGAATACATTATTTCAGTTTATCCCTCTATTTTCTCCAAAACTTTACAACCATTCCACTTGGATAATACCATTCCCAGCCCAAACAAAGCCTTGGAGTAACAGCTGAACTGAGTGGGCCATTTTTATTTAGGACGGAAATAGTTATATTAGTTTGGAAACAGCCTCATAAATGAACAGACTTCAATTCATATTAACAGCACTATATATTTATACAGATTTTAGTATGAAACTATGACATTTTCTAAACAGCAACAAAACTAAAAAATGGCAATTATGACTGTTATATAATGCCCATTCAGTTGTCGTAACATATAATTACATTTATTATATTATTTAGTTTCCACATATATATGGTAACATATTGGATAATCTACGGATTGTAAATTTTTACAATAAAAACCACTCTTTTATGGGTTTTTTTTTGTATGGTGTCTTAAATCAGAGTTCCGTTTCTTATTTAATCAAAGATGCGTTTTGAATGTTACCATTGAAAATCCATATATAACTTGCTGCTGAGTGTAAAAAGCATTAGCATGTGTGCCATAACTAGTATCTGCATGTATGCATGTGCGTGTAAAAAGTTCCTCCAGGGACTCTGACCTTTGGATTGGTTCTTTTGGGAAACTGAAGATGGTGCAGCAGTGGCACTTCCATTCCCCAAAGCAGTTCCAGCAGCTTGGACTGTGGATGCAATGGAATCTGCTTGCACACTGGCTGTCTCAGTCTCACTGGTAACTGCACACATATCAGATGCAGGCTTCACCTGAGGTAAGGAAGTCCTCTCAGAATCCACGACAGACCCAACAGATCTTGTATAATCTGCTGCAGTAACAGCACTATGATAACTGACAGGTGCAGATTCAACATAAAACCCAGATCCTGTGTTACTGACTACAGGTGCATGAGGAACAGCACCACTTGAAAGGCCATAGTATGCTATCGGTTCAGCAGGATTAACATCTGCAGCCACTTCAGGAAAAGCACTTGCAATGGCTGCTGGTTCATAATAAGATGGTGGCTGAGGTTGAGCAACATGAGAGCCATCGGCTTGTGCATAATAATTAGCATTTGTAACTTCACTTGCCACAGGGGCATAATACTCATATGTTGGAAGAGTGTATGCCAAGTTATACTGATCCTGGTAAGGAGGGATGGTATTATCATAAGTTGGAGGACATGGTGCAGGTGCAGGTGGTTCTTCAGGTGGAGGTGGTGGAACTGGTTCACTGTCAGGAGGTGGGGGAGGAATCCACTCTTCATCTGGAGGAGGTGGAATGCTAGAATCATCTAATGGAACAGAAGGGCACTCCAATGCTGATGAATTTGATTGAATTATCTGTTCTGTTGGAGCAGGACATTCTGCGCTTGATAAAGCCTCAGCAACTGTCTGGCCTGCAACAGTTTCTTCATCAACCTCCATTTCCACATCCATGTCCACATCCTCAGCATGTAAATCACCTTTGGGCTCCAAAATCTCTGCTGCCTTCTCACTTCCCATGCTGTGGGTGACTGAACCAGAAGAAATCCCTATAATCCTAACATTTTCAGTCTCAGGCATGCAGTTGCTGGCTTCATTCTGCACTTTCACCACATCATTGCTAAGAGAAGAGCAATTATTTTCCGCATCACCAGATGTGCTGTTCCTCTCAACCAGATCAGATCCTGTTTCTATGCGATGCAGCACAGAACATTCTTCCTTCCAGGAAGGATTTTGCTCAGTCTCTACTTTGCTGTCGTGTTTAGATTGAACAAGACAAGAAGACTCCCCCTTGACAATAGCAGATTCAAGTTGTTTAAGCTGTGTTTCTGTATGCCACCAGAATGGAAGCAGAGATGATCCATACGATGATAGTGCTTTACAATCAGATATTCTGATCTCAATCTCCTTTGCAGTCCACTGAAGTCCTCCAAGACATATCTGGGACCTACAACCATAATATCTTTTGGATATAAGAAAATGCACCATATTTTTGCAAACACGTATTAAAAAAAAAATTGGAAAAAAGAAAGGTATAGAAAGAAACTACAAAGAAGCAGAAAAAGTAAATACCCATCTAATGCCTTCAATCTCTGCAATAAATTTTCACCATATTTCACAAGCCGAAGAGAATGAACATCCACCGTTTCATAGCATCCAGTAGGTCTTGTCAAAAGTTTATCTTCACTCGACAAAGGACATTCTTCCCCTGAGTTGGTCATATGCTCTGAAAGGAGGAGAGTTGATTGTTGCAATGAACCAAAAGCAGACAGTGCAGACGATTCCTCACAAGATATACCAACTAAAGGAGTGTTGTAATGTGCTAAACCATGATTTACATCATAAGCTGCATGTACAATCTCTCCATTTACACCCATCTCCACACTTCCATAGGTTTCCATGCTTCTGGAGATTGAATCACCACCGCCATGACCATCAGCAACCAAAACATTTGAATATGATGCCAATTGGCTGTCAGAATGAGTATGAGCAGGCACACTGTAATCTACTTTTTCATCAATTGTTGAAGAAACATTTTCCTTGCTGCTTGTTCCTGCTATAACCAATTCATGAGGTATCACCCATGAAGTTTCCCCTGTCACAGTATTCCAGTAATAACATTGATTGCTCTGCTCATGCATGACAACCTTCCAACCACCAGTCATATCACCAATAATTTGCATTCCAGAAGTGTCAGGAACAGTTTTAGTTGTGGAATCAGATTCACAGTATTGAGTAGCCACCATAGTATTGTTACTTTCATTTGCATCATGGCCATCCACGTTCTTTAGAGTATCCAATTGATCTGAGTCTTCTTTGACATCACCAGAAGTAGTGGCTTTCTCATTATTGTTTCCTGTATTCCCACCTGCATCTGCACTTTCCTGTACCTGTTAAAATCAATATTTTATTATTAGTGGCCAGAGCGGTGAAAAAACCTACATATGATGGATTTGACAGAACATATAAATCACAGATGACAGTTATTGCCACAAAATGTAAGCATGTTTACGACTCATTAATTGAAAAATTAGAATTACAAGAGGCTAACGAGAAAATCTTGATGGGTTGTGAAAAGATACCAAAAGAAAATGCAAGATGATACATGAACAAACAAGTCAGAGCACGAATCAGAACACTAAATGGTCCAAAACACCTATCATATGGCAATAACACAGGAAAACAACCAAAGGATTAATGAAGTATTTTTGTCACATAAGCAAAGATAGGGATCAGAAATCCAAGCAAAAACATCATAAAACATAAAACATGTGATTTTTATGTATAAGCTTAAGGACGATAATAAGACACATGATTTCAACAGTCAAAGTTGACCCAAGTGGAATCTGTATTGCAGAAGGTAAAAGGAAAATACAAGCCATCAATCACCTGGCCATCCATATTGACTGAAGAACTCTCCTCAACAGCATGCTTTGGCTGTTTACTTGCTTCCTCATCCAACTCATCATCACTATACTGTCCAAGTAACAATAATGGATTCTCCTGTTTCTGACCTGAGGAAACAAATTCACTTGTAAAATATCTCAAAGACCAATAAAGGCCGCTCAGGGCAACCACTTTAGGTACAAAAAAGAAACATGCATAAAATTTCCAGTTCAGTAATAATCAAATATAAAGGAATATAGGCTTTATAAGCCTTTAATTCTCTGTTAAATGAATACAGAATTTATCACAGTCACCTGGCAATCATAAACAAAAATCATGTCAGGAGGTAGAAACCAAATAAAGCTAGAGACATACGAACCGAGAAGGCAATTTTTTCCTCCTGAAATCTCCACGCCTAGATGATGCCAAAAGATAATAACAGGTTGGGAGTCATTCAATTTTCTCAATGGCAGCCTGATCTGAAATGATTACTGAATGTTCCCCAGACCTCAGCCACCCTACATAACCAGACACTTGGTGCATACAACAAGCTTGTACAACATTTCGAAAATTCCACCAAAAATATGCTGTGCAGGCATATCTTCTCTACATAGCCCTTTCAAAGAAATTGATGAAACCCACCTGAAGGAGATGGTGAAGTCGGGACCCCAGCTTGGTGGTCCTTATCTAGTTCCCCTCCTACTTCATCATGTAAAGAACTGTCCACCATCTCTCCTATAATTAAAAGAGGATAAGTGTCAGTAAAGCATAAATAGAAACTTGCTAATCCACTAAGCATGCAAGATACCATAAGAAAGAATGGCCAAACAACTCATCTATTAGCAAAACAAAATTTAGCTGTGGGCTGGATGAAGTTAACTTTTTTTTCTTTTTTTGTAATTAACATTTTTTTTTTGTTTTGTTTTTAAAAGCGCTTCTCGTGGACTGAATAGAGCCCAAGCTAACATACCAAAGGACTTGAACCATAAGGTACTAATTAAAGTCATAACCACAACCATCTAGCTTTGTCCCAGCTACTTTGGGTTGGCTACATCAAGTACTAATTGAAGCCAATACAATCTAAATGCAAAAACATGTGCAGGAAACATAATTATCAAAGCATGTCCAAATTATCGTGCTTAGCTGCTAGAATCTGATCATGCCCAGTGAACCTATGCAATAACGTAGCACATATCCCAAGCAATAGCCCACTTGATGGAGATTTAGTACAAAGGCATTCAATCATTCTCTAGTCCACTTTACATTCCGTCATTCTTTAGTCCACTTTACATTTAATCATTCTTTATCCACTTCTTCATTTATGCTATCAAAAATCTGTACTATTTCAATAATTTGACATTTAAGCATGGCTTCATCAATATGCAGCAAATATAAATAAATAATCAAAAACACTTTCAAGATACATTGTACTTTGAACATCTGTATAAACTCATACTAAAAGAATATTAGTAAGATAGAATAATATTGTTTTAACTTAAGCGATAGAAATTGCTGAGATTCATCAATCATCCATCTTGTTGGAGGTCGGAGCTAGGGTCTAAGATTTTGAACGGAAGACCATTTGCAGTCAATGTTTTTGATTTTAGGTTTTCCCCTTGTTAATACAATGTCAAACTTCTTTCCATTTTGATGTATCGTGCTCTCTTCATAGCATCCATGTACTAAACATATACATACATAATAATATGTGCTCAGATATATTATATGCATGACCCAATATCTATATAAACCTATGTTTATATGGTCCTGGATAAATAGATAGATACATACATACATATGTTGAAAGAGCACAGATACATGCATGCATGCGTGCATCCATGTATTAATACGCACATTCCTAGACATATAAAATTACACGTACTGTTTCTAAACAATGTGAAAAGGAAGGTTGCCTATGGATTCATCTAATTCTTTTTTCTCTTTCAACTGAGAATATTGATAAATAAGTTCCAATTTTTATTCATGCACCTCTTTTTGCATACATAGATACAAGCATATGAAGATATGATGATCCAGTGGCAGTCTAGAAAGCATGAGGTATATCAATTGCCTGGGGACTACACATAAGAGCAGTCTCCTGATGAGCTAACTCCAGTATTATCACAAGCTTGACATTTTAGTAGCCACAAACTTCTACCAAAATAGTTTATTTGCATTGCATATTTTCCTGATCTCACTATCGCCCTTGTTACATAAGCACTTCTTCACCCTGAATTATTTTAAAAGATCAACTTTTGCACGCATTCACCTGATGTTGTTCTCACTTCCACTGATTTGGGGAATCAAGCAACATCCGTTGTACCAGCACCGGAAACCGTACCATGACATTCCAGGGTGTAACGACATAGGAAGAGCCAACGAAGAAGGGGAGCGAGAGGAAGAGAGAGAGAGAGAGAGAGAGAGAGAGAGAGAGAGAGAGAGATCTCATTCATGGTCGGGGTTGACCTTGTTTCATTTCAAAATAGGAAGCCCTTTTTTTTTTTTTTTTGAGATTTCCAAACTGAAGGCAGCAATTGATTTGCCGACTTCACTTAGTGAAGTCTCTCTCGGCCTCCTCTCCCCCTCTCCCTCTCCCATCCTCTCTCGCTTTTCCTCTCTCTCTTCTCCCTGGCATAATTTTTCGAATCAAGGGGCAAAACCATGCCGATTTGCCCTAGGTATGGTTTAATATGCCCAGAACCGGACAGTTCTGGGTGGTATGGTGAACCTTCAATCATGCTTTAACCCAAGTATGTGAATCCTTTTTTCCCCTTTTTTCCCTTGATGTGCATTGCATTTAAAGCCATGATAGTATAAATAACATTAAAGATGGCATAGGAAAGGGTGATCCTATGGGTCCTATATCCAGATATAGGACAGAATGCATATATGCATCATATGCAAAGTTTTTCTGCCTCATCAATTAACGGTTTCCAAGTGTTGCCATAACATGCAGGGAGTAAGCACGCTAACAATTAAAGGGATTTTCTGGATTTTGGAGTATAGACAGTACAATCATGGTTCATCGGCACAGAGAATCCCAACTTCCAGAAAAGAAGCAATGGCCAAAATCTACCAATGTATGCCAATAAATAGAAGATTCCATGCAATTAAGCTAGGTTCCATGCGGCTCAATTCTTATATGATCATAGCTGAACCATTTGCCCTGTCGGATCTGGTATCAGACGGGAGGGAAGGATTCTCAAACAAGCAACTCTATTATTCACTGTGTTAGTGAGTTCAAAATCACCGAATTCAAACTACTAGAATGAATAACCATTGTTCGATAAAATCATCTTTTTCCCCATCTCGTGACGAAATCTTTGTCGAACTATCACACTAGAAAAACATGAGGCTAAATACCTCAGGCAGATAAAAAACAGAAAAGGCGCTTCTCGCGAGGCTAATTCATATAGGTTTCCGAAGCCAGTAAACCTTTTTTTTTCTTTCCAAACGATTCAAAAAAGATTGTTTAAATCAAGGAGATGAGACTCGTGAGAGAGAAACCAAAGAAAACGGTTAACTACATGAGAAATCTCAGAAAAATCCCTCTTTTTTGAGATACAGCGATACGAATCGCCAAAAACATCGATCTCATAGGATCACATAGCAACTAAAATTTAACCAAAATCCAAATTTTCCAGGAGA
The DNA here is from genome assembly GCA_006176705.1 of Cocos nucifera. Taxonomy (NCBI): domain Eukaryota; kingdom Viridiplantae; phylum Streptophyta; class Magnoliopsida; order Arecales; family Arecaceae; genus Cocos; species Cocos nucifera. Next base: position 2,054,751 of record QRFJ01000106.1, on the reverse strand, counting down.
TCGACGTCTAGAATCCCACCAGCAGAATAAGAACGAAGGGAAGCGCCGAAACCATGGAAAAAAAAGGCGAGGGGGAACAAAGATACGACAACAGAAAGAGGGGAGGCAATTAGAGAATACCAGAGGGTTCCACGCAAAGATCGAGCTTTACCCTCCGACTCGCAGCCACCATGGCCGCGAGGCGGCGCTCCTTCCTCTTTCCCATCGATCCCAAGAACGAGCTCCCTCGAGGCCGAGAAAGATGCTAGGAAACCCAATTCTTGGCGAGCTAGGGTTTTTTAGAGGGGAAGAAGCCAAGATGAGGTGGGATTAGCGCGGAGAGAGCCGAGAACACGAGACTTGTTCTTGGTCTGCCCTAGGCCTGGGACAAAAAGAGGGGTATAGACACCCACACTACGTATGCACGTGCCTCACACATGAATGTCAGGCATACGAACCCGGGCTAGCTCTGCTTCCCGACGGGGCTTCTCAAAAGGGCTGTCGCCAACCACAACCGATCCGGACTCCACCCAGATCCACACCCGGACCGTAAGCGCATGGACTAGGGTCCGAAGACAGGTCTGAGAATGTTTTTATTTCGGGACTTTTGGGCATGGTTCCACTTAAATTTACCCAATCCTAATGCAACAAAGTTGAATATATATGCATATATATTTTTCAGGACTTTTGGGCATGATTCACCTTAAATTTATCCATCTGTGTGTGTGTGTGTGTTAAGATATAGCTTTTATTTTATAATATCAACCTGGCATATAATGTGTAGGTTTAACTTTTGCATTCCTTGTATTTTTTAATAAAATTTATTGGAGATGAATTAGCAATAAATAGTTTCTAATAGGATTCTAATAATAATGTTATTCTGCTGCATCGGATCCCATAAACTATTATTGGTCGATATAGAGATTATGATAGGCATTATTTCCTCAAATGCAATTGCAATTCTACTTGCCTATTCTGCTGCTGCTACTACTGTTACTAACAGTAATGCACTTGACAATATTTATTAAACTACTGGCCCAATAACAGAGGATCAAAGCGTGGCACTTTGTTCTGAGTCAACTACATGATCTTATTATGTCCAATTATACTCTTTCCATGAGCTTCTCTACACTCAGTAATCAACCTTTTGTCATATGTTGATTTGGTTTTTTGGTTTCTTTTATGCTTTGTACAAGTTTTTGGCTTTTACTTCTACCATTGCCTGTGTATTTTCTGTGTACACAATTTAACTATGATACAGCTTGACTCCTTACTTTACCAAAAGAAGAAGAAGAAGAAGAAGAAGAAGAAGAAGAAGAAGACATTATTTGTTTCATCTTGTGCGATTTTAGGATGGTTAAATAGACTTTGTAGCGGATAAAATGTTGGTGTATTTCTCTGTACCCAATCTTTACTCTCTACCCATTTATATTTGAAAAATACCACATCGCGGGGTGTTATGTTCTGCTACTTTTCTATATCTGCAGCTGCTCTGTAGCCATTGCAATGTTCTGCACTAAGAGGCATGTTCTATGTTGCTATGCCATCTTGAGTCTCTTACATCTTATCTTATTTCAATGTTTTACTCAAGGAAACTTGTTATATGTTATCGTATTATATCTTCTACCATTGCCTTTGTCGTGCTCTACTTAAGCAAGCATGTTACCTATTATAATGCTCTATTCAAAGAGGCTTGCTATATGTTATTGTGTTATATATTACTGTGTTATCTAGGGCTTGCTTTTTAAATTCCTAAAGGATCTAGTCGCTTTGGTTTTCAAGATCTACTTTATTACATTTTGGTTTTCGATTTGTTCTGTTATGGTTCACTTGCTTTCTTGTTTTTGGTATCCATTTCTCCGTATCTTTCATTTATTTTGGAACATCACTATTACTCCACTAGTTTGTACTAAACTCAACTTTATGCCTTAATAAAGCTTAGTTTCCTCTGATTACCAAAAAAAAACATTAGTCCAAAATGGCATGCGAGGAGCAAAAGAATGAACATGTTTACATGAAGAGATGGTTGACTGCAGAAATTGTGGGAGTTATAAGAATTGATAATTGCCCATAGTTTCTAACTGTTCAGGCATGAAAGCAAGGAAGAAATATTGTGGAGTCTCTCTCTCTCTCTCTCCATATTTCAGCAATTGCCAATGATGCTATTTGTAAGATGAATATACCACTTTCTGTTAGATATCACATATACTAAGGATTAGCTCAAATTAAAGATGCTCTAAATACTTATGATGATTAAGTTAAATTAAGAACTTGATTATCTTGGAAAGAACTAATAAATTTAGAAAGATTTATTGTTTGTGAGTATTTGTACAAGAGTTTTATGGTGAAGGCCTAATGAAAGAAAGTTTACCTCAAAAAGAATCCAAAATCAACAAAGATCTTGCTTTGGGAGAAAGGGAAAAGGAAGCAAAATTATGACCCAAATATATTGTTCAAATGTTATGCCCCGACCCAATAACTCAAGCTAAGCACTCGACAGATGGCCACACACTCTTAGGATTTAATCCCCTCAAATATGCAAGACCTGTCTTTCACTAAATAGTTAATTATCACAATTCAACTCAAATAGTGGTAAAAATAATTTTATCTAATATCAAATAAAAGAAAAACTAATAATAATATCTCCAATATTATTAATAAACTAAATAAAAATTTAAAAATAATAACTATGAAATAATTCTATTTGAACGAAAATAAACTAAAAATCTGCCTAAGCTCTAAGCTTCTCACTGATCGGTTCTTAGTCCAACAAGTTCTTCTGGATCTGAAAAAACAGAAAAAAAAAGAGTAAGCTTTATGGGCTCGGTAAGTTACCGATCATCTCTCAGGAATCAAGTATAAATATTTTTTAAATATAATAATTAAACATTAATATACATCAATATAGTTTTCTTTCAAAAAAATATGTCATGCACAATAGTAAAAATAAAAAATTCTCTCTTAGTCTTCATTAACTACGTCCACGATCAGTTTCATGACAAGACCTAAGAGAGACTAGTTCCTAAATGAAGAATATTTGATTTATCGATATGCTACCAGTGATCAGCCCCACTGGCTAGGTCTAAAAGAAAAACTAGCTCTAATTTACATAGTCACAATTCGCTCTGTGATAAGGCAAAAAGATTAGTCTTGAATGAAGAACATCCGAACCATCGGCGTACCACTAGTGATCTATCCCACTGGCTAAACCTATAAAAACTAACTCTACTAACAATCAGCCTTGACTGGCTAGATCCAAGAAAAATATGTTTCTGACGTATGGTCAACGATTAGTCTCATTGGCTAGATCCAAATCATAGTCTAACTAGAAAATTTTTCTTATGCTTTATCACAACTATTTTTCTATGAAAGACTTTCTTTCTTAATAATATCAAATTAATTTTCATATATTTTAAAAAAATAAAAAATAATTTTTTATTCAAAATTTCATGCATCGATGGATAAATATAATTTTTTTTTCAAAGATCATGCAATTTTTAAGAAAAACCATCACTTTTAAAATTATAATATGTAATAGTAGCATCATGCATGATCCAATTTTTTTCAAACACTTTTCATAAATAAATTTTTGATTTCAAAATTTAATAATTTTTAAATATTTTATATACCAAAATCTAATTTTTAAATATATAAATATACATAAAAGTAAACCCAAAGATAAAAGAAAACTTACCTATTGATTAAATCCAAAATTCTATAATCTTCTCGAATCGATCTCTAGATCCGATATGTTTCTAGTATTAAAAGCTCTAATATATTAAATAATTTAATTAATTTTAAATTTTTTAAAAAATAAAATAACTAAAAAATCTTTTAATCTATTCTGAATCCAATCTAGATTAATTTTTGAATTGGATACACATGACACGGTTTTTGACCTAGATCTAATTGAATTGGGTCCAAACTAATTAACCCATCCCTAGTCAATTAAACCACCTTTCTCTCTCTCTCTCTCTCTCTCTCTCTTTCTCTCTCTTCCTTTCTCTCTTTCTTTCTTTTCTTCATTATTTTCTTTCCTTCCCTCTATTTTCTCCCAAGATCGAACCCATGGTCTTTTCTCAGGCATCACAGGAGCGATTGGAGGAAAGAATAGGCTGATGGGAAAGCGAGCGATGATGACTGAAGATGCGGTCGGCCAAAGACCCCATCGAGAAAGAAAAAAACTCTACCCTAGGGCCCGAAGGAAGGAAGAAGAGAAAGGAAAGAAAAATTACCGACGATGGTGATGGCGACAACAACAGTCGGCAGTCAAAATCGACTATCTTTTCCTTAAAAATCCTTCACCATAGGTATGGTAGGGTTTTAGGAATAGAATTATGGTCTCTAGGAAGGATTCTAGGATTTCTTCGTGAGGATATTAGGGAGAGATTTAGGATTTAAATAGAGAAGGAATGAGGCCTTGCTAGTGTATTTCACCCAAATACCACTTCTCATGACACAGATCGACTCGGAATAGGATTCCCTATTTCGATCGATCCTAATTCTATTTTTTTTTATTTGGGTGAAGTCGGCATTAGATGCCAGCTTCGATTTTGAATTAGTCCATGGGACTGGTTTTCACATTTTTTCTTCATAACAAAAATTTTATCCTTGAAATTTAATATACCTAGATCGAGAAATAGGTGGGGGTATTTGGCTTATATCTCTTCTTCAAATTCTCAAGTAGCTTTTTATTCTGTATGGTTGCTCCATTGAATCTTGATATAAGAAATAATGCATTATCTCAAAACTTGATCTTTCCTATCAATAACTCGTATTGATTACTCCTCATAAGATAAATCCTCTCTAAGTTGAAGTGGTCTAAACTCTATTACATGGCTAGGATCTGGTACATATTTTTTTAACATGGAGATATGAAAACATCGTGTACTTCGATAAGAGAAGGTGGTAAGGCTAGATGGTAGGCAACCATTCCAATTTATTTCAAGATTTCAAAGGGACCCATATATCTAGGGCTTAGCTTTTTGCGAACTCTAAATCTCATCACACCTTTAGTGGAGGATACTTTGAGGAACACGTGATCTCCCATTTAAAATTCTAGTTCTCTCCTTTTGTTATAGCATAACTCTTCTACCAGCTTTGAGCTGAAAGAATCCGCTTCCTGATAAGCTAAATTTTATCCATTTTTTGTTGAACAATTTTTGGTCTTAAAAGTCTTCTTTCGCTAACATCATCCCAACATACAGGAATCCTATATTTTTTTTCATATAGAGCTTCAAAGGAAGCCATCTGGATGCTAGCCTGATAGTTATTGTTATCAACAAACTCCACTAATGACAAATGTTCATCTCAAGATTCTTTTAAGTCTATCATACACGCTCTTAACATATCTTCTAAAGTTTGAATTGTTCTCTCTGATTGTCCATCCATATGAGAATAAAAGGCTGTACTGAACTCCAACTTAATTTTCATGATCTGATGCAAACTTTTTCAAAATTAAAAAATAAATCTCGTATCCTAATAAACACATTAAATATATATAACTATTAAATTATTAATTAATTTATCTTTATTTTTTAAAAATTAATATTTTTATTTATTTTTTATAAAAAAGATCATGAATGAAAAAGCTCGATTTATGGATCACAATAAAAAAAAATTAGAGTGAATCGGACCTAAATTGGACCTAGAATGAAAATTTAAAGGAAAAAGAAGGAAAAAAATAAAAAATAAAAAAATCGGCCCAAAAACTAGCTCAAACCAGTTTATTAGGCCGGTCGGTGCACGATGAACTGACTGACCAGTCCATGGATCAAGCATGGACCATCTGGCTCAACAAGCGCACCCAATCAGCGGCCACCACATGGTGGACCTAGACCACTAGAGGTTTATAAATAAACCCACTTGGCTCACAGGGGCAGAACCATCATTTCCTCAGGCATAATGCACGGCAATTGGTTAAGGTCTTTGGTATGCTCAGTCCATGGCAGTCTACAGGCACAATAATGCATGATCCGATGGTCTGCATTCATCCCGGTGAAGATCCAATGCCAGCTTCGTTTCCTGGTTTGATTCGAATAGTGCCCAACCTTGATGTGCGATCCGATGGCTAGAAATCATGCCGCTCGAGATCCAATGGTGGAAAAGGATTATCTGACTTGATTCAAGAGATCCAAGTGCCATCCAATGGTCCAAATTCATCCCATCAAATGATCCAATGGTTGTAATTTAATCTGGATCCTGTTTAAGCTATGAATGATTGATTTTGATCAAATCTAGACCATTTGAATCCGATCTGATGGCTGAAAATTATCACAATGAGTAGAATTCGATCTATACTTATTTTCTTTAATTTTTCTTCATTTTTAACTCAAATTCTTTTGATTTTTTCTCTATAAAAAGTCCTCCCCTGAGATCTAACGAGCCATCAGCCCTCCAAAGCCTTCCTTGACCTAAAGCTCTCTCTCTCTCTCTCCCTATTTCTCTCTCTCAAACTTTTCTTCTTCAAATTTTCTTCTTTCTTTCTCCAACAGATCATAAAATTTTCTTATTTCTCCATCGAAACTCCTCTCCTACTCTTGATCTCTGCAATCAGTTGCTGTCCAGGATCTTCTGCAAAGCATCAGGATGAAGATTTTAGTAAGAAGCTTTCCGATGGCTGGCTGATCGACTTATTCTCAGAAGATCATTATGTTCTTATTTTGATGATATTTTTTATTTTTTATTTTTTTTATTTTTAAAATTTATAATAAAGATTATTTTATTTATAAAATCTTTATGTCTTTATAAGATTGATCTAGAATAGTTTATGACTCTTGGGATGAACCGTGATCCAAGGATACGATTTATGCTCTTGAGATAAATTATATTTAGATTAATTTTTTTTATTATATCTAATTCAATTTAGACTAGCCTATAACTTTAAGAAATTGACTGTAATCTAAGAGTACAGGCCATACTCTCTAAGATAGGTTATATCTTTATTGATTAGATATCAATTATAGCATATTAAAAAAAATACCAATTGTCAGATAAGAGATCAATTGAGATTCTGAGAATCCATCTTCATACTTATCACCAATTTTTAATTAATTTACTATTTAATTTACTTTCTTGATTAATTTAAGTAGTCTTTTAATTAATTAATTTTTAATTAATTTTTATTATTTTTAATTTATAATTTAAATATAATTAATACGATCTTTGAGAATACGATCTCATCTCATTCTATCTATATAGTAGTGAGTTAGGTTTTATTTTTGATTGTCTATGACAACGATCATATCCCAATTAGACATAATGGATACTGAAGTTTCGTATAATATCATAATTTCATCTATATACAACTTAGCTAGTTTTTCCAAAAAAAAATATGATTTTAATGGATAAGAAATGCGCTAACTTGGTCAATCGGTCCATGATTATCCAAATAGTATCATACCCTTGGAAAGTTCTTGGTAGCTCTATAACAAAATCCATTGTTATGTGTTCCCATTTCCAAACCTGTATAGCAAGGAATTGCAGTGGTCCTGTAGATCTCTAATGCTCAGCTTTCATCCATTGACAAGTTAAATATTGAGCTATATATTAAGCTATTTTTTTTTATACCACTCCATAAAAAGATTTCTTTGAGGTCTCTATATATTTTTGTACCTCCAGGATATATTATGTAGGCGAGTTGTGAGCTTCCATTATAATTTTTTTTTTAATTCTATATTATTTGTAACACATAACCTACTACCAAATCTTAAGATTCCATCCTCATGAATTTTGAATTCAGATATCACATTAGATTGCACTTGATCTCTGATCTTTTGGAGTTCCAAATCATCCATCTGCGATGCTTTGATTCTGTTTATCAAAGTAGGTTGCATCCTAAGTGCAGTGAGTAAGACTTTAGATTTATGCAGCCATACCTCAACACCTAATCTTTCTAGATCCTATAGAATATGCATCTAAGAAGTGATCAGTATTGCTATACCATCCACTGACTTTCTGCTTAAGGCATCTGTCACTATATTTATTTTTTCGGGATGGTAATTGATGGTCAAATCATAATCCTCGATCAGCTCTAACTATCGCTTTTATCTTAAACTCAGTTTCTTTTGAGTGAAGATATACTTGAGACTCTTATGATCTATAAAAATTTTATATGATACTTCATACAGATAGTGCCTCCAAATTTTTAAAGCAAAGATTATTGCTATCAGCTTAAATCATAGGTTAGATAGTTTTACTCGTATAGTTTAAGTTGACTTGAAACATAAGTTACCATCTTTTCATTTTGCATAATAATACATCCTAATCCCTTTCGGGAGGCATCACTAAAAATAGTAAACCCTCCTTTCTCAGATGGTCGGATAAGGATAGGAGCTGATACCAAATATCTTTTCAATTTCTAAAAACTCTTCTCTCATTTCTCTGTCGATTCAAATTTAGTTCCTTTATGAGTTAATTGGATCAAAGGCAATACTATGCAAAAGAATCTTTTCATAAATCTTCTATAATATCCATCTAATCCAAGAAAATTATGAACTTCTGTTACATTAGTAGGCTATTTTCAGTTCATAATTACTTCTATCTTCATCGGATCTACCGAGATGCCTTCTTTAGATATTATGTATTCGAAGAAAAAGATACTTTCTAGCTAAAACTGACACTTTTTTTAACTTTACATATAACTTCTGCTCCTTTAGTGTTTGTAATACTATTTTCAAATACCTTTCATGATCTTCTAGGCTCTTAGAATATACCAAGATATCATCAATAAATACTACCATATACTAATCCAAATAAGGCTTTAATACTCTGTTCATCATGTCCATAAAGGCTATAGGAGCATTCATTAATCCAAATGGCATAACCAAGAATTCATAATATTCGTATTGAGTCCAAAAAGCTGTTTTGGATATATTGCCCATCTTGATTTTTAATTGATGATATCTAAATCGAAGATCAATTTTTGAAAATATCTGAGCACCCTGAAGTCGATCAAAAAGGTCATCTACCCTTGGTAGAGGATACTTATTCCGAATGGTCAACTTGTTTAACTTTCGGTAGTCAATGTACAGTCTCATACTTCCATCCTTCTTCTTAACATAAAATACCATAGCATCCCATCGAAAGAGACGAGTCCTAATAAAGCTTTTATCAAGAAGTTCTTGAAGTTGCTTCTTGAGCTCTTTCAACTCAGCTGGTGCCATACGATAAAGGGCTTTAGAGATAGATCCAGCATCGGATGCCAAATCAATTGAAAACTCTATCTTTCTATCAGGAGGTAATCTTGAAAGATCTTTCAAAAAAATATCAAGAAATTTTCTTACTATAGAAATATTCTCTATTTTGATCTCTTTCTGCTGAGTATCTACAATACTGGCCAAATATCATATACATCCCTTTCTTAATATTTTGCAAGCCTGTATTACTGATATAATTTTGATAGAGACATTCATTCCTTTGCTAGAAAAACTAAGTGGTGTCTGTCCTGAAATCTGAATGGTTCTTTCTTCCTGAAGCAGTCCATCATGATAAGATATGAAGCAAGCCAATCCATCCCTAAGATTACATCAAAATCCTTCATCTCTAGAATCATCAGATCAGATGCAAGATCATAACCTCCAATGCTCAAAATACAAAAGGGATAAATCATATCTACCATGATGACACTTCCATTTGGAGTAGAGACACATATCTCATCTTCCAAGGGCACATGCTTAAGGCCAATCTTTTTAGCAAATTCAGTGGAAACAAATAAATGAGTAGTCTCGGAATTAAATAAAACACAAGCATGTACAGTTTTAACTTTGATAATACCTATAATAAATTTAAAATTTTTTTATTATCATGATCATGCATATATAAGATTGTATAACCTTAATTTAAATGAAGTTATAAGAAGTTTCTAGGGTACCTGCTATTACAGCATTTAATATCTTCACATCCTGTTGAGTCATAGCGTAAGCACGAGCTAGCATCTTTGGCTTTGGTGGTCCTTCTTGTCTTGAGGGTTGACCCTAATGAGAGGTTGGTGCTCTCAAATAGGTAGTCTAGGTGCATTTTGGAAGGATTGCTGATAATCAGGATTTTGTGGATGAGGATAGTTCACAGCCTTGTAGCCCTACTGGCTATAATTAAAATAGGCTCCAAAAAACCAGCCACAATCCTGCTCTAAATGGATACCTCCATATCGGCCACATCGAGATTCTTTCTTTGATTGGTCATCCTTTTGCTTAGTTTCTGATGGAAAATACGTAGGATTTCATGCATGAATTTCAAAAATTTTTTGAAAATAATGCAGTGAAATATGCAGATTGAACCATTTAAGCTATAAATGCATGTAATCAAATTACTAAATCCTATAACTAGGATCTATAACATGTCATAATGCATTCTAAATATGAAATTAAAAGAGTTTGGTATTGATCAAATCAATATCCTAGGTTTAAAATGATTCTAGATCTGAAACCTAGATCACATCTATGTGAGAGGAGAGATCATATATCTTATCTTATATGGATCGAGAACTCTGTGATTGATTTTTATTATTACCTTTGGAGTCGCACATGCATCCGACCTCTATAAGAGACCTATACGAGACTGCAACAAAATCGGAGGTTCATTGAATGAAGATCCGCTCGAAGTGCTAGCTTCTCATGGATCACTCTAGATGGTTAATCTAAATTTATTCTTCGGATATCTTAGATATTCCAAAATATGAAGAATAAGAGAAGGATTAGGAGAGAAATTTAACTTTTGGTCTTCCATAAATCAAAAATAAAATACATTAGAAAAGGATCCTAAGAGAAGATAAATCTTCTCTTTCAGGACATCAACGACTGATATCCTGAAAATATCCTTATGTTAGGGCAAAAGGAAAGACATTCTCTTCTAGGATTTTCTCATATTTTCAGATCTTACATACTCTAATTTTTGTCATAGAAAAATCATACAAAATATAGAGAAGAAGGATTCTCATAGAAATCCTAAGAGAAGACCATCTTCTATTTTTCTTCTCTCATCAGGATATGATCCGATCATGTCCAAAATTGATCTTCATGCCCTAACATCTTAGAGCATAGATCCCCATGCCCTCATTCTCTCTCTCTCTCTCTCTCTCTCTCTCTCTCTCTCTCTTTCTCTCAGATTTTTATCATATAAAAATAGATCAAGAATAAAGGATAAAGATTTTTAAATAAAATCACAAAAGAAAACAATCTTCTCTCTTATCTTGTCTCTTTAAGACATCAACCTTTTATGTCATAGTTGAAGAATTTTCTCCAAGAAAATAGGCACCCATAATCCTCATGCCAACCCTTCTTTTCTTCTGCTTTTTCATCATGAAAAATCAAAAAATTTTTATGCCTAAAAAATATTAGAAGGTGGCATCCAGGAATATGGGAAGACTAGGTTAAATTGACCTAGTCAAACAAGAAATCAAGAAGGAGATTGGGGGGCGTCCAACTTTTGGATGCCTCCCCACAATTTTGTGGGATACCTTAAACCATCACCCAAAATTTGGAAAGAAAGGGGCGAACAAAAACACAAGGGGCGTGGGAAATATGGCACAAGAGTGGGAGGGAGTTTGAGAGATCTTGGACTCTATCTCATGCATAACAAATTTCCATATTTGACCAAGTCAAATATCTTTGGAAATCCACCAGATATTAGGGCATGGGATACCATTTTTAAGTGAGGAATAATTCACATAAAATCTAGAATTAATGTGGGGCGTGGGCTTTTTTTAGGCGCAAGGAAAGTGAGAGAGTCCTAGTCCAACTGGGACTCCTATTTGACTAGGTCAAAATAAGTTTAAACCTAATTTAAATTTTATTTAAATTAGATTAAATATAATCCAATTAAAAATGATTCTAGTTCAACTAGGAGCCTAATTAAATTATGTTTAAATTAGATTTAAATCCAATTTAAATTCTAAGTCAATTTGAAATTTGGTGCACTCAAGTCTTAGTTTAACAAGAACTTATTCTTCCTTGCAATTGACTTATTCAATAAATTAATTAGATTTAATCTAATTAAGTTTAAACTAATTCTACTTGATTTCAGTCCGATTGCTCAATCAAATTAAGTCAATTAGCAATCCAATTGCTAATTGATCCTCCTGTAATACTTGTATTAGGTCAAACATCAATCATATTGAATGTTTGACCTCAGAACGATTTTCAATCATCGATTAACCATTTGATTAAGTTACAATCTCTAATATGTGTGATCCTATCGGTTCGAATCTAAGCTGGTAGCATAAGAACCAATTTCTATACCAGTCAAAGTAACCATTTAGTAATGGTTCCCAACGTCCGGATAGGTCAAATATATGCAAAGCAACATTCTTAGAACCCTGACCCATGGTTACCGTATAATTCATCTCTTTGACCATTAATGCTTAAGATGACTTCGAGTATGCTGTCAAACACTCATACAAGTCATCTCTATTATATCTTAAAATTTTGTAAATCTCGTAACTCCTCATGAGGATTACCCAAGATTAGGTTTTGCTAAATTAAAATACAACGAAACATTCTCTTTCTAAAGCTAATTAGGAGTGGTCAATTCTATCTTGACTCACACATCGACTTCACAAGTATTTGACTATACCCAGAAATCTTTCGAACCTATATTAGAAATATAGGCAGTCCGACACTAAAGTATAGTGAGTTGCTTGTAAGTCACTGTGGTGGTCTCAGATCGGAGGAATACTTATATCCATTGACCTTAGCTAGCTACTCTTGATAGTAGAATGCCACATTGGTTATATTTAGTGCAGAGTACTCCTACATCTTATCTGGATGCTATACCAGTATCTTCACACTACTTGGTTACGAGGACAACCAATGCATATGGCATACAATAATCTACACTCGATAAGTTATCGTCCTTGTTAATAACCTATCATTTGGTCATGAACAATTTAAGAATCTTTCGATAAATCTTTCTTTATCGATTGATTATGGTTCTAAGGACTTCATCATAATTTAAGAGTTTATTTAAGGAAGATAGAACTTCTATGATGAACAAGCTAAACAACTATTATTATTAGATAATTCATATACTAATTTCAATCATCTACTATTTAGATAATTGACTTTAGGATACATTTTTCAACAACTCCCACTTGGACTAAAGCCAATTAGAATGATATCAAATATCTTATCTTTTACTTGAGTTCGTAGAACTTTTTAGTTCCGAGGTCTTAGCATATGGGTCAGTCAAGTTCTTCTTTTTCATCAATCTTCCAAAGATCGACATCATCCTGATCTAAAATCAAAGTTGATAGCGATGCAGAATATGTTGGTCTTTTGATTCTTTAGCCAGAGCTATGGCTCGAATGCTACGATAGGACTGAACCATCGGTGGAGGGTGCCACTCCTAATCTACTAATAAACCTCAGCTACTACACAGCTTATATGGCAACATCATATGTCACGATATACTCTACATCACTAACTAAATAGGCTATAGTATCCTGCTTGGAACTATTCTAGTAGATTGCTCCTACAATTAGGGTATGACTCAATATTTTCTTGTTATCATCTTATTTTGAAATTTTGTCATCTTGTTTTGAAATTAAAACATCCACATATTTTAAGTCAATATTTCTATATTTAAGTCACTGAACATTAGTATTTATCAAATACATGAGAATTATCTATACAATCTTTTAGTGATCCTCATTTAGATCAGACTAGTATCTACTCACTACCATTAGTGAGTATATCATATCTAATTTTAAATATAAAAAAATTAGATGACAACCAAATCGTTATTCCTTGCAATGTTGGAATGCCATTCTCGATTAAGAGAACTTCATTCACAGACAATACAAGAAATAACACTATAAAATATTTTGCCCACTTATATATGCAAGATTTATCTTTATTCATAATAAAGACATATGTTCAAAATGTATGTTCCAAAATTGAGATAATAGTCAAACGGGCTTTACAGATCTTTACCTTCCCATCTACGCTATTCTGATCCTTTTAAAAATTCATTCACACCCAATGAATTTTATCCCTTCAGGTGAGTCATCTAGTGTCCATACACTATTTGATTTTCATGAAATTTAATTTGGATTATATGGCTCCAAGCCACTTCTCATAGTTAGACTACTGCATTGCATCCCTATAGATGATCGGATCCTTATTGTTCTCATCAAGCTCAATAGGATCGCCATCCTGGATCTAGATATTGAAATATCTATGTAGCTAACGTGGTACTTTATCAAATCTCCTTAAGGGTGCTACTTGAATGGGCTCCAAATTTGATCTAATCAAATCTAATTCTGTAGGTTTACTAGATTATGTCAGTTTATTTCTACCAGTCAAACTTTTCCAAATTCAACTTGATAGGCATTGGTTCCTTCTCTAAGAAACTCCTCTTCAAAAGGAATGCTCTACTGCTGATGAACATATGATGTTCTTTAGTATGGTAGAGTTAATAACCCTCAAATACCTATTGGACCAAGATCCAAGTTTATCTATATGCAAATTTATGACATAAGCCTATCAACTCCAAATTTGAAGGTAAGGGAGTCTAGGCCTATGCCCAATCTATATTCCATATAGAGATTTACAACATATTTACTCGATATATATTCAGACTAAAACTAGTAGTCACAAGAGCATAACCTTAAAACAGGCAGACAAGTTAAACCCTATTGTGGATTGAACCATGTCTAACAAAATTTAACTTCTCCTTTTAGATACACTGTGTTCTAAAAAAAATTCACTAAGAGAGAATCATATTCTCTCTTAGATATGTCACAAACTCATTAGAAAGTATTCATCTCTTCGATCTGATCGAAGAGTTTTAATACCATTTTCAGTTTATTCTTCTATTTCATTATCGAATCATTTGAACATTTCAAATGATTTAAGCCAGACGCTCCCATGCTAGGATAGGTCGTCTATAATGAAATATTAATATCTTCCTTTGGTACTTAAATTCATAGGTCCATATACATCACTATGTATGAGACTTAGAACTTTATCAATTTTTTCATTTTTTTCAATAAAAGATGACTTTATCATCTTTCCAAGAAGATAAGATTCATAGGTTATCAATGATTTACAATCATTGATATCGAAAATTTTCACTTAAGCTAATATGTTTATCTTATTCTTGTCAAGATGACTAAGTCTATAATGTCAAATATAGATATTTATGACATAATCTAACTTGGGTATTCATTAAATATGTACATTACACTTAACAAGCCGTATAGATGTTAAATATCATTTTTATTATCCATATATTATTGTAATATTATTCATAATAATATCACAATAATCTTTTTTATTGGTAAATGTTAACCATCTCTGACTAAAAAATCAACAGTGATCATATTTATCATAAATAATAGACAATGATGATAATCACTCAAAAAGACATCTTTTGAAAATAAGCTTGATAATTTCTAAAGCTAAAATTGGAATAAGATTTTCATCCCTAACGTTTAGGTACCTCTCACTATTTTCAAATATTTTCAATAGTCCTTATAATAAATTGCATAAGACCACCAGTATCTAATACCCAGGTAGTAGAATTACATATAAAAAAATTTTAAGGTATTATCATATAACATCCTTAATGAGCAACTCTTACTTCTTTCTCTTGTTCAGTCTGTTATAGTAGAAAAAAGTAAGACAATTCTTCTTCCTATGATTCAGCTTCTAACAGTTGAAGCAATATGCCTGATTTGGGTTAATTTTGAACTAATTATTTTAACTGGACTTAGAAGCCCTAATACGAACCAATTCGTACTGTTGAACTAATTTTAATTTTTGATACTAATTATCGAAGTTGAATCCCATAAGTTATCACTGTCTAACAATGATTTGAGAATTAGAATTTAGCCTTATTCTGAGAAAAGAGAACAATAACCTAAGTATATGAATTATTTTAAGCCTAGAGATTTGGACTTTAATCTATAGATTCTCTCACTATTTTATTTGAATTAGTAGCCTCTACCTCCAATTCAAAAAATTACTTTAATTTTCTAGTAGGTACTAGAATCCACATAGATTGCACATAAGCCCAACTTTGATTGGCCAACCCATGTACATCTAAGGATAGGTTCATAATCAATTGTTTCGTCAAATAATTTTTAATAATTTAATTTTACCCCAAAAATCTAATCAGTAGGCTTTGGCCTCCACTATAAGGATCCGACTAAGTCCAACCATTAACATGACTATACTTGGTACATCTAATCAATGAATGATTAGATCCAACTTTGATTGGCCAACCTAACCACCATTAGAGAGACACTTTCAAGTTATCATATTATGAATGATAATTTATTAGTCAATAAGTACTAGGCCTTTGGACCTCCAATGATTATTGAGTTAATGGACCCATTATCATCCAACTTAATAGGAGGCTATGACTCAGTTATCTCCATAACTTTGTTATTTTAAGGACCTAATAATTTTAAAAAATTTAAATTATTAGTGATTTAAGGATAGAAAAGATATAGATCAATTTGCACCCACTGACTTCACCAAGTCAAGTCCTTCCACTGACTTCTCAAGTCATCAACAAGGACTAGGATTAATTTTAATCCATGGGCACCTATATCAGTCTCACTGATTTTCTATGTGACATGGGTTAGCACGAATCAATGAGCAATCTAATCAAAATCTGATTAATCATACTGACCAGGTAAGTGAGATTGATGGAAGGGTCTGCCAAGGCTTACCTTAGATACCATCAGAAATGATCAGATAAGCGGGTTGCCAACTAAAAATCATCAATCTAGGATGTCAGACTTACCTTAGACACCAATCAATTTATCAATTTTGATTTGGTTTGCCTAAAGACTTGGGCTCGACCACTGAGCTACGATCAGTATCCATTTGTTAGATATATGAACTTTGATTAAATACAACTATTAAATTGATCCAAAGAAATGATCTAATCCTAATTAACTATTAATTAGATTTGATCAATTTCTTAACTAAGTCCATATTTAATCTAATCTTAGGTCTAATCTAATTAAGGACCTGATCAAAGCTAATCCTTTATCCATTAACTCATGTTTTATAAAATTATCTTAGAATCTTTAAATCACAAACTTAGATCCTAAATAATCACTTAATTCTCAATTAAGTTCAAGCTTATGAGTTTTGGATTTATGAAACCTCAGAACTAATTTTTGATTTGATCATTTAAAATATTTTCAAATTATAAATAGTTTACATTGAATCATATTCAATATATGAT
Organism: Cocos nucifera; assembly: GCA_006176705.1. Classification (NCBI taxonomy): domain Eukaryota; kingdom Viridiplantae; phylum Streptophyta; class Magnoliopsida; order Arecales; family Arecaceae; genus Cocos; species Cocos nucifera. The sequence goes on along the minus strand of QRFJ01000106.1, from coordinate 2,037,573 downwards.
TTTAGATCTGATTTGTTTTAATGTTTCGATTATACCCTAAGATTTTGAATCTAGGATTTTATAGAAAGTAGGTTCTCAATTTAAATTCTATAAAATAAATATATCATATACATTCTAGATTTAAAATAAAATCACATATCAACATATAAAATAATAGGATCTAGATCTAAAGATAAAACACATTATATAGATCTGATCATAAATCATTTAAAATTAGATTTAAAATTTAAAAATAAATTATAAATTATTTTAGATCTCATCTAATATATTTATGATTTAGATTATTCAGATCAGTACATACTAGGATAATTTTTTTACTGTAAAAGATAAACCTTACCGCAAGACAACCTTATAGCAGTATGTGCAATCCAATATTATTTAGATCTAATCTAAATAATCTAAAATAGATCTAACATCTATTTAGTTTTAGATATAAAATTAAAAAATTAAATCATAAATTTCTTAGATCTAATCTAAATAGTTCATGATTCATATTCAGATCAACACATACTAGGACAACATTTTCATTATAAGGGGTTAATCTTATAGCAGAATAATCTTATGGCAGTATGTACAATCTTTAATTAATTTTAATTTTTAGATTTATCTTCAAGCATATATGAACATATTATAAAAGAACCTAGATGCTCTGATAGCACTAATGAAAAATACGCAGGATTTCATACATGAATTTCAAAATTTTTTTGAAAATAATATAGCAAAACATGCAGATTAAACCATTTAATCTACAAATGCATGTAATCAAATTACTAAACCCTACAACTAGAATTTATAACATATCATAATGCATTTTAAATCTTAAATTAAAAGAGTTTGGTATTGATCAAATCAATACGCTAGATCTAGAATAATTTTATATCTGAAATCTAGATCATATCTAGTGAGAGAAGAGATCATATATCTTATCTTGCATGGGTCGAGAACTCCATGGTTGATTTTTATTATTGTCTTTAGAGCCGTACACTCATCCAATCTCTACAGGAGATCCATACGAGATTGCAATAAAATCAAAGATTCATCGAACGAAGATCCGCTCAAAGTGTTAGCTTCTCGCGGATTCCTTCGGATGGTTAATCTAAATTTATTCTTCAAATCTCTTGAATATTCCAAGAGATGAAGAATAAGAGAAGAATTAGGAGAGAAATCTAATCTTTAAATCTTTCATAAATCAGAAATAAAATATATTAGAAAAGGATCCTAAGAAAAGATAAATCTTCTCTTTCAGGACATCAACGACTGATGTCCTAAAAACATCCTTATGCTAGAACAAAAGAAAAGACATTCTCTCCTAAACTTTTCTAATATTTCTAGATCTTATACACTCTAATTTTTCTCATAAAAAAATCATACAAAAATATAGAGAAGAAGGATTCTCATAGAAATCCTAAGAGAATACCATCTTCTTTTTTTTTTCTCTCATTAGGACATGATCAAATCATGTCCAAAATTGATCTTCATGTCCTAATATCTTGGAGCATAGATCCCCACACCCTCATCCTCTCTCTCTCTTAGATTTTTATCATATAAAAATAGATCAAGAATAAAGGATAAAGATTTTTAAACAAAATCACAAGAAAAAATAATCTTCTCTCTTACCTTGTCTCTTTAAGACATCAACCTTTTATTTCATAGTTGAAGGATTTTCTCTAAGAAAGTAGATGACCATAATTCCCACACCAACCCTTCTTTTCTTCTACTTTTTCATCATGGAAAATCAAAAAAAATTGATGCCTAAAAACTATTGGAAGGTGGTGTTCAGGAATATAGGAAGACTAGGTCAAATTGACCTAGTCAAATAAGAAAACATGAAGGAGATTGGGGGTGTCCAACTTGTTGGATGCCTCCCCACAATTTTGTGGGATACCTTAAACCATCACCCAAAATCTGGAAAGAAAGGGGTGAACAAAAACATAAGCGACGTGGGAGATATGGCACAAGAGAGGGAGGGAGTTTGAGAGCGTGGGAGATATGGCACAAGAGAAGGAGGGAGTTTGAGAGATCTTGGATTCTATCTCATGCATAACAAATTCTCATATTTGACCAAGTCAAATATCATTTGAATTCCACTAGATATTGTGGTGTGAGATACCATTTTTAAGTAAGGAATAATTCACATAAAATCTAAAATTAATGTGGGGCATGGTCTTTTCTTAAGCGCAAGGAAAGTGAGAGAGTCCCAGTCTAACGAGGACTCCTCCTATTTGACTAGGTCAAAATAAGTTTGAATCTAATTTAAATTCCATTTAAATCAGATTAAATGCAATCTAATTAAGGATGATCCTAGTCCAACTAAGAGCTTAATTAAGTCAGATTTAAACTAGATTTAAATTTGATTTAAAATTTAAGTCAATTTGGAATTAGGTGCACTCAAGTCCTAGTCTAACAAGGACTTATGCTTTCTTGCAATTGGCTTATCTAATAAATCAATTAGACTTAATCTAATTAAGTTCAAATCAATTCTACTTAGTCTCGGCCCAATTGCTCCATCAAATTGAGCTAATTAGTAATCCAATTGCATTAGGTTAAACATCAATTGCATTAAATGTTTGACCTTATAATGATTCTCAATCATCGATTAACTATTTGATTAAGTTACAACTTCTAATATGTGTGATTCTATAAATTCGAACATAAGTTGATAGCATAGAAATCAATTTCTATACCAGTCGAAGTAACCATTTAGCAATGATTTCCAATGTCCGGATAGGTTGAATGTATGCAGAGTAATATTCTTAGAATTCTAGCCCATGGTTACCGTATAATTTATTTCTTTGACCATTAATGCTCAAGACGACTTCGAGTACGCTGTCAAACACTCATATAAGTCATCTCTATTATGTCTCAAAATTTTACAAATCCCGTGACTCCTCACGTAGATTATCCAGGCCTAGGTTTTGCTAAATTGAAATACAATGAGACATTTTCTTTCTGAAGCTAATCAAAAGTGGTCAATCCCATCTTGGCTTATATACCGACTTTATAAGTACTTGATTATATCCAAAAATCTTTTGAACCTATATTAAAAATATAGGCAATCCGATATTAAAGTACAGTGAGTTACTTGCAAGTCACCATGGTAATCTCAGATCGGAGGGACACTTATATCCATTGGCCTTAGCTAGCTACTCTTGATAGTAGAGTGCTATATTGATTACGTTCAGTACAGATGTACTTTTACATCTTATCTAGATGCTATATCAGTATCTCTACACCATTTGATTATGAGGACAACCAACGCATATGGCATACAGCAACCTACACTCGATAAGTTATCGTTCTTATTAATAACTTATCATTTAATCCTGAACAATTTAAGAACCATTCAATAAATCCTTCTTTATTGATTGATTATGGTTCTAAGGACTTTATCATAATTTAGGAATTCATTTAAGAAAGATATAACTTCTATGATGAACCAGCCAAATAACTATTATTATTAGATAATTTATATACTAATTCAAATCATCTACTACTAGATAATTAGCTTTAGGACATATTTTCCAACAATTTCTTGATGTTTAGATTGTTTGCAAGGATAACCACCAGGTTTGGAGCTCTTCTTTTATTGTCGTTCCCTCTCTCGTTGTATGTTGTTATGCGCAAGATTTTTAGCTTTGATTTTGAAATTTTTTTTCAAAGATTGCACAGTAAAAATAATTATTAATCATATTAATAATAAAAATTATAGATCTAATCTAAAAATTCTATACTATATAGGATCTAATATATATATATATATGCATGCATATCTGAAAAATAAAATATCAAGTGCAGTAAAACTATTTTACTACTTTTACGTATTCAAAATACGTTATCTTTTTGCGGATAGATGATCTCCATAATTTAATCTCCATGGTGTAGATCTGATCATCGTGACATAGCCACACACGCATCTGACCTCTACGGTTAATCCATACGAGGCCCTGATCTAGATCAGTTTCTCTCGAGTGCTAGCTTGCTGTAGAAATTTTTGATGACTGATATTAGATCAAACTCCTTCAATCTTCTTTACTAGCTCTTCAGATGCTCCGATTTGCCAATATAGATAAAAAAATATAGGAGGTTCTTCTTTTAGATCTATGAACTTGCGACCCTCATTGCTCATAATCTAGAATCCAAATCCTAAATGGATTATGCACTCACCTAAGAACCTTGCGCCTAGAATTCCTCACGTAGAGAAAAGATCCTTTCTTCTTTTTCTCACATGTTTTCTTTTTTGAGTTCTCATATGCACGCTCATAAAATCAGGTATTTTATAGATGCACACAAATAAGAGAGGTATGAGGGAGAGGTCTAGATTAAGTGGATATCCATTCAAACTCAAATCCTATTTGAATTAAACTTGTAACTAGATTAAACCTATCCATTCAGAATGTGAGAAGGGAGGGCATGCACCCTCTTGTGCATGGAATTCTTCATGAAAATTCTTAATTCTCATGGAGAATAGATGGTGCAAATCTAAATGATGTGGCACTTGGGAAGACTAGTTAAATTAGTCTCTTATTTGACATCCAATTGAACCAATCCAATCCAAATTGGTTAGGTCCAATTAGATCAGAATAAATCCAACTTATTTAGGCTAAATTAGATTTAGTTAAATCCTAATCGAATCAAAAATTAATCAAGCTAAACCTCTGATCAAATTAGACATCAAACCTCTTTGACGATTAGATCATCTCATAACCTAATCGGGTCAAGTCCAAATGAATCTAATTCAATTAGTTTTGATAAAAAATAATCATTCAATCAAATTGATTTAATTAGCAATCAAATTATTAATTAATCTTTCACTAATCAATCATTAGATCGAGTAGGAATCTCTAGTATGTGTGACCCCATAGGTTCGAACCTAAGTTGGTAGCATAGAAATTAATTTTCTATACTAATCAAAATGACCATCTAGCAATGGTATCCGACGTTTGGATTGGCCGAATGATACAGTCACAACATTCAAAACCTACATGAATTGGTTACCGCATAATTCATCCTTTTGACCTTTGTGCATAGGATGACTTAGGGTTTGATTGTCAATCCTAAAAGATACATTCAAATCGTGTCTCAAAATAATTAGTCCTGTGATCCTTCACAAAGACTACCCGGGCCAAGACTTTGCTAAATTAAAATACTATTAAGCATAGCTCCTGAGTCTAGGAATGGTCAATCCTTTCTTGACTTATGCACCAACTTCTCAAGTACTTGATCGTACCCAGAAACCTTCTGTAATTAAATTAAAAATTTAGGTAGTCCAGCATCAAAGCACAGTAAGTTGCTTGAAAGTCATCATGGTGATCTCAGATTGGAGGGACACTTATGCCCATATTCCATCAAAATAATTTTTGATAGTAGAAAAGCTTTAGAATCAATCACGTTCAGTGCAGATGTACCCTTACATCTTACCTGCATGTCATACCAGTATCTTCATGCTTCTTGGTTAAGAGGACAACCAATCTATATGATACACAATGATTTATACTCGATAAATATTATTATTCTTGGTAACAACGTATCATTGATCATGAACTATTTTAAAGACTAAATGATAAATTTTTTTTTATTGAATCTAAATAGTTTTAAAAACTTCATCACATCAGATAGGAGTTCATTAGAAGATGAAAGATTTATGATGAAAAAATTAGAATAATTTTTATTCAATTAATAATTCATATATAATTACATAAATTAGCTCAATCGTTAATAGACTAACGATTAGCTTTAGAATATTATTTTCAACAATCTTTCACTTGGTCTAAAGCCAATCGGTGCAGTATCGTATATCCATCTTCGACTTGAAGTCATCGAACTTTTTCACCATATTGGCTTTAGTGAATAGATCAGTCAGGTTCTTCTTTCCATCGATCTTTTGAAAATCAATGTCATCTCGATCCATGATCTTTTGGATAAGATGGAAGCGGCACAGAATGTGCTTCGTTTGCTGGTATGCTTTGGATTCTTTTATCTGAGCAATGGCTGCAGAGCTATCGCAGAAGAGCAAAACTGGATCATCTAGGGAGGATGCTACTTCGAGCTCGGTGATGAACTTCTTCAGTCATACCGCTTCTTTGGCAGCATCTAATGCAGCAACATACTCTACCTCGTACACTGAATCGGCCATGGTGTACTGCTTGAAACTTTTCTAGTAGATAGCATAACGATTAAGGATAAACACATATCTCGACACGCTTTTGCTATCATCGTGATCAAACTGAAAACTAGAGTTTATAAATCCCATAAGTTTCAAGTCTGAATCATCAAAAATAAGCCACTGGTCTTTAGTATTTTTTAAATACTTCAGGATGGTTTTAATAATCTTTCAGTGGTTCTTTCCTGGATCATATTAGTATCTACTCGCTACTCCTAGTGAGTATGTCATATTTGATCACGTACATGTCATGACATACATAATAGAATCCACTACCAAAGTATATAGAATTCTACTCATACGCTCTCTCTTAAGGTGTTGTTAGATAATCCATCTTCGAGAGAAAAATTTTATGATCTATCGGTAGATAGCCCTTCTTGAAATTTTCTATACTGAACCTCTTCAGCATAGTATCTATGTACATGGACTAAGATAATCTAAGTAACCTTTTAGATCTATCTCTATAGATCTTCATTCCTAAGATATAGAAACTTCTCTCAGATCCTTCATAGAGAACTATGACGACAGCCAGATTTTTATTCCTTATAATGTAGGGATATCATTCTCGATTAAGAAAATATCATCCACATACAAAATAAGGAATACAACTGCTAGACCATGAGCCTACTTATATATATAGGGCTCTTCTTCTTTCTTAACGAAGCCATACATCTTGATCGTCCTATCAAAATATATATTCCAACTTCTAGATGCCTGCTTCAGTTCATAAATGAACCTTTGAAGCTTACACACTTTGGACTCATCTATGGATGTGAAACCTTCAGATTGTATCATATACACCTCTTCATCCAACTCTCCATTTAGGAAAGCTGTTTTCATATCTATCTACCAGATTTCATAGTCCAGATGCATAGCCATCGCAAGCATGATCCAAATGAACTTGAGCATTGCCATAGAAGAAAATATCTCATCATAGTCAATACCATAACATTGACGATATCCCTTGGCAAACAGACGGACTTTATAGATCTTCATCCTTTCGCCTGCAACTCTTTTCCTTTTTAAGATCCACTTACATCCTATGAATTTTATCCCTTCAGGTGGATCAACCAATGTTCATATATCGTTGACCTTCATGGACTCCATTTCGGATCCATAGCCTCAAGCCATTTTTTAGAATCGAATCTCTGCATTGCATCCATATAGATGATCGGATCCTCATCATTCTTATCGAGTTTGATAGGATCTTCATCTCGAACCAAGAAACCATAGTATCTGTCCGACTGATATGGTACTCTACGAGATCGTCTTAAGGATGCAGGCTCAGTAGACTCCGGATCTGATCGAATCAAATCCAGTTCAGATTTAGCTACTTGTGTCAGTTCTTCCACCTGTCGAACTTTCTCAAGTTTGATCTTAAAGGCATTAGTCCCTTTGCCAAGAAACTTCTTTTCTAAAAGGACCATCTTAAGATTGACAAACATCTTTTGTTCATCAGCTAGGTAGAAGTAATACTCTTTGGTCTTTTTTAGATACCCTATAAAGCTACACTTGTCAGACTTAGGTCCGAGCTTATTCGTTACTAAACGTTTGACATAATCCGAACACATCCAAATTCTAAGGTGCGAGAGTACTGGCTTACGTCCTGTTTATATCTCATATGGTATTTTAGAAATAGACTTACTCGAAATTCTATTCAGAATATAATAAGTTGATAGAGTGTATATCCCCAGAGGAAGATCGTCAGATCAGCAAATCCCATCATAGATCGAACCATATCCAATAGGATCCGATTCCTTCTTTCGAACACACCATTATGCTGTGGTATTCTAGGAAGAGTCCATTGGAAGAAAATTTCATTCTCTCCAAGATATGTCAGAAATTCACTGAAAAGGTACTCACCCCCTTGGTTAGATCAAAGAGTTTTAATACTCTTTCTAATTTGCTTTTCTACCTCATTACGGAATAATTTAAATATTTCAAATGACTCCAACTTATGCTTCATTAAATAGACATACCCATATCTTGATAGGTCATTTGTGAAGTTTATGAAGTAGAAATATCTACCTCTAGTACTTATACTGATTGATCCACATACATCAGTATGTACTAGACCCAGAAGTTCACTAGCATGTTCATCCTTTTCAATAAAAGATGACTTGGTCATCTTTTCAAGAAGATAGGACTCACAAGTCGAAAGTGATTTACAATCATTGACCTGAAGAATTTCTTTTTGAGCGAACCTATTTATTCTGTTCTTATTGATGTGACCTAGCCTACAATGCCAAAGATAGACATCTGACACATCATCTATTTTAGGACATTTATCAAAGGTTTGAACTATGTTAATAGGCTATGATAATAGATAAATTTTGTTATTTAATTATCCAACACAAATTGTAACACCATTCAAAATGATATTACAAAAATTTGCTTTTATTAAAAATTGATAACTGTTCTTGGTCAAAAGGCCTACAGAAATTACATTCAATAAAAAACTTGGATAAAAGTGACAATCACTAAGAATAACTCTATGAGAATTGATTACAAGGTTTGTGACTCCTAAAGCTAGAACCGAAACTTATCTTTTATCTCCAACATTCAGGAATCTCTTATCTTTACCAAATCTTCTACTGACTTAAAAATCTTGCATCGAATTACAAATATGATAAGAGTTTTCAGTATCTAATATCCAAACAGCAGTATCACAAATTAAAAAATTGCAAGATGTTATCATATAATTATCTTGTCCAACAACTACTTGCTTCTTTCTTGGCTTGTTTGGTTCAAAATGACAATGTATTGAGATAGTTCCTCTTTCAATGCCCCTACTTCTTGCAAAAGAAGCACTCCGCCTATCTCTGGTCGGGCTTGCACTTCTTAGTCTGACTCTGTGCAAACGTCTCAACATGCAGTTGCACCTTCTTGCTCTTCTTCTTCTTATTCTTCTTTTCTTTCTTAAAGGATCGACTAGAAGAAGATCCTTCCACAACATTCACCGACCCCTTTTAGAGTTGATGATCCTTCTCAAAGTTCTGCAGCAACCCCAATAACTCATGATAGTTTACTGCAGACTTTGTCATTCTAAAATGAGTAAGAAATGGAAGGAAAAACTTGGGCAACGAATTCAGGATCGCATCCTTCTCGAGCTGCTCATGCAGGAAAAAAACTCAGCTTACTCAGGCATTTAATCAATTCGATCATGTACAATACATGATCAGTAACTGACGCCCCATCTCTCATACGAGCATTGAAAATGGCATGGCTAGTTTTGTGCCTTTCAATGTTGTCAGGTATGCCAAAGAAGTCGTTCAACATTTGAAGCATTTCCTTGGACTGGACATTCTCAAACCTATGGCTGAACTCATCATTCATCGCTGTCAGCATAATACACCAAACGGTGGTGCAATCATTTAGCTACTTTTGATAAATATCTCTCACCGCATCAATATTGTTTGGGACTGGTTCCTTAGGTACCGGATTAGTCAATATATATAAGATCCGTTCATGCTCCAGGATAATCTTCAACTTTCGATACTAGCTATCGAAGTTGGATCCCATGAGTTTGTCATTGTCCAACAATGATCGGAGCGATAGGGTAGTGTTCATTTCTGCATAAAAGAAAAATCATAAACCTAATTAGTATATGAATTATTTACTCTAAAGACTTGGACTTTAGTCTAAAGATTCTTCCACTATTTTGTTCGAATCAATAGTCTCTACCTTCAATTTGAGAAATTATCGCTAATTTCTTAGTGGATACTAAAATCCACATAGACTACACACGAGCCCAACTTTGGTTGGTCAATCTGCGTGCATCTATGGATAGGTTCATAATCAATTACTTCACTAAACAACTTTAAGTAGTTTTAATTTTGCTCCAAAAATCTAATTAGTAGGCTTTGGCCTTCAGTAAAAAGATCCAGTTAGATCCAATCATTAACATGACCATATTTGATGCATCAGACCAACGAATGATCAGATCCAACTTTGGTAAGCCAATCTGACCACGATTAGAAAGACACAATCAAATTATTATATTATGAATGATAATTCCATTAGTTAATAAGCACCAGATCTTTGAACCTTCAATAATTATTAAACTAATGGATCTATTATCACTCAACTTAATGGGAGGCTATGACTTAGTTATCACCATAACTTTATCATTTTAAGAACCTAATAATTTTAGAAGATTTTATTAACTAATTTTAAAAAGAATTAACTAGTCAATTTGGATCCTTCCACTAACTTCTTCAAGTCATGTCAATAAGGATCTAATTAAAGTCGACATTAGGAGCACCTAAATCAATCAAACGGATTTACCTAATTGACACAGATGAGCCCAAATTGCTAAGTGGTCTAATCAAAATCTAATTCATCAGGATGGCCAGATAAGTAAGATCAGTAGAAGGGATATGCCATTAACTCATCAAAGATCGAATCAGTGCGAGTAGCTCCCAATTAAAAACCATTGATCTAAGCTGCCAGACTTATCTTAGACACCATCCGATTTATTAGTTTCAATTTTGACTAATCTAGCAATTTTAGGTTCGACCGTGAAGCCATGAATTAAGTCCATTTGATCCTCGTTAAAGGCATGGGCTTGACCAACTACAACTATTGTAATTTGGTCTAAAGAGTTCTTGACCTAATCTAAATCAATATTTGGTTAGATTTGATCAATTACTCTAATTTAGTTAATTCTTTAACTAATCTTAGGTCTAATCCAATTAATGAACCTAATTCGACTAACCCGATAATTCATAATTTTATGATCAATATCTTAGGATCTTTAATTCATAATTTTAGATCCTTATTAATCATGCTTAATTCTCAATTAAGTTTAAGATTGAGGGTTGGAGTTCGGCATTTCGAAAATATCTTTTTTAAATTTTGAAAGATTATTTACATCCTAGCACTATTTCACTAAATAGATCAACTCATTTGAAAAATATGTTGGCTTATTCATAAAGAAGCACTAGATGTAAGTTTGATTTCATAAAATCAGCCAATAGACATTGAGCCAACTTCTCAGTCAAGCTGGCTCGGATCCTATCCAAGCTGGTCTGAACAGAAGTCGAGTCAGCTCGATTTCTGAGATGGTTCGAAAAAAGTTAGAAACCAAACATTCCCGTCGAACAAGCTCGGATCCTATCCAAGCAGGCCCAAATTGAAGCCGAGCCAGCTCGATTTCTGATCGAGCTGGCTGGAGCATCAATCTAGAAAGTGTATTATGGTTGGCATGCCGATCGAGCTGGCTCGATTTTTGAGCGAGCCGACTCGATTGGCATACAGAACCTTCCTAAGATCCTATTCATGTTTAATCTAAATCTATGTACTCTACATTAAAAATCATGAAACTATTTAGATCTAATCTAAACACTAAATCATGATAAAATCTAGATTAAACATGTTCAAACATATCATAAAAATCATTAGATCTAATCTAAAATTTTTATGATTAGTATTATAGATCGCAACGTACCAGGACAATCTTTTCACTGTAAGAGATAAATCTTATAGTAGGACAATCTATAGTCCGTGCAATCATCATTTTTTATTTTTTAGATCAGATTATTATTTAGATCTAATCTAAAAATAATCTAAAATATGCATATATAATACATCAAAGAATCTGTTGCTCTGATACCAATTAAAGGAAATGCGTAAGATTTCTAGATTTGATTTTGAAAACCTTTTTGAAAGATTGCATAGCAAAAATAATTATTAATCATATTAATAATAAAAGTTATAGATCTAACTTAAAAATTCTATACTATATAGGATCTAATGTACATATATATGTATTCATATCTGAAAAATAAAATATCAAGTGCAGTAAAACTATTTTACTACTTCTACGTGTTTAGAATATGTTACCTTTTCACAGGTAGATGATCTTCATAATTTGATTTTTATGGTGTGATCTGATCGCCATGACACAGCCACACACACATCTAACCTCTACGAGTGATCCACACACTACTATAAAAAAAGCCTATGATAGCACATACTATGACAGCGATTTTCGAAACCGCTACCATAGTCCTACGACAGTAATTTGAAACCGCTGCCATAGGTCGGACCTATAGCAGCGGTTACAAGAAACTGCTGCCATAGGTCAACCTATGGCAGCGGTTCATTGTAACCACTGCTATAGGTCAGACCTATAGCAATGGTTAGTGAAACCACTGTCATAAGTCTGACCTATAGCAGTGGTTAGTAGAAACCGCTGCTATAAGCTTATTTATGGCAGCGGTTAATTATAACCGCTGCCATTTTTTTTTTAAATATTATATAATTTTAAAATTTAATGTTCATCTTCATCATTCATTATCTAAATAATTATCATTAGAGTATCATCGCAAAAGGTTGCCTCGATCCGATGGCCCTAGCTTCATCGATCAAAAAAATTGAATTTCGACGACCACGAATGATGATGCGATGATCTGATAGATGAAGACATTCGATGGATCCAAAAATCTGCAATGATAATCTCGATGATGTTTGTAGCATACTATCAAAGTTTTACTTTAATCGGATATCATTATCTTGGTCAATTTAGTATAGATTAGTTTCGATCATTAAATGATAAACGAGTGATCAAAGGACCAAACGATATCCGATTATGAGATAATTTTTTTATAAATGATATTGGCTACTATTTTAATCATTTTTTATAGTGGTGATTATAAAATTTAACTCGTAAGATGAAGAATGATCTAAAACTATATATCTCCTGATAACCATTTTCAAACTTCATTAGTTGTTATGCTCGTGCTTTTGCAATATCTGCTTAACATGAACAATTTATACAAAAATGATTTAAATTTTACTATCATCACCATATAAAATATTTAAAATTATAATAAAGATTATTTAACTAAAAAATTATCTCATAATCGGATGTCGTTTAACCATTTGATTGCCTGTTTCTAATTTAATGACCGAAATCATTCCATACTAAATTGATGCATGATAATGATATCCGATTGAAGTAAAACTTTGATAATATGCTATAAACATCATTAAGATCATCATTATAGGTTTTCGGATCCATCGAAAGTCTCCACCTATCAGATCATCACATCGTCATTCGTGATCATTGAAATCAAATTTTTTTATCGATAAGGCTAGGGCCATTGGATCGAGGCGATCTTTTGCGATGATACTTTAATAATAATTATTTAGATAATGAACGATGAAGATGGATATTAAATTTTAAAATTATATAATATTTTAAAAAAAAATATTTTCAATCTACGATAGTGGTTATCAAAAACTACTGCTATAGATTTACGGCAGCGATTATAGAATCGCTGCAGTAGATCTATGGCAGCAGTTTTGGGTAACCGCTACCGTAGATCTAGGACAATGATTTGATAATCGCTGTCGTAGGTTAGGTTAAAAATCTTTAAATTTTTTCTACTTTTCTCCTGTGCGCGCTCGATCTCTCTTTGTCTCTCCCCCTCCTCTCCGTCATCGATGAGACTTCTCCCACCCCCAGTCGATGCCACCCCTTCTTCCACCTCGACCAGCGCCGCCCCTCCTTCCCCCTCCCCCTCCAGCTCCCATCCCGACTGCCCCTCCTCGCCATCCGCTACCCCACCCGGCCCTCCCCCCCCTCCGACCGCCCCTCTTCACCCCATCCTCGTCGCTCCTCCCACCACTCGCTACCCCACACTCTCCTCGACCGCTTTCCTTCCCCATCCCCGACCGCCCCTTCCTACACCCCCCACCCTCACCCCCATCCTTGGCCGCCCCTCCCTGCCACCCTCACCCAGCCCCCTACCCGCCACCCCCCCGACCGCCCCTCCTTCCCTCCATCCCCGACCGTCCCTCCCCGCACCCCCACCCTCCCCCCGGTTGCCCCTCCTCCCCCCATCCCCCGATCGCCCCTCCCCGCCATCCTGCCACCCCCCATCCTCCATTCCCCCACTCCGGCGCCCTCCCCACCACCCCCCATCCGGCCCCCACCCCCCACACTTCTTCTTTCGGTCGCCGACCCTTCTGTCATTATTCCTTCCGATCGCCGACCCTCTGTCATTATGCCTTCCGGACCTCCTCGCACTATGCCCCCTCCCCCTGACCCCCATCCCCGACTGCCCCTACTTCTCTCTTTTTTTCTCTTTCTCTTTCTTCTCTATCTCACTATCTTACTTTTGTTTCGTAGGTTACCTCTAGTATCATTGTCCTCCTCTAGCATCGTCGTCGGCGACCCTCGGAGCTTTCGGTACGATCCGCTCTCTATAGCCATAGATATATATTTTTTAAAAATTTTATAGTATTATTTATTAATCATGTATATTTATAATAATTTATAGAATATTTTTTAATAAATATTATAAATATTTATTATAAATATTATAATTATCTACATGCTATAATTTTTCGGTCGTACCGTGGTGGTAGCCTTAGGCTGTGCCATATCAATGGCTGTGGACTAGATCTATCAATGGATTGGATTTGGATCAAAATCTAAATATTTAAATCTGGATCTAATTTTAATTACTGATACCAAATTCGAATCCGAATATTTGATGGATCTGTACTTAAAGTATCAAATTCAGATCCCAAAGGATTTCGGAAGGTCGGATCCGATTTCAGGATCCAAAACTAAGAAATAGAGAGACTGAGAGGGAGACCGATAGATTGAAAGAGGGAGGGTCGATCGCTCGTCGACATTGGTCGACAAGGGAGACTGAGAGTGGGAGGGAGGGAGGGGTCTGGCCTCACCATCGTTGCCAATGAGAGAGATCGAGAGAGGGAGAGAGGAAAGGAGGGATCCGATCTTGCCACCATCATTGGGAGGGAGGGGGTCTGGCCTCATCGATGAGGGAGATCGAGAGAGGGAGAGTGGAAGATCGAGAGAGCGAGAGAGGGAGGGAGGGGGTCCGGCCTCATCGGCATTACTGGAAGGGATGGGGTCTGGTCTTACCGGCTTCTGAGCGAATAAAATTTGATATGTCTCTCTAAGGTTCCAACTTTAAGCCCTAAGATGCCACCATCATCTACTTTGTTCTTCTTTCAGATTTTTGGATTAACACCAAGGTTCACGCAAGAGATCGAATCTACGACTGTTGCTCATCCTTAATTATTTATGAATGTAATTCATGTTGTAGAATTTATTGCATAATATTTTCTGGATGTTTATATCTTGTTGCTTTATTGGGATAGGACCTATCTTTACATTAGTTGGTGATAGGGTGCATTTATTGCATATCTAAAAATGATATTAGTTGTAGGTCACGATGGCACCGAAACGCCATCTAGCTTTCATCCCTGTCCCTCGATGGATTACGCGCAATTCAGCATCCGAGGAGCAGTTGGAGCATACTCCATCCACCTCGACATCAGTTGCTCAGGGACCTCCACCATCGGTATCTACTCCACCGACGGTATCTACTCCACCAATAGTTGAGCCTCTATCGTCGTCCATATCTGAGACACATGCTACTACACAGGCATCTAAGTGTACTTTTTTATTATATTAGCACAACTTTATTTTTTATATAATATTTATATACTTATATATTTGCATAATGTATTTGCATTGCAGGTGCATCATCCAATCAGATATTTTACGATTCCACACATATGGCACACATGTGGAACCGCCAGCATCAGATGATGGTCTATTATGATGCGAAGGAGAGGTTGGTAGGGGAGACCGCGTGGAAGATGCATTTCTTTTTTGGAGTGCTTATAAGATGGTCGGACATCATTCCTATAGAGCTTAGAGATTGGTGTTTGATGGATGCCGCCATCAAGGATTGGGTATGAAAGGAGATATGGGTAAGTACGTACATCTTAGTTATATTTATATATTTTATATGTTTACACTATATATGTTTGATTAGAATAATTTTGTAACTGATTTTTGATAATTTTATACAGAGGAGGTACGACTTCTTCGATTACGAGAGGACTCAAGATGCCCGACTGAGGAAGATCGAAGAGTTATACTGGGGTTACAAGGTCAAGCTCCATAGAGGATAGCTCGAGCACCAACGAAATACTTCAGAGGAGCTTGTTTCCTGGATATAAGACTATCCTCCGAGTCAGTGGGAGAGGATGGTTAGACACTGGATGAGCCAGGAGTTCAAGGTAAAATTTTTAATTTTTAAATTTTTTAATATGCTTAAAATTTTATTTAAATATTTTTTTAAATATTTATTATTTATTTGAATACTTGTTAGGCTATCTTTCGTCAGAACTGGGAGAATCGTGCAGTTCAGGAGTACACGCACACTCTAAGCCGCGAATCTATGGCCAATCATGTGCATAAAGAGATAATTAATTCTAAATCTTACTAGATAAATTAAATTTATATTTTTTATCATCTTTTTGATAAATTTATTCTTTATTATAGCTGATGAGAGATGGAGTAATGTCTAGCCGTAGCAAGATCTTTTGATCCAGCCGTATGGACAAGATGGGCAGGCCGATGAACGCCACGATCGGACATATTTTTATAAGTATTAAATATATTAATATATATGATTAGTATTATAGCATTTTTTATAAAATTTTATTTTAATTTATAGTTACAAGATCAGTTAGATGCGCTCGTAAGCGAGGGCCCAGAGACCATCTATCTTAGGTCTTGGGGCTTGAGCACTCTAAGAGGATCCAATGCAAGCCCGAACACATATCGACGAGCTATTGGTCTGAGGCGAGCGTCTCCTTACAGACTTTCGATGTCGTTAGTCGGAAGGAGCTTGAGAAAGCATTGGCACGGACAGATCATGCTACGACGTGGGCAGATTGGGCTGAGGAGCACGCATCTCATCTGGAGAGCATCGTGAGAGACATGATGTCGACGCTCAGCATGCATTTTGGAGTCATGGGCTTCGAGAATATGTTGGCCCACATTTCAGCTCTAGCTCCAGCTCTGGCTCTAGCTCCAGCACCAGCTCTGGCTCCAGCTCCGACTCTGGCTTCGGCTTCCGACGACGATGTAGATTTAGAAAATTTTTGATGTATTTTTTTTAAAAAATATTATAATAAATTTTATTTGGTAATAAAATTTTAGTATTTCAAAATAATTTTTATGTTAATTATATTTTTCTTGTATTATATATCTATATTTATTAGATAAAATATATAAAAAAATAAAAAATTTAATTTTTTTTAATTATTTAATATCTATGGCAGTGATTTTTATACCGTTGTCATATCCGTGCCAACCGCTGTCATAGATTTTTGATGCAAACGGTGCCAACCGTTGCATTAGACTTATGACAGTGGTTAATAAACCACTGCTATAGATTATCTATGACAGTGGTTATGTAACCACTGCTATAGATTACCTATCCCAGTGGTTACATAACTAGATCAATCTATTACAGCGGTTTATAAATTTCTATAATAGGATATTTATGACAGCGATTCAAGCAACTGCTGCCATAGAGCTACGACGACGGTCGTAGTAGCAGTGGTTAGAAAATCACTGCCATAGCTTATGATAGCGATTTTTTGGGCTACGGCTACGACATCGATTACGAACTACTACCGTAGCCCTTTTTTATAGTAGTAACATGAGGTCCTAATCTCGATTAGTTTCTTTCAAGTGCTAGCTCATTGTAGGAATCTTTGATGACTGATATCAGATTGAACTCCTTCGATCTTCTTCACCAGCTCTTCGG
>QRFJ01000106.1:1788651-2018801 GCA_006176705.1 Cocos nucifera | reverse complement strand
TCATCGGCATTACTGGAAGGGATGGGGTCTGGTCTTACCGGCTTCTGAGCGAATAGAATTTGATATGTCTCTCTAAGGTTCCAACTTTAAGCCCTAAGATGCCACCATCATCTACTTTGTTCTTCTTTCAGATTTTTGGATTAACACCAAGGTTCACGCAAGAGATCGAATCTACGACTGTTGCTCATCCTTAATTATTTATGAATGTAATTCATGTTGTAGAATTTATTGCATAATATTTTCTGGATGTTTATATCTTGTTGCTTTATTGGGATAGGACCTATCTTTACATTAGTTGGTGATAGGGTGCATTTATTGCATATCTAAAAATGATATTAGTTGTAGGTCACGATGGCACCGAAACGCCATCTAGCTTTCATCCCTGTCCCTCGATGGATTACGCGCAATTCAGCATCCGAGGAGCAGTTGGAGCATACTCCATCCACCTCGACATCAGTTGCTCAGGGACCTCCACCATCGGTATCTACTCCACCGACGGTATCTACTCCACCAATAGTTGAGCCTCTACGTCGTCCATATCTGAGACACATGCTACTACACAGGCATCTGAGTGTACTTTTTTATTATATTAGCACAACTTTATTTTTTATATAGTATTTATATACTTATATATTTGCATAATGTATTTGCATTGCAGGTGCATCATCCAATCAGACATTTTATGGTCCCACACATATGGCACACATGTGGAACCGCCAGCATTAGGTGATGGTCTATTACGATGCGAGAGGAGAGGTTGGTAGGGGAGACCGCGTGGAAGATGCATTCCTTTTTTGGAGTGCTTGTGAGATGGTCGGACATCATTCCCATAGAGCCCAGAGACTTGGCATTTGATGGATGCTGCCATCAGGGACTGGGTATGAAAGGAGATATGGGTAAGTACGTACATCTTAGTTATATTTATGCATTTTATATGTTTACACTATATATGTTTGATTAGAATAATTTTGTAACTGATTTTTGATAAATTTATACAGAGGAGGTACGACTTCTTCGATCATGAGAGGGCTCGAGATGCCCGACTGAGGAAGATCGAAGAGTTATACTGGGGTTACAAGGTCAAGCTCCATAGAGGATGGCTCGAGCACCGATGAGACACTCTAGAGGAGCTTGTTTCCTGGATATAAGACTATCCTCCGAGTCAGTGGGAGAGGATGGTTAGACACTGGAGGAGCCAGGAGTTCAAGGTAAAATTTTTAACTTTTGAATTTTTTAATATGCTTAAAATTTTATTTAAATATTTTTTAAATATTTATTATTTATTTGAATACTTGTTAGGCTATCCTTTCCATCAGAACTGGGAGAATCGTGCAGCCCAGGAGTATACGCACACTCTAGGCCGCGAGTCTATGGCCAGTCGTGTGCATAGAGAGATAATTAATTCTAAATCTTACTAGATAAATTAAATTTATATTTTTTATCATCTTTTTGATAAATTTATTCTTTATTATAGCTGATGAGAGATGGAGTGAATGCCCAGCCGTAGCAAGATCTTTTGATCCAGCCGTATGGACAAGATGGGCAGGCCGATGAACGCCACGATCGGACATATTTTTATAAGTATTAAATATATTAATATATATGATTAGTATTATAGCATTTTTTATAAAATTTTATTTTAATTTATAGTTACAAGATCAGTTAGATGCGCTCGTAAGCGAGGGCCCAGAGACCATCTATCTTAGGTCTTGGGGCTTGAGCACTCTAAGAGGATCCAATGCAAGCCCGAACACATATCGACGAGCTATTGGTCTGAGGCGAGCGTCTCCTTACAGACTTTCGATGTCGTTAGTCGGAAGGAGCTTGAGAAAGCATTGGCACGGACAGATCATGCTACGACGTGGGCAGATTGGGCTGAGGAGCACGCATCTCATCTGGAGAGCATCGTGAGAGACATGATGTCGACGCTCAGCATGCATTTTGGAGTCATGGGCTTCGAGAATATGTTGGCCCACATTTCAGCTCTAGCTCCAGCTCTGGCTCTAGCTCCAGCACCAGCTCTGGCTCCAGCTCCGACTCTGGCTTCGGCTTCCGACGACGATGTAGATTTAGAAAATTTTTGATGTATTTTTTTTAAAAAATATTATAATAAATTTTATTTGGTAATAAAATTTTAGTATTTCAAAATAATTTTTATGTTAATTATATTTTCTTGTATTATATATCTATATTTATTAGATAAAATATATAAAAAAATAAAAAATTTAATTTTTTTTAATTATTTAATATCTATGGCAGTGATTTTATAACCGTTGTCATATCCGTGCCAACCGCTGTCATAGATTTTTGATGCAAACGGTGCCAACCGTTGCATTAGACTTATGACAGTGGTTAATAAACCACTGCTATAGATTATCTATGACAGTGGTTATGTAACCACTGCTATAGATTACCTATCCCAGTGGTTACATAACTAGATCAATCTATTACAGCGGTTTATAAATTTCTATAATAGGATATTTATGACAGCGATTCAAGCAACTGCTGCCATAGAGCTACGACGACGGTCGTAGTAGCAGTGGTTAGAAAATCACTGCCATAGCTTATGATAGCGATTTTTTGGGCTACGGCTACGACATCGATTACGAACTACTACCGTAGCCCTTTTTTATAGTAGTAACATGAGGTCCTAATCTCGATTAGTTTCTTTCAAGTGCTAGCTCATTGTAGGAATCTTTGATGACTGATATCAGATTGAACTCCTTCGATCTTCTTCACCAGCTCTTCGGATACTCCGGTTTGCCAATGTAAATAAGAAATACATGAGGTTCTTCTTTCAAATCTGTGAACTCACGATCCTCGTTGCTCATAATCCAGAATTCAAATCCTAGATGGATTCTAGGGTATGCACTCACCCAAGAACCTTGCACTTAGAATTCCTCATGCAGAGAAGAGATCCTTTCTTCTTTTTCTCACACGTTCTTTTTTTTGAGTTTTCATCTGCATGCCTATAAAATCAGGTATTTTATAGATGCGCACAAATAAGAGAGGCATGACGGAGAGGTCTAGATTAAGTGGTTATCCATTCAAACTCAAATCCTATTTGAATTGAACTTGTAACCAGATTAAACTTATCCACTTAGGATATGAGAAGGGAGGGCATGTGCCCTCTTGTGCGTGGAATTCTTTACAGGAATTCACAATTCTCATGGAGAATAGATGGCATAGATCTGAATGATGTGGCGCATGGAAAGATTAGTCAAACTAGTCTCTTATTTAACATCTAATTGAACCAATCCAATCTAAATTAGTTAGATCCAATTAGATCAGAATAAATCCAACTTATTTAGAATTAATTGGGCTTAGTTAAATCCTAATCAAATTAGAAATTAATCAAGCCAAACCTCTGATCAAATCAGAGATCAAATCTTCTTGACGATTAGATCATCTTATAACATAATCGGATCAAATCCAAATGAATCCAATTCAATTAGTTTTGATCAAAAATAATTACTCAATCAAATTAAGTTAATTAGCGATCAAATTATTAATTAATCTTTCATTGATTAGCCATTAGATCGAGTAAGAACCTCTAGTATGTATGACCCCGTAGGTTCGAACTTAAGTTGGTAGCATAGAAATCAATTTTCTATACTAATCGAAGTGACTATCTAGCAATGGTACCCGACGTCTGGATAGGTCGAATGGTGTAGTCGCAACATTCAGAATCTATGTGAATATGGTTATCGCATAATTCATCCCTTTGACCTCTGTGCATAGGATGACTTAGGGTTTGACTGTCAATCCTAAAAGATACATCCAAATCATGTCTCAAAGTAATTAGTCCTGTGACCCCTCATAAAGACTATCCTGACCAAAGCTTTGCTAAATTGAAATACTATTGAGCACAGCTTCTGAGTTCAGAAATGGTCAATTCCATCTTAACTCATGTACCGACTTCTCAAGTACTTGACTATACCCAAAAATCTTCCATCACTGAATTAGAAATTCAGATAGCCTAACATCAAAGCATAGTGAGTTGCTTGAAAGTCACCATGGTGATCTCAGATCGGAGGAATACTTACGCCCATATTTCATCAGAGTAATTCTTGATAGTAGAAAAGCTTTGGAGTTAGTCACGTTCAGTGTAGATGTACCCCTACATCTTATCTACATGCTATACCAGTGTCTCCACACTCCTTGATTAAGAGGATAACCAACCTATATGGCATACAATGATCTATACTCGATAAATATTATCGTTCTTGGTAACAATGTATTATTGATTGTGAACTATTTTAAGGACTAAATGATAAATTCTTTTTTATTGATTCTAAATAGTCCTAAGAACTTCATCACATCAGACAAGTTTATTAGAAGATGAAAGATTAATGATGAAAAAGCCAGAATAACTTTTATTCAATTAACAATTTATATATAATTACATAAATTAGCTCAATCGTTAACAAGCTAATAATTGACTTTGGGATACTATTTTTAATAGTTATTTTCTTATTCCATAATTTTTGGTACATTAACAACTTCTCGGTACGAGGTCAACTGCATCGATCTCACTCCTGCATGAATCTTGGGCTTTAATCCTTTTTCAAATCTTCGAGCCTTGATACTATCAGTTGCCATAATATCTAGAGCAAAGCGGGATAATTCAATAAATTTAACCTCATACTGAGCTACTGTCATATTCTCCTGTATCAGTCTAGTAAATTCACTTTCCTTCTTAAATATGAGACTCTTAGAAAAATACATATCCATAAACTCCTAATGGAATATCCCAAGTGAGTGGCCCATTAGTCCCTCGCTGTCTCTTGATGGTTTTCCACCATTCAAATACTTCTTTCTGTAACTGATAAACAACAAAATGGATCTTTTCTTGATTAGTGCACTCCATACTAGCGAAAGCTTTTTCCATCTTCTTGAGCATTTTAATGATTCAATGAAATTCGTAGAGCCTTCAAAAGTTGGTGATGCTAGTCTCTTGAATTCTACTACTCCTCGTTCCGACCTTGATGACTAACCACCACTATTCCCTTGTCGTTTCATTTGCTGCACCAATCTAGTTAAAGCTTGTATGAGGATTGTCATCAGACCTTTAGTGTTGATTTCCCATTGATTGTTATTTTAGGTATTATTTAGTTGATGGAAAAAATTTATAGTTTGGCTCTCGCCCTATTCTGATGATGGATGATGTGTGGATCTAGATGCCCTGACTGCTTGAGAAGTGGCATGGGCTTGAGAAGCTCCATACGAGAGATACTATTAGTTTAGGAGGCACTAGGAGTTTGAGAGGTATAACCATCTAAATAAGTGCGACATGCACAAGCACACGAGAGTTCTTCGCAGAATTAGACAACCATCCAGGATGATTGTGAGCCATCATGACCTATAAAAAAAATAAATTTTTAATATATTTACTAATTATTAATATTCATAATTATCTATAAATTTTTTAATTTTTGTCCCACTTTCACTAACCAATTTATTTTATTAGATCTTATAACCTATTCTCTGATACCATAAAATTTATCATGCCCCGACCCAATAACTCAAGCTAGGCATCCAACAAACGACCTCACACTCTTAAGGTTTAATCCCCTCGAATATACAAGGCCTGCCTTTCACTAATTAGTTAATTATCATAATTTAACTCATGCAGTGGTAAAAGCAATTTTATCTAATATCAAATAAAAATAAAATTAATAATAATATCTTTGATACTATTAATAAATTAAATAAAAAATTTAAAATAATAACTATAAAATAATTCTATTTGAATGAAAATAAATTAAAAATTTGTCTAAGCTCTAAGCTTCTCATTGATCGGTTCCCAGTCCAACAGAATCTTTTGGATCTAAAAAAAAAAGAAAAAGAAAGTGAGCTTTACGGGCTCAATTAGTTACCAGTCATCTATGAAGGATCAATCACAAATATTTTTTAAATATAATAATTAAGCATTAATATACATCAAGATAGTTTTTTTTAAAAAAATATGCTATGCATAATAGTAAAAATAAAAAATCCTCTCTCAGTTTTCGTTGACTATGGTCATGATCAGCCTCGTAATAAGGTCCGAGAGAAACTAGTTCCTAAATGAAGAATATATGATCCGTCGGTGTACTACCAATGATCAGCCTCACTAGCTAGGTCCAAAAGAAAAATTAGCTCTATTTCATATGGCCATGATTTATCTTATGATAAATCAAAGAAATTAGTTCTGAACGAAGAACATCCGAACCATCGACGTGTTATCAGTGATCAACCTCATTGGCTAGGCTCACAAGGACCAACTCTAACAGCAATTAGCCCCGACTGACTAGGTCCAAGAGAAATATATTTCTAACATGTAGCCAACGATCAATTTCATTGGCTAGACCCAAATCATAGTCTAACTAGAGAGTTTTTCTTATGCTTTGTCACAACCATTTTTCCATGAAAGACTTATTTTCTTAATAATATCAAATTAATTTTTATATATTTTAAAAAAAATAAAAATAAATTTTCATCAAAATTTTATGCATTGATGGATAAATATAATTTTTTTATCAAAAGCCATATAATTTTTAAGAAAAATTATCTTTTTCAAAATTATAACATGTAATAGTGACATCATACATAATCCAATTTTTTTAAAATACTTTTTATAAATAAATTTTTAATTTTAAAATTTAATAATTTTTAAATATTTTATATATCAGAATCTAATTTTTAAATATATAAATATACATAAAAATAAATTTAAAGATAAAAAAAAAATTATCTATTGATCAGATCCAAAATTCTATGATCTTTTTGAATCAATCTCAAGATCCGATGTTCTTTTAGCATTGAAGGCTCTAGCATATCAAATAATTTAATTAATTTTTAATTTTAAAAAATTAAAATAACTAGAAAAGTTTTTAATCTATTTCGAATTCAGTTTAGATCAATTCTTGAATTGGATCCACATAACAAGATTTTTGACCTAGATCTAATTGAATTAGGTCTAAACCAATTAACCCATCCCAAGTCAATCAAAATCACCTTTCTCTCTCTCTCTCTCTCTCTCTTTCTCTTTCTCTCTTTCTCTCTCTTTCTTTCTCTCTTTCTTTCTTTCCTTCCCTCAATTTTTTTTCAAGACCGAATCCACAGTCTTCTCTCAGGTGTTACAGAAGCGACCAGAGCAAAGAACAGGCCAATGGGAAAGCGATGTGATGATGGCCGAAGATGTGGTCGGCCGAAGACCCATCGAGAAAGAAAAAAACTCTACCCTAGGGCCGGAAGGAAGGAAGAAGGGAAAGAAAAGAAAAATTACCGACGAGGATGGTGATGACAGCAGCAGCTGGTGGCTGGAATCGATGATTTTTTTCTTAAAAATCCTTCGCCATAGGTACGCTAGGATTTTAGGAATAGAATTAAGGTTTCTAGGAAGGGTTCTAGAGTTTCTTCGTGAGGGTATTAGGGAGAGATTTAGGATTTCAATAAAGAAGAAATGAGGTCTTACTGGCGTATTTTACTCAAATACCACTCCTCACGATATGGATCGACTCAGAATAGGATTTTCTATTTCAGTCGATCTCAACTCTATTTTTTATTGGGTGAAGTCGGCATTAGATGCCAGTTTTGATTTGAATTAGTCCATGAGACTGGTTTTCACATCAAAAGTATTGCATTTAGCCTAATAGAATATAGATTTTATACTAGAAACCCTTCAACCATGTTGGTTTATTTTTCAGTTGTGTTATCATTGCTGCCCAGCTAGAAGTAGATGAACAATGGCGGTATATACATGAAAAAGTGGTCAAGGTGAATTTCAGCTGCCTATATGCAATTCGATATTACCATATAACATTGTCTTGGCTGAGAGAAAACTAAGTATATCATTTTTGGGAGAATTTAATCTTAAATCTATATTCGTAAGAATAAATGGTAGAATGTGCTGCAATCTTTTTTAAAAAAATAATTCTAAAGGATCTACATTTGCTATTATTTCCTTGTCTGCACATTATATTATCTGGGTGTCTAGATTTATAAACTTATATATAGCACTTGTACATTGCCTTTTATTTTCATCAGTTGCATATATTAAATATTGTGCATCATATTATATAGAAAATTTAATTATCAACTTTTTTTTTTTTTTTAACCAATATCTATCTTGGGTTCTTTAGAGGACGAGTTTTGAGCAAGTATGTACAAGCAATTGGTGGTAAATGATCACATGATTTAGAGTTGTATAGTTTGAAAATTATAGCTATCAAGGTATAAATTTTTAGTTGAATCAAATCCACCTCTGAATCGATGGACCGTTCAACCGGAAAGCAACATATATGGAAGAGTGTGGGTTGCATTCTTTTCAAGTTTATCCATCCTCATGCATGTTGATCCATAATCCTACTAATCCACCAGCTAAGCGATTGACTTAATCCAACCAATAATCATTCTCTACGTAGATGTGGACCATTTTGTGGCCGTATTAATTTTTTAATAATTTAATATGGGTCAGGAAATGAACTTATTTCATGTTCTTCTATATTTTCTTCGTACAACAACACTTATGTGAAATTCATTCATAATTAGAAATATAGACTCTATTGCATTATCTCATGCTAGTGACGCTATCGCATGTCACTTTTTTCTTTTCAGTGCTGAATTTTGATTTTTTTTTTGGGTAAAACTAATACATTAAATTAAATTAAAGTTGAATAAATATATTCATAAAAATTATAAATTAAAATATTAAAAAATTTAAAAAAAATAGAAATATTAAAAATATCAAATTTATATGATTAGCTGCATAAGATGCTATTTAATTAGCAAGTAGTAATACTTGCTAGCTCCATAATATATATTTGAGACGCCAAAAATCGAACACTGGTTTTTAAACGATACTCTCCAACACGCCTCCCAGCGACAAATTGATAGAAGAGGACCACGTACAATGTTTGAATGGAACACCTGGAATCCCAATTTCCCGTTTAACTAAATCCCTTCGGAGTCGAGTGCGCCACGTCATAAAGACCTTCCATCACCCCATCCAGAGTAAATAAAGGGCGTGTACATATCACACTTCCAAATATTCCTACCAGACACACCATGGCCCGCATGTCGGTTCCGACTACCCGTCTGGCCAATCAGAACCTACCAGCTGGCCAATCCATTGTTGTGGTCTCCACACGAGCTATTCCGTCCTGACGACACGTGTACCATCGAGGCGTACTTTTCCGCTGGCGCTGCAGATAATCATGCCAGCTCAGCAGCGACCGAGCGCGCGTGACGCTGACGTCACCATCCATCTCGCCGATGACGTGGCCCAAGGTCGGCCCCTCTCGCCGTTCGTTAATACCTAATCCTCCTAGGAAACATCGATACACTCATACCCCCTGATTTTAACTAGATTTCGCCATCTGATCCAATCTCTTCAGCCATCTGATCCTGATCAGACCGCTGTGATCCAGTGCATCATGCGATTCATGCTCCGGTTGCTGCAAGGTAACCCGATGCGTCTATGCAGGCCGACATTTTCTGATGGGAAAGGATTCACGCTAGGAGGCCAATTGATGCCCTGCTCAACGCCAACGAAAATTAAAGTTCTCACGATAATTGCTCATCCAACGGTCATGATGCACTGAATATTAAAATATAATTTTCCCTGGAAAAGATTCCTCAGCTTTTCCCATGAAGCTGGCAGCTAAGTACGTGACAAAATTTCGGCGCTAGACCCGTTTGTCACGGACTCTTGCAGCAGCATAGTTAGTGGATCCGATCCTGATCGTCCGACTAATGCCCGCTGGGATCAGCCTCGGCGAAATAGTGGATCCCTACGCTGCGTGCGCCCTTGGCCATGCACTCAAATAATCACAATCGTTTATTCTTATAATGATGCATACAGATGAACGTGACTTATAAAAATAAATGGTTAGGATTGTTATCATATGATGCTGGCAGTGTAAGATATAATTTTTTAAATAAAAATATTTGTAATAAAAAATATATCCTATATAATATGTATCATGTGTCCGTATATGTTATAATTATAATTATTTGTTATTTTGGATGTCATGGCAGATGTGCATAACAATATTAAAGTATATATATATTTTTTTTCTGAAACAAAAGTGGGGTCCACCGAAGGGATGACAATGGATTGAATGGTGGCCGCTAAGTGGTCTTCCTGTTCCACGGTGGGGACCGTACGCGATCGTAAGCTTTCTTCGACGTGGTGGGATCCGCCTCTTCGCTTTCGACTGTTTAATAAACGAGGGGTAGTCCGACAGGTTTCTCCCTTGGAGGAGGGGTATAGTCGTAATTGAGAAATTTCCCAAAGTTTTTTTCCACGTTATTTATTCCGGAGAAAAGTTGTTGTCGTGAGCTTAAATGTTGGTGTCTCTTTGTCATAGGTGTCCTTGTAACAGTTTTCATTTACATCCGGTACCATTGATGTTACATTGCATGCCTCATGGAATTCCTTAGATGCCAGGGGCCGTGGTCAGCTGGTCATGTGCTTTGAATGGGGCTCTGGTCCCTCTACCTAAGATGCCAGGGCATGATGAATTTATTGTCATCCAAAATTACAAATCCCCAATTGAGCTTGGAGATTCTTATTTCAGCAATTTTATGCTTTGGGCATGGTCAAGGGTTCAGGGTTAAATCTTCGGAGTTTGAGGAAACCCATAGGCAGGTGGTGTAGGGTTGCATCAATCAGCATCTTATCCAATTTAATGAGTGCACTCTTAATTCCAATTGGTGAACCTTGTATCCCTTTGAGGACCAGAAAAGACATCCATATGGCATCCCAACATGAACAGAACTGATGAGCCTTGTTATATTTACATCAACTTGGTTTAGACTCCAAAAGCTATTTTTGCCCTCATTTACATGATAAATGCTTTGCTCTCTTTTCTATCTTTATTAGTGCATGTGTTTCAATCCTTTTTATCCTCATTTGCATCATAAGTGTTATGCATTTTTCTCTATTTTTATTGTATTTTAATTATAAATATTTGATATATAGTCTAATTATTATTATTATTATTAATATTATTTTTTGTCTAAATCATCCTACACCGGTGGGTTCGGCCGGAATCAATTCGGGCTACCCGTACGTCCATTATAACTGATCGTAGAGGGGCAAACGGGTCAATCGGCTGGGCCATGGAAAAGGTCGTCCTGGACGCCGTACGTCTCGACTGGGCGTTGGATCTCAAGTCGGGCCGGTGACTCCGGCCAACACAAAGAACCCCATGCTTGTCCTTGTTTACGGAAATGCCCCCAAAAAGCGAAACAAGGCTGCGAAGCTTTTTCATGAGCCCTTTGGGCCCCGCCAAATCCCACCCTCATCTCTCTTCCCCCACCCCTCTCTCCCTCGCTCCCATCCTCTCCATTGCTTGGCAAGAGGGAGACCGGAATTCTTCTCCTTCCCTCTAGGGTTTGAAGCCGAACTGGCACGAAGGGAAAAAGAAGCTTCCTTTTGATAGAGGTATATCGGTCTCGGCAAGTAATTCTTGAAATCTTTCTTGTCAGGTTTGGATATTCAGCGGCTTGTTTGGGTAAAAATTGTGTTTTTTTTTCCTTATTTTTTGATGGTGGACTGTTTTCTGAAGTAAAGTTCTTATGAATTGTCTTCTCTTTTGGATTTGGATGTGGGTTTTGACTGCAAATATAGAATTTGAGGTGATTTTTCTCTTTTCTTTTTGAATTTTTTTGACGAGCAATCACGTGTTTTAGCTAAATCTTTATACAAAAAAGATTTGTTTTTAAAGCTTCTTTGTTTTTATATTTTAGTTTGGATCATCTTTGTTTTCCTTTTTAAATTTATCTTTTCTTTTTGATATTAGAATGCTTATTTTTGTTGGAACTCTTGGGGAATTTTTGGAAAAGAAGATATTTTTTAGATTTCTCAGCATGTTTTTTTTTTTTTTTGGCTTAAATTAGGAAGTGCGAGGATCCTTCTGCTCATATTAGTATTTCCTCTGGGCATGAGTCTAGGAGATCCACTGGAAACGTTTGGGGGATTTCCTATGTTTTAAGATAGACTTTGGGTGCTGAACTACTCCTTGAAGTTGACATGATTACTTTTGTATTTGCCTTATGTTCTGTGGGTCATTTAAATGAATATGAACTAAGCAACAATCTTCTCAATAGTTGTGGAATTGAAAGATTCTAAGCTTGGCGGTACTCATTTCATGCCACTCGTATGAATTTTATAAGGTGGGGTGGGAAATTGGGAGAGTTCATTTGCTTATGACTCCATGAACTGGCATATGTTATTGAAATAAGATATGAACGTGGATAAGCAATTGCATAAGCTGGGCATATGGGAAATTAGAGCTGCATCTATCTCTGTTTCTTAGAATTAATAACTATGGATATCAAATATATACTCTTTATGGTGAGATTCATCCATCATTGATGTGCTATTCTTTTTAGCAAATCTGAGGTGATTGTCTTGACAGATTATCTTCTTTTGATGTTCAAAGAGTTATAGATTTCTTTCTTTATTATTGATGTGAGAAATGACCAAAATTTTGCCCATTATGCCTTTTTGGTTGCGTGAGCACACTGATGTTCATTTGGTCAGACATGACCTAGTATCCATGCAGTGGTCTTGAAAGTTGCGGCAAATGCTAGTGGCTTTGATGCTGAATGATCTTATATTAGATGACTCTGGTGTAGGTTAGAGAACTTTTCTAAAGCAATACAAGGAGTAATACTGCTGGTTCGGCCGCTTATCTGGTTCCAGAAAGGGAAGCATGGGTCCTCTTTGTGATTTCTGTGGGGGGCAAAGATCTATGGTGTACTGCAGGTCTGATGCTGCTAGCTTATGCTTATCATGCGACCACGATGTTCATTCTGCAAATGCACTTTCTAGACGTCACTCTCGCTCTCTTCTATGCGATAGATGCATTGCGCAACCAGCCATAGTTAGGTGCATCGAAGAAAATGTTTCACTTTGCCAAAACTGTGATTGGAATGGGCATGGTGGTGTGGCTTCATGTCATAAAAAGCAGACAATCAACAGCTACTCAGGATGCCCATCAACAGCAGAACTTTCGAGAATTTGGTCCTTTGTGCTGGAGTTTCCTCCCATGGTAGATTCCAACTGTGAACAGGGGATGGGCTTGATGAGTATGAATGATAAAAGTGTCAGTAGCAAGATGGATGATATGGAATCTGCTAATAAGCTCAATCCTTGGTTTGGTTCATCTTCAATATCTGCAGTGAATCCTATGATATGCACTGCAGATCAGCCAGCAGGTTCAGTGGATTCAACTACTCATAAGGTGAATGAAGGCTTTGAAATACCCATCATCTACCACCAAACAATGAGTGTTTCTGACTTCTGTCACTTAGATTTTGTTGTCTTGTATTGTGTATTATAAAACACAATAATATATCAGACCTTCTGAATGCATCTCTCGTCCACAAAATTGGCACTTTATAGTAAGCAACATTGTTCATCAATTATGTCATGTTTTGCTGAAAGCATCAATTTCAGTTTATTGACTTGAATGCATGATCAGTCAGTTAGTCTGTGGGAGAATATGTTTCTGAATGTCTGTGCATTTATGTCCATATGTTTGTATATGTATTTATGCATGTTTATTCTGGTGGAAGTCTTTTTAACCACATGCCATGTTCAAATCTTATCCTATTTTATACATTGAACAACTTATGCACTTTTTTAAATTCTTATCTTGTATTTTCTTTATCTTATTGCATATGAAGTATCTTTTTAGATTTCTGTGTTTCTTGAAAGTACTAATAGAAAGGTTGTTTATCAAGCATGCTTTGTAAATTACTTAACACTGTATCTTGGTCTGTTTACCAAGTGTATTACTTGCTGCAATGTGAAGGTCCATTCCAAGACTTGGTTGCAGTTATGTTCATGTTTGCTGCAATAAATTTCGTTGGAGCCTGCTTCATAAAGCACCATGAGTGTTCCAACCCCTTCTCCCCCTGCACACCTAATAAATAAATAAATAAGTCATCTCGAATGTTCTCTTTCCCCCTTTTTCTTAGCCCACTGCATAAGGCATCACTTCAGTTTGAAAGGCATGACTGTTTTATGAAAATTATGTTTTATACTTTGAACAAAAAAAATTATTATTTTCAAACTCCATTAAGTTATCACTTTTGAGTGGACAGTCATTTAAAACAACAAGACATAACGCTGTTCGCAATACTTTGTGTAAATATAAAGAATTGTTTGCTTCCTTTGTGGGTGCTAAATGCTAAATTACTCTATAATTCAATATTGCAGCTATACTCTACTGGGACAAAGGATCTTATCTGCAAGGATGACTTCTATGATGATTTCAACATGGATGATATTGACTTGACTTTTGAGAATTATGAAGAACTATTTGGGGCATCTCATAGTAATGCTGAACAGCTTTTTGATGAAGCAGGAATTGACCATTTTTTTGAATTGAACGAAATGCCAGCTGTCAATTCCAACCAGGGTGAATTTGTTGCAGAGGTACATGTTATAAATTCTTTCAAGTGCTTCTGGTAGAGGTCTTCATATGCTATGGCTGTAAAATTGAGATTTCTACAACTTTCAAAAGATAGTGCATAAATTTCTAAATTATTCTTGTAAGGAATCAGCTGCACAGTTACTTGGAAAAAGGAAATCCACATATAGCAGCCAAGAAAGTGAACTATATCCAAGGACCCAGATACTTAGTCGTATTGGCAGCTCTAGCTTTTTGTAGTTCACATAAATTTTCAGTTTGTTTTGAGATTTTGTTCTTCTTAGTAGTCTTCAAATTCAAAATTGAATCATTGCAATTTATTTTTTTCTCGTCTTAGCAAATGGATGGACTTCTTGATGGCTTAAACTTAGTTTTTTCCCTCGACAGCAGGCATATATCAACTACAATGATTTACTGCCAGTGGAAACTGCCGAAGGGCACGATGAAGGAAAACAAAAAAGAAACAAAAAGTCTAGCTTGTGATGGTGTTGTGCATGATTTAATTTGAAATCTGGATAGTCGCATTCTGTTTGCAAACCTCTGCTCCTCGTATATACACTTTACTAAGAAATTGCTTTTATTTTACAAATCCAGAAATTTCTATTTCATTTTTCTGACCTGTGTATTTTTCCTTTGGCATTAAAATATACAATGTTAATATGTCATCTTCTTCCTTGTATGTACATGAGAGTTTGCTTGCAAAACTTAATCTTATGCCCTCAATTCAACTGTGCCCAGTCAAAAAAAAATTTCGTGGTCTTATTTACTGTAAATAGGTTTATTGCATATGCGCACTTCACATAGGCATGTTTGCATGAATGTGTGTGTTTGTATGTATGTATGTATGTATGTATGTATGTATGTATCTATCTATCTATCTATCTATCTACACACACACACACACACACACACACACAGCAAAATCCTTATCCTCTTTCTTACTTCTCAGGCATCATCTGGTGGACAGGCTGAACCTATGCAAGCTGCATTTAGCAATGCAGTATCTGCTGATTCTCTGATGTCAAATCCTGGAAGTAAAGCAGATCCTAACCTGTATTTCCCAGGTAGGCCAGCTCGGTCCAGTCTATCTGTTTCTTTTTCTGGTTTGACTGGTGAGAGCAGTGCTGGAGATTGTCAAGATTGTGGGATGTCATCAATGCTTTTTATGGGCGATCCTCCTTGGTGCCCTACTGGTCCAGAGAGTTCCTCATACGCTCCAGCTAGCAGGGACAGTGCTGTGATGCGTTACAAGGAAAAGAAGAAGTCACGCAAGTAAGTTTTTAACAACATAAATCTGTCATTATAAGTTTTTAACAACATAAATCTGTTGTTACATTCTTAGATGCAAACAGGTTTGCACACGCACCAGCCTTTTATGTCTTTTATATTTATATTTTTATTGTCATGTGTGTTGGTCTTAAATGTGGAATTTTAGAACATCCAATTCAGTTTGCACATGGATCTTACTTTATACAAGAGTACCAAGGCCATCAAAACATATCAGAAATTTAAAAGCATTTGGGGTGTCTATTACAGATCCTTGGTTCAAATATTAACAACAAAATGATATCAAATTCTTTGGATATGTGGTGAATGTAAACAAAATGTGAGGCGAATGTAGGCTGTTACCTGACATATAACATGAATTATGCTTTTGGCAAAGCTTCCCAAGTGGACTATGCCCAAATTTGACTGGCAACCGACTACTTAGATTAATGAAAGCCTATTTATTGTCTGTACTGTTTATCTTTCTCCTTTAAAAGATGCTTAAATTGGGTAATTACAATCATCCAGTCAGAATAAACTCTCTATCTGTCCAAGAGGCCAGCTTTTCTCATATCATTATCTAAATGCCAGTATCCTTGTCGACTTAATGTCTCTAAACCTTATATATATGTAAGTTATTCTTGTGTAATAAACAATTGTCTGTGACCATGTATCAGCACAATTTACACCTGCTAGTCAATTTGCATCAAGTCATCAACCACTTATGGGAAGTTATGGCATATCAGATATTATGAAGTCCAGGTTCTGTCTGTCTATTATGTTTCACTGGTTCATTGCTAATACCATGACATTCTGATGAGGATCAGAATATAATCATTATTCATTCTTATATTTTCATTGTTTTCTATCCTATGCCATCATTAGCATATTTATTGAACAGCATTCCATTAATGCAATTGATAGTTTAGGATCCTCCAAAAAGAATAATTAGGCTTAACCTATTTAAAAGATAGGCATAAGGACTTTAAATTGTTGACCAGTGTTTAGATTGACCACGTGCGTCACGTGAAACTAATGAACATGAAGTCCGCATCTTATGTAACACATCCATTGTACAAATTCATACTCACCTCCTTGTTTCAAACTTTGTGTCCAAGCCAGATTCCACTTCTCTCTGAGCATGTCTGGTGCTTACTGGTTTGCTGAATTATATCCGTGAGTATGTCAACTTCATAAAAATAGCATAAAACCTCAAAGCAACATCTATATCATCATTCCTTTTATCCTCACCTAGCAATTGCTGTTACTTTCTAAACACTAGAAATATGTTATCATTCAATTAAAATCCTATTGTCTGTCTTCATGCACCATATTTGGCATGTTACAAAAGGGTGTGAAGTTGTAGAATTATCTGCATGGAAATAGTTGGTTGTATATCTGCTGTGCTGATACAATGTTACAAGTAGCGAGAGTAACTCTTGCTATTCTGGTTTGTTTTGACAAGATGATTGTCAGAAAAACTTGTAGGCGAATTTGAATTGCAAAATCAACATTTTTAGTTCTTGCTTTCAAACAGGTTTGAGAAAAAAATTAGGTATGCATCTAGGAAAGCAAGGGCAGATGTCAGGCGGCGGGTAAAGGGACGGTTTGTTAAGGCAGGTGAAGCTTATGATTATGATCCACTCTGCCAGACAAGAAGTTGTTGAGAGCAACCCAACATCCTACTTAGTGTAAGAGTTGCTTTCAGCTGATAAATATTTTGGGATACTCCAGACTGATACGTACCATTCCCCTGAATTAATATGACCATCGGTTAATCAAAAATGGAAAAGGAGCTAAGAGAAAAAAAAAAAGAAGAATAAGAAAGAAAGTAAACAAGAGGATAAAAAAGACAAAGGTTGCAATTGCTGGCTCAGAATTCTTGAAGTAGTCATTCCGGATAAATTTGCTGAGGGATGTAGCTGCATCATGGTCAACTCAGCTCCCTGAAGGCCCAGCATTCTAGTAGTCTGTTCTTCCTCTTTTCTATTTGATGGAGCATGTATTTTCTATAATTTTGGACAAGAATACATTAAGCCACAGTTCCAGTACATATGAACAGGTATCCATTCTGGTTTGTCGATCCTCCTTCCTATCTCGTGACCTCTTCATCTTCTCCTCAGTTTTGCTGACTCCAATGCTGGACCCGGTTTCCAT
Source organism: Cocos nucifera (assembly GCA_006176705.1). Lineage (NCBI taxonomy): Eukaryota > Viridiplantae > Streptophyta > Magnoliopsida > Arecales > Arecaceae > Cocos > Cocos nucifera. The sequence continues at coordinate 2,000,946 of QRFJ01000106.1, read as the reverse complement.
GCCTTGCCCTGTGCAGGGCACTCCTACCAACTTTGGCTTTACTTAAGATGTCTATACTTACTAATTTCTTTCTTCTGTAATCTGTTTGGAGTCTGTTGTAACTGAGAGAGTTCACTTTGTATTTATTCACATCTGAAAAAGAATTACTTATGTAGGTAAAGGCTTGGAAAAGCTTTAAAGTTGGTCTATTTTTCCTTTGACCATAGAAAATACTGTAATTGAAGCTCTGTATTTCCCTGTTAATGCTAGCCTTCTTATTCATTTGTTTCCATGTTTCCTTTTTTTCCATATGCAAGACCAATCATCCTAACCTTTCCTTTTCTTTTCTTTTTTTTTTTTAATGAAAGTTCATCCTCACTTTTAGAAGGGTATGTTTATTATAACAATGTTAAGTTGGAATAGCTTAATAGTCCTGCAACTTTGGTGAAGTAAGATGTATAAAGTGGAACTGCATGTTTTGATCTTGTGAATCAGGATGATTTCAATTCCCGAGTTTGCTTATTTCACTTGCACAGTTTTAAGTACTTGTTATTTGCCTTTTGTCTTAATGGTTCAACTATTAACTAGAGGTTTCGGGTCCTATCTAGTTGTCATCATTTGCCGATATGGACGGAAGCAATCTAGTTTATTTCTTTGTATAATTTGCTTGCTGATCAAACAACTAGCAGCATCATCATTATGAAGAGGAGTCATAGATCTTGATGAAGCAAAGGTCTTAGAAACATCCGCGCCATCTTTCAGGACAGAATCTTTGTTTCCCAAACCAAAAAGTGTCCTGACGTCATGCTTATTGTGTCTCTCGTCCAAGAAAGAAGAGAAATTTGGCTGTTATCGTGCTGTTTAGGCTGTTACCGGCAATCTGCTGAGTTTTTTGCTGCTGCTGCTGCTGCTGCTGATCTGGCTAGTTTATATAGCTCTTGAGTAAATACAGCAACTTGCCTCGGTACTTATAATGTCTCGAAGAGAATCCGGTAGAAAAGAGGTCATCTCCCAGAACACTGAACCACTGCCACTCTTTGTGGCTTCATTTCATAAAACTATCTATTTCTTTAAATATTTTTTAGAAAAAGTGGAGCATCAGTCCAAACTAAGCAAGATCATCTAGAAGTGAAACAATTCAGATACAGGTTGTAGCCGAGGAGGATGCGATCTTGCTGAGAAAATCTGCCGCTTGATTTCCTTCCCTCAAGGTATGGGAGTAGACGAAGGTAGAGATAGTGCTGGAAGCAACAATGATGTTAGAACCATGAATCCAGGTAGGCTACTTAAACAAACACTTCCAGTTTAAAACCCAACCCTTTATTTGGATTTTATCTAAATGTTTACCATGCTTCGTTGTCCGATGACTCTCCTTTGGGATCTGACAAGATCAAAGAATTTAATACTGTCATCCAAGTTTATATTTACTTGAAAAATGATCCAGACAACAACTGATTAATTAGCAGATGCCACTTTTTTACATCACATGCCAGCAATCCGGCATCATGCTGCATGCATACATAAAACGAGAATTGCAGTACATAAATATTATCGGAAACAAAAAAATATGCGTTAGAATAGAAAGAATATATAGCTTACAATCATCATTATTCCAAGGCCTATCTGCGATAAATCACTTGGTCTGGTAAAATAGCCCAATTCTTTCTGTTTATAACGTTCGTATGTTTTTGGATATCTCCTCGCCTCATTATAACCCATTAATTCTTTTGCTTGGAGAAGCTATGTATGCTTGTCTCCCCATTTACTGGCTTCTAATGTCATCAAAAAGATGCCTAGTTATTAGATGGACCGGTCCAATAGTTACTTGCCATATTTATTCTTTTTTATTTAAACAATTCAAGATCAAATGAGGGGTGCCCAATATCAGCCGTATATGGGCCTCCGGATTTGGACTGTTCCATGTAACAAATTTCATCAATGAAGACCATCCCGCTTGGCTAACAGATACCGCATTTCATGGCCCATGCCATCCCCAGCTTGAGCTTGCACCGAGACTGTTGTACGTAATACCTATCCTAGCACAATCTGGATCCGAAGGTCTTTGGATCAGAACAGTACCAAAGAAGTCAGGAAAGCACATCGGGCCAGGATCAAAGTTTAGCTAAAGCGTGCCTTTTCCAGACTCAAAACCCGATCTTATAGTACATATAAATTAATTTTGGAAGATGCTTTCTAAACAGCACACGGTGCAGCTCCGTAACCATGCAAACTCGAGGAAAAAAAAAAAAAAAAATGAAGCTCTATGCTTTTTTTTTTTTTTTTTTTTTGTCCAGCTCCACATGCTGGCTAATCACCACGGACAATATCTATGAAGCTAAATTACGTACGATATAAAAAATATTTTTTATTAAATTTAAAAAAATAGAAAACTTATCTAGTCTATATACAATTTATAATTTTATTCTGCATCTTTTATGTAATTTTTTAGTTCTAGTTTAATAAGATGGAGGTAGTAAAATATTTTGAAGAAATAAAGAAAATTGGTCTGATTTGGTATTTATTTATTTAAAAAAAATTGATGCAGAACAGTTGTTTGGTTGTTTTGGTTCTATTTTTTTATTTTAAAAATAACTTTTGTCATTTTTGGAAAAAGTGGAATGAAAAAATTTATATTTTTTTATTTTTTTTTTAAGTGACTATTTAGGCTTCCTTCCCTCCATGCCTCCCAACTCACCTGGCACCCCAACTCCCTCCGACTTTCCGTATATTCATGTGGCTTCCTTTCCAACTCTTTCCAATATCCCCAAAAACTTCCCATCCTACCATTGCACTGCTCTCTACTCCTTCGACATTGTCCTTTTTGTTATCCCATGCATTCTCATCGCCCTCCTCACTTCCCACTTTCCTCCCTCTGTCATTGCCGGCCTCCTTATCCTCAATCCCACCACCTCTCCGACTCCTCCACCGAGGCCTTCATTGCTCATGTCCTCCACTCCCTCTCCTACTCCTCCCCTGCCCTGGTCTACGCATTTGATGACCGCCTCTACACAACGGTCGTCGTTTTCACTAAGACCGAGTGCATCCTTAAGTTCTTCTTCCTCCACCTTCTCCACTTTTGACCTCACTTGCTAAATAGGTTTTCTTAGTTCTATCGGTGAAAAAAATATAGTAACTACCAAATATATTTTTATTGTCGAAAATCTGAAAAAATGGAAACAGAATTCTATCTCTATTTTTTTTAATAAAGAAAAATAACAGGCGATGCTAAATGAAGTCTAAGCTTATTAGATAACGTTATCTGTTTCGGAATTGATTCTTCATCCAATCTATGCTGAGTGCAAAGTCTGTGAGCATCCAATAAATGATGGTTCTTTATACGCCTAGGTAGACTATAGATTCAACAAGAATTTAAGCAAAATTTATAGGATGAAGAGAGATGGTAGAGGTGGGTGCTTCTTGCATCCGGAAGGTTTAGTGGGATAAAACATCTAGGGATGGTAAACTTGGTTTACAAAGGCTCGTTGCATCTAGAAGGTTTGGTTAGTTGGATGTTAAAATATCCAAAAATGGTATACTTGGTTAGATATCAGATGTATGCGTCCTCACTCTATTCATGGAGAGATTATTTTTGTGTTTCAAATCCATGATCTCTGCTATATCCACTGCCCGAGATAACCTTCTTTTTTTAGGGATACGACTAAGCACTCACCGATGACTTGATAAGATTATTTTGGATATTAAGAGAAAATAGGAAGTCGAGGATCAGTTCTTTGTCATTGGCCCCTTTCCAACCTTCAACTTGGACATCAGTCGACCCCATGGTCAAAGTCTAATCGACCCTATGGATGAATCTCGTCGAAGACATACAACGAAGCCTCACAACTATTTGGAGCCAATATTCGAATCCCGAACACAAGCATCAACACGAGGCCTCGGCTTTACACCAATCATGCATGGATGGTCTACTCATCTATCCACGTGTGCCAAATCGATAACTATTTAACAACTTTGATTTGCATGATAATGAAAATATTTCTATTCTAACAACCTATCAGAACGTGGTCTGATGGTCTAAAGAATTAAGCCTAATAGTCTACGAATTCTGGCTAACAACCTAGCTACTACTCCACCTCAATATAAAGAGGTACCAAGGGACCCTCAGGTAAGGCCAATAAGGGAGAGAAAAGCTACGTCTCTCTTTTGCTCTCACTCTTATCATTCTCCATCTTTTTTTTATTGTTCTTAAGCTTTGGCTAATTTAACCATAAAAGGATCCCCTATCGAAAAATCTCTATCGAGTATGGATTTTCCTTGCAGATTTTCTTCTGGCACTCAACTCTAGCCAAATTCATCTCGGATAGGAGACTTGAAGCAACAGAATTTGTACTAGAGTGAGAGCCAGGCCCGTCTAAGAAAAAAGAGAGAAGGGTGTAAATAAGGGCATATAACTCTATCGCCCCTTACTGACAATTCCTTTGTTGTACCAAAGCAATATAGCTTGAGGATTCGTTGTAATGTAGCCCCTCACCTTGACGGATCCACCGCCGCTTGATGCTTGATTCATCAGATCTAGGCATTGACTGACGTCATACAGTGACTCTAGCAAGTGGTGGAGTGGTAGCAACGGGCAGAGCCAACTCCTCTGGTGGCTCCCTCTTGGCATAGCCGATGATCTCACTTCGAGAGTCCGAGATCCGCCTCTTGACAGCATTCCTATCTTGCTCTTGCTCCTGCCCCTTGGTCTTCTTCTCATTGGAGTTTGAGGGAGGAAGCTCGACAATGGAGCTCTTCCTCAACCGGGGACTCAACCTCAAATTACTACCCCAGGCCTAGAAGATCGCGATAGGGGGAAGAGCTCGAGAAGAAAGTCTAAGACATCGAGCATCGCCTTGGTAAGGTCTAGAGCAAAGTTCATCAAAATAAGGATAGCCTTAATTTCAACTCTCAACCTCCTTTCTCTCAAGCTATCCTAAGGGAACCGCTTTCGAGACGGTTCAAAATGTCTTAGGTGGAGTTATATAATGGCTCCTCGGACCCCCTTGATCACCTGAAGGGTTACAAGACCCTTATGATGTTGCAGAGCATATCAAACACTCTCCTCTACCTTGCCTTCCTGACCACTCTCAAAAAGTTGGTGTGGACATGATACTTAGGACTCTAACCCGAGTTAATCTACTCATTTGAGCAGCTTGGCAGACTATTCATTGCTCACTTCGGTAGTAACTAGGTTTAGCCAAAGAATTTTGACAACCTCTTCTCCATCCAACAAAAAGAGGATGAGTCATTGCATAGCTACATTACATATTTTAATGGCATCATGCTCGAGGTGAGCAACCTTGAGGAGTCGGTGGCGATGTTGGGGCTCAAGCAAGGATTGAGGAATGAGTGCCTTATCTTCTCCTTCGATAAAACTTTTTTAAGAGATTCACTACATGAATCTAGACTATTAGCAATGGTGACATGCCATCGTTAATAGTTCTTCAGCCATCGCTAATAGGGACGCCATTGCTAATACATCGTAAAAGCCAATCTAAAAAATTCTTGTTGCTAATTGACACCATTAGTGATGGCAAAAATCATCATTGGTAATAAAAAAATTAACAACGACTTTAGAGATGGAACAATTCTATCTTTAATTATTTCTTAAAATAAAATTTTTAAAAAATTTAAAAAATATTAGTGATGGCAGATTCATTGCTTATGTCGTTGCTAATTATTATTAGCAATCAATTATTCCATCGCTAATGTCGTCTCTAATTTTATTTAATTTTTAAATTAAATAAAATATTTTAAAAAATATTAGCGATGGTGGTGTTTAATATCGTCGCTAATAGTTATTAGCGATGACAATTGTCATTGTTAATACCGATAATAATAGTTAATTTTATTTTTTTAAAAATTAATAATAATATTTTTTAAAATCTATTTTAATTAATCATAATAAATTATGATTTCTAATACCTATTATAAATTAAAATTTAAAGATAATATGATAATTAAAAATAAAAAAATTAATTATATTATATTAAAAATAAAAATTATATAATTTTTTTATAAGTAATTTAAAAAAAATATAATACATAACAAAAAATCAGGTCCGATCCTTATCGTTATCCACCTCCTCCTGCTCCTATTCCTTTCTAGCAGCTGGTGGATAAAAATAGAATGCCCCAGCATCCTATAATAAAAAAATAAAATAATATTAGTAAGTTTTGATACGAAGGCGTATCTTTCGATACAGAGGTCTATCTTTTGATACTCTCTTCTGATTCTTAAATAGATTATTTTTACATATTTCATTCGATAATATGGAGCTATAGACACCTTCAGTCCATCGATTGAATGGTTAGATCAAATTTTTAGCCCTTAGATATTCTTTCTAGACTCAAATCTAAATATACGAAGCTTCTAAAAATAAAAATTTAAAATAATTTAATAATATAATTATCTGATATGATGGTTGGGATGACGAGTCTAGTTGGTCGTGCAGCTGTGGATTTCAAAGAAGCTCCACGATCGTATCATGGATGGCATCTAAGAGGCTCTGAGGTCGCTAGCTTAGAAGCCTCTACATGACCTTTTCCTCGTGCATATCGCTCCAGATTTGGGATGTCAAGATCTGTGAGGACGTCGAAAGGTATCAAGGCATTGGAGGATCGAAGCTGTGGCCGAATCCTATGATCCAACTCTTACTCATCCCTTGATGGCATTAAGCCATCCCTAAAGGTAAAGGGAGGCTGAGAGGATGGGTCATTGCCATACCTCTCGACAACGTACGTCGCATAATGCATCTACATAGTTCAAAAATATATTAGTTGTAATATAAAAATTAGATTTTGTAACAACTTAATTAGTAAATAAAATTTGAAGTTCTTACCGCGGTCTGTCGCAATGTAGAATTTAAATAGTCACCAATCCTCCTAGACTGATGTGGTGGCCTACCACAACTACAGTTGATTTGGTGGATGACCTAGCTATCGTATCTACAATAAGTAAATAATAAAAATTAAATTAATTAAAATATACATATAAGAGTTTTTATAATTCTAGTGAAGAGCTTTGATATTGATTTCTTACTAGTATATCGGCCACAACATGTATGCCGACCAAGCCGCCCGCTATCAGAGTACTCCTTATTGCTCCACTGATTATAGAGGGCCTACCATATATCCACCCACATTCAGTGATCTATAAAGAATCTCCAATCCGATGGTGACTAGGAATCGGTGTGCTGGATGGCGAACTGCCTGAGGCTATAGGAACCATCTTGGAGCCTCTGTGTGGCCACCTTCTTAAAGATCTGACGGCCAGCCTCCTCATCTTGGGGAGTCTTGAATTAGTAGTACTCTTACAAGATAAAAGCAAGCGTGTATCTATATGTAATTAAAATATCAATATATCAAGAATTTAAAAATTAAAATAATTTTGACTTACCTGAAATATCTCCTAGGCTGCATCACATGCTCTAGACGGTCAGCAAAAAACTCATTCACCGGCCCCGACATCAAGTGTTGGATGATGTCAAGAACTACATGAGATACTCCAGACTCTCTAAATATATTACAAAATTAAATTTAAAAAATAAATATTAACTTTAGAATTGCTAAATTAGAAATATATTAATTAAAGTTGTAGTACTTACGAATGGCTCTGAGCATGGATGAGCTGTCTATCCTCCAGCCGAGTTGAAGGTGCTGCGAGCTAGGCTGATCCTCAGCCACAACTCTGTATCTATAAGCTGGTCGCTACTGCATGTGACTGTGGGGTCACTTGTGACCCCTTATCATTCGAATCTGAGTGTAAAATATATAATATAAAGAATATTATATTAGTTAGTAAAGGATAAAATAATAATATCTAAAGTATTAGAAATTTTAATTATCATTCGGTATGAGATGTGCGGAACCATACGAGCTGGCCGCATGATCGCTCTTTTTTTGAGAGCTCTATCCTTGGCTGGAATAGTTTTGACCTCTTAAATACATGATATATAATATCTAAAAGTAAAAATAAAAATTAAAGCAAATAGATGACTTAAAAATTGGTTCAAATAAAATATCTATCAAAACATAATAAGATGATCAAAATTTAACTCACATGTAACAAAACTTGTTAGTTAACATCTGTAATATATCAACAGAAAAATAATTTTCATCCAACAATATATGATAATGTGTTGGTCTGCTGGTCTCCTGATGTAGGCATTGTCTGATTCTCATCCAGTAGTACATGATAATCTTAATACATGAAAATATGAAGAAGGCTCAGATCTGCCATTGAAAAATAAGGCATTACAAGTTTCTCTACACCTTTAACCATAAGGTGGCTGCAAGCGGTTGTCTGTGATATAACAGACCATCCAAGCTTGCCCAGCATTGTAAGTTCTTTTACACCAAAGTATAGTGGATGGCTGCAAGCGGTTGTCTGCGATGTAACAAACCATCCAAGTTTAGCCATATAACAATAAGAACAGAATGCATCACCTCCATTTAGGTGCATCTCGCACTGGCAGTCATCATAGCCTCTATCTTTGAGCCTCCGACCACCTTCTTGAGCTACAAACTAGAAGTATAAATTTTATTAAAAATAAAATAATAACTTAAAAATAAAATTCATGTGCTTGCACAGCCTAGTCATCTGGCAAACTCCAAGTTTGCATGCGCAGGATGCACATCTTGACCATCTTCGTTTGCAATGATGTTTTTTACTTCTGTGATTATACTTTTGAGAATGTTGTACTCTTAAGATAAGGATAGGCTCGTTGTCTTTATAAGAGATGTATCAATAGAGAAATGTTTGATAGTGATACAATAGTTATCCATTCCTATAAAAATAGATTTTTGCCAAACTATAAGCATTGGTATCTGCATAGGAAGACATGGAAGACAATATACGCTGATGGGAAGCTTTACTTATCAGTAGAAGCCCATACAAAATTCTTTCAGATAGCAATCACCATAGTCATGATGGATTATAGGGTTTGCTATAGTTATAGCTTTGCTTAGCCTCTAGAGGGTAGCAATCCTATAGAGGATAAGCATGACTATAACCATAGCAACTCTATCCATCATGACTATAATGGCAATTTAAAAGATTATTATATGGACATTCATCAATAACCAAATCAAACACCAAATGTATTCATCATCTGCTCAAGCTGTTACCATTAAGCTCTTGCACATTAGCAAGGTCTTGGACAAATAAAGCTTCCGAAGCCCTTACAATTGTCTCCTACATCTTGATCCCCATATAGGTACCAATGCTTGTAGTGAGGTATAAATCCACTTCTATATAAATGGACAACTATTCTATTCTTATCAAATATTTCTCTATTGACATATTTCTTATAAGAACAATGAGCCTATCCTTAAACTAAGAGTGCAGTATTCTCAAAAACATAATCAAAGAAGGGACATCATTGCAAATGGGGATGGTTTGCAATGCTGCTCGAATCTTTTCTTGGTTTGAGCACTCTGCATATCAAGATCGGAGCGCACAAGACACGTCTCAGGCTTGTGTTTGCAATGCTGGTCGAATCTTTCCTCGATTTGAGTACTCTACATGTTGAGATCGAAGTACGCAGGGCACATCTCGACCTCGTGTTTGCAGTCCGAACCTTCTCTCAGTTTGAGTACTCTACATGCCGAGACCGAAACACATAGGACATATCTCGGTCCCATGTTTGCAATGCTGCTCAAATCTTTTCTCGATTCGAGCACTCTGCATATCAAGATCAAAACATGCAGGGCATGTCTCGATCTTGTGTTTGCAGTCCGAACCTTTCCTCGGTTCGACCACTCTACATGCTGAGACTGAAATGTGCGGAGCACGTCTCGACCCTGTATTTGCAATGTTGTCCAAACCTTTTCTCAGTTTGAGCACTTTGCATGTCGAGATCAAAGCATGCAGAGCACGTCTTAGCCTCGTGTTTGTAGTCCGAATCTTTTCTTGGTTCGAGTACACTACATGCTGAGATCGAAACATGTAGGGCATATTTTGACCCTATATTTGCAATGCTACTCGAACCTTTTCTTAGTTCAAGCACTTTGTATGTCAAGACCGAAGCACATAGGGCACGTCTTAGCATCGTGTTTGTAGCTTAAACCTTTTCTCGATTTGAGCACTCTACATGCTGAGATCAGAATGCGCAGGATGTCTCGGCCCCATATTTACAATGCTACCTGAACCTTTCCTCGATTTGAGCACTCTACACATCGGGACCCAAATTCTATGCAAATTAATGCTTAATTAAATAATTTTTAATATCTAATTATACTTAATTAATATAATTTAAATAAAAAAATAAATTTTAGTGATGGTGTTAGCTATTGCTAATATCATCACTAATACTCATAATAGAAGAAGGCTACCATATAGGACTAAGATTTGGGTTGGCATGCAAGAATTAAAGTATGAGGAGACACAGACAAGCAGAGACTGAGGCTTAGGGATGCAGCCATGGATGGAAGCTCGGAGAGATGGAAGGTGAAAGGCGGACGGGGGCTCAAGGAGGCGGGTCGAGTGCAACCAGAGGGAAGCCGTCGATCGAGGGAGAGAGGGGGTGGCAGGGGCCCGAAGGGTGGGGGAGGGGGTGGTGGATCGGATTTTGAAAAGATAGGATGAGACTGGAAGCTTGCGGCCGAAGGCTTGGAAGGCAGGTCGGGTGCAGCCGAGGAAAGCCATAACCGAGGGAGAGAGGGGTGGTGGGAGGAGCGAAGGGAGGAGAGAGGAGGTGGCGGGTTTGAAGTTTCGAGAGGCAAAACGAGTTTTGGGGCTCTGGGAGGCGAGCCAGGTGCAACTGGGGGAAAGCTGCTGGTCGGGGGAGATAGGGATGGTAGGGGAACCAAAAGGTCAGAGGTTCGAAAGGCAGGCTAAGTGCAGTCAGGAGGAAATGGCCGAGAGGGAAAAGGAGGTGGTGGGGAACTGAACGATGGAAGAGAGGAGGGTGGTAGGTTGAATTTCAGGGAGGTAGAAGGTCGGGAGCTTGTACCGAAGGCTCAGGAAGGCAGGAGGCGATGGAGGTTTGGGGAGGCGGGCTGACTATAGCTGGGGAGGTAGTTAGGGAGAGAAAAGGGTGGTGAGGGATCGAAGGATGGGAGAGAGGGGGGGTGTGGGCCGAGGTTTCAAGAAGGCGAGAGGAGACTAAGAGCTTATGGTCGGAAGCTCGGAGAGGTAGGCCAGGTGCAATCGGAGGAAGACGGCCAGAGGCTCAAGAAGGCGGGAGGGAGCTCAAGAAGATGGGTCGGGTGTAGCCGAAAAGAGGCCATCGGTCGGGGCAGAAAGGGGGTGGTTGGGGATCGAAGGATAGGGGAGGGGCGGTGGCGGTGGAGGATAAAAGCGCTAGAGGGTGGGGGGTGTTGGAAAAATGAGAACGTGGTGGGCAGTGGGGTGGTGGAAAAATGAGGAAGCAGTGGACAGTGGCATGGAAAAATGAGGACATATAGTGAGATGAAAAAAAAAAGGACGGAAAGATTATTCATGACGGCAACTTCTATCACTAATAATCTTCTTTCATCGCTAATATAAAAAATATTATTAACGACGGTAAATACCATCGGTAATAATATTTTCATTACTAATAATTATATTTTTAAAATAATATTTTTTAAATTATTAGTGATGGTATTTTTGTTGTCGCTAAAGCCATCACTAATATTAATTTTTTAATATTAATTTTTTAAAATTATTTTTTGGATGGTTAAAAATTAATATTTAATTTTATTAATTTTTTTAAGTTAATTAATTTATAGATCAAGTTCTAATTAATTTAAATTAGATTTAATTTAATTAGTCTTGATTTAATTTTAGGCTAATTGAATTTTAATATTTTAAGTAAAACTTGGATTCAAAGTCTAATTTAATTAGATTTTACATAATTTCGAATTGAATTTGTGTCGGATTCGAATTATATTTGAATCAAATCTAAATTAAAAATTATTTTTTATAATTAATTTAAATTATATTAAATTTAGTTAGACTTAACTTAATTTGAATGTAATTAGATTTTACAATCTAAAATTAGAAATCATCTATTTCAAATTAAATTAAAGAATACAAAAAACTAAGAAACTAAAAACTAAAATCAAACTTTAGCAACTTAAGAGTAAACCAGAAACAAAACACCTCTTCGCAGTTAAAACCAATAAAAAAAATTATCAAAATCCTCATTTTTTTCAACCAAAAAATATCTAATCCTATCGTTAATTCGACCTCAGAGCCGCTATTCCTTGGTATAAAGCACGAAGAATAGAGAGAGAAAGGAGGATTTTAACGAATAGGCAAAGATTACTCACTCGAGTGTACACGTGGAGTAGATCTCCTCGATGCTAGGTTTTTAAGAGAGCGAACTATAGAGCGATAAGCTCGATGCACCAATCTTTGGCGTCTTCTTATCCTCCTCTTTAGAAGCCTCCTGATCGCACCGTCAGAGATTGGGATCAAGGTTTGCCTTCTCTCTGATGATAGCCGAAAGATAGGGATAGGAGGGTAAGGCCATAAGGGAGAGATGAGGTATGGGGCGAATATGAGCAGATTTATATCGATGCAAAGTAGGTTTTCCCACCATGGACTACTACCACTAAACATTAGGTTTACTATTTTTTCACTCTCAACCGAACCGGTCTGAAATGGAATTGCCATTGCTTACCACCCATGCTCCTATTTAGCATTGCTTTCTAGGGCGTTTGTTGAGGAACCCTTTGGATGATTTTAAAATAATTTATAAAACACTTTGAAATAACTATTTAGTTCCTCCTAAAAAAATATTATAAAAAATTTTAATTTATAACTTTTGAATAAAAATTTTGTTTGAAATATCGCAAAAAGCTTATTTTTCTGAGAGATCTGAGTTTGAGTCATGGCTAGAATTATTCATAGGTCGAATAAAAATATAATTTTTTAAATTATTTTAATTATTTTAAAAATATAATAGATAAATAAAATCAAATATTATTTTAAAAAAATCATATCACATGCATCGTATGGGTTTATAAACTAGTTTATTGTTAAAATAGGATTTTAAAAAAAAAAGAAAGAAGAAAGAGGAAGAGAGAGAGTATGTGAGGAGGGAGGATGATAGTAATAAAAAGAAGATCTTTTTGTTTAGAATTTACAATAGACTAAAAATCCATGATCTTTATGTCGCAAAACTATAAGCCTTATATTTTTATTAGCAATGGACTAATACCATTGCTATCGATTGCAACATATTTATATCACACTTAGCAATGGACCATATTCATTGCAAATTGATTACTAATAAGAATATATCTATAGTTAGCAACGACATCCAGATCCATTATTACTCTGTTATAATTCTTTTATTTCAAGATTAGCAATAGAGAAAATGTTGTTTTAATTTTATTGTAAATTTTTTATTTTCAGATTAGCAATGAGACAACTTCGGTTGTAAATTCATTATAAGCTTATCAAAAAATATATAATTTTTTAATGAACCATTAGCAATGAAAATTTAGTCCGTTGTAAATCTATTACAATATTTAATTGCTAATCCATTGTAATTTCATTGCCAATAATATGCAAGAACCTCCTACAAAATTTAGCAACAGTTTTCAGATTCGTTGTTATTCCATTGTAAACTTTTCATTTCTAATCCATTGTAAATCTGTTGTAAATTTATTTTTCCAAGATTAGTAATGAAATTAAGCATTCAATTATAAATTCATTGCTAATTAACAACTGATTAGAAAGGAATTCTGTCAATTGCAAATTTTTTATTGTTAAACAATATTTTTCTTATAGTGGTCTAATTGAATTAGGTTAGATAGGATTTTGAATTAGATTTGAATCAAATTTTAATTATATTTGAATTGAATCTAAATTAAAAATTATTTTCTTTTAATTAATCATAATTAGATTAAATTTAATTAGGATTGACTTGTTATGAAGGTAATTAGATTTTACTATCCATGTAGGACTTGGATTTTAAAGTCTAATCGAATTAGGATTGACAGATTTTCTAATTGGATTCGAATCGAGTTTGAATTAAATTTGAATTGAGCTCAAATTAAAAATTATTTTCTCATAATTGATTTAAATCAACTTTAATTTGATTAATCTTGACTTAATTTTAGATTAATTAGATTTTTTAATCCATGTAAAATTTGGATTCGAAGCTTAATTAAATTAGGTTTGATAGGATTTTGAATTAGATTTGAATCAAATCTAAATTAAAAATATTTTTTTAATTATTTAAATTAGCTAAATTTTAATTAAGCTTGACTTAATTTAAAGGTAATTGGGTTTTACTACCCAAGTAGGACTTAAATTAAAAGTTTAATTGAATTAGGATTGATAGAATTTTGAATTAGATTCTAATTAAATTCAAATTAAAAATTAATTTCTTCTAATTAATTTAAATTATATTTAATTTAATTAATTTTGATTTAATTTTAGGTTAATTAGATTTTATAATCTAAGTAGGACTTAGATTTAAAGCTTAATTAAATTAGATTTGGCAGAATTTTGAATTAAATTTGAATTAGATTTGAATTAGAGTTAAACCAATTATAGATTATTAGTGATAGCAAACATGCCATCGCTAATTTTATCATCGATAATATTTTTAAATAATATTTTTTAATCTTAGCGACAGTAAGTTTTCATCATTAATAGCTAAAAAATGATGTCACTAATATATATTTTATGTTTAAATATTATAAAAAAATTAAAATAATTTAAATAATTTTAGGGATAGCTTGCACTGTCACTTATAATAATGAAACCATCGCTAATAGTTAATTATTAGCGATGATACTATTTTTATCTCTATTAATCCAAAATTATTATCACTAATATTTTTTTATTTTAAATATTTTAAAATAAATTTTAGACTTTTAGAGATTACCGTTGCCATCACTAATAATGTAATTGCCGTCACTAATAGTATTAGCAATGGCTTTTTTTTTTGGTGTTATGATGGTAAAAAGCTTTATTAGTGATGAAAATTTTTACCATCGCTAATATCGTCATTAATATTCAATTTTTTATAGTGATTATATTGATCAACATGCTGATCTGAGTTCGAAAGTATGCCCATGTGGAAGAAGCCCAAATAGTGTAGAAATAGATAGAAGCAAAAAGGCCTCTAGCAAGAAGAAAGGTCGAAGGGTTCTCAGATGACCCGAGCTGAAAGAAAATCCTCCCAACCATTGAATAGCCATAAGTCGAGAAGCCCGTGTTGGTGGTTCAACAACTATACGCCTTTGTTTGCTCCTTGATGTCCCAGATCTTGATGGAGTTGAAGGCCAGGAGTATCTTCGGAGGCCCAAGCCAATGAAGGCCCATCAGGAGAGGAGAAGTAAGAGAAAGTATTGTTGCTTCTATCATGACCAAGATCATGATACTAAGGAATGCCTCTAGTTCAAGAACGAGATCGAGGCCTTAATCCGAAGAGGCTATCTCGACAAATACATTTGAGAGCAATAGAACTGAGCACCTAAGGAGCTACACTAGCACTAGCCCGATGAGGAGAACGATGGCGACTGACTGACAACTTATGTCATTAACATAATTTTTAGCTTCGCTGGTGGCAGGGGGGTAGAGGCCGACTTGAGGGGGCAAAGAGATAGTAGATGGAGGATGTTGTTTCCTTTTCTGATGATGACCTCCAAGGGGTATAGACCCCTCATGATGATGCTATCATCATATTAATGACGATAGTGAATTATGATGTAAAAAAAAATAGTTGATAATAGAAGCTCGATTGATGTCTTATTTTATAATGCTTTTCAAAGAATAAAATTATTTACTGACCGACTAAGGAAAGTCAACATTCCACTAATCAAATTCTATGGGGACTCCATAACCTAGAGGACAAGATAACTCTTCTAGTAACTACCAGACAGGAGCCTTGGAGTAGAACTATGTAGCTGGCCTTCTTAGTTATTCGAGTCCCCTCTGCACATAATGCAATCCTTGGACGATCCGGATTGAATGCTTTATGGGCTATAGTATCAACGCACAATTTACTTGTGAAGTTTCAAACCAATGATGGGGTTAGCGAAGTACAAGGAGACCAAGTACTAGCCCATCAATGCTTCTTGACGACAATAAAAAGAAAAGTGTCTAGTAGAAGCTCTGCTAATTGAAGACCACAAGGAGCTAGAGGAGACTCGAGGTGAACCGATTGAGCAACAGTCAAGGTTCCCCTCAGCAATGATCTGAGCAAAATCATCCAGCTCGAGGCATAGTCGACATTGGAACTTAAATATTGATTGATGGCATTCCTACATGCCTAGGAGGATGTCTTCGCTTGGTCAGAGTATATCTTCTGATATTATTGTTCACAGGTTAAACATAGACTTGAGCCATTGCCTTGTCTGATAGAAGAAAAGAAGCTTTGTTCTAGATAGATAATAGGTAATTGAAGAGAAAGTTGACAAACTCTTGACAACAGGATTCATCCAAGAAGCTCATTATTTGGAATGGATCGCCAACATCATCATGGCGAAGAAAGCAAATGATAAAATATCGACTATATTAACCTTAACGAAGCTTGCTCAAAGGATAGCTTTTTTCTATCAAGAATTGATCAATTTATGGATGTCATCTCAGGACATCAACTCTTAAGCTTTATGGATGCCTTCTCTAGTTACAATCAAATTTGGATGGTCCCTAAAGATGAGAAGAAGATAGCATTCATAATAGATAAATGTCTGTATTGTTATAAAATGATGCCTTTTGGATTGAAAAATATAGAAACTACATACCAGTGTCTCATCAATAAGTGTTCAAGTGCTAGATTGGGCACAACATGAAGTTTACATTGATAACATACTGGTCAAAAGTACCAAAATTATCGGCATATTGCCAATCTGGAAGAACCAATGAAGCTCAAACCTAGCAAGCGTGTGTTCAGGGTAACCTCGAGAAAATTTTTGAATTTCATCGTGATCCAATGAAGGATTGAGATGAATCTAGAAAAGATCTGAGCATTGCTAGAATGAAGCATTCGAGGATGAAGAGGGATGTTCGGTAGCAAATAGGTCATGTCACTGCTCTCAATCTGTTCATTTTAAGGTCGATCAAGAAGTGTCTCCCATTCTTTAAAATCCTTAGAAAAATAAAAAGCTTTGAGGTTTCGAATGATTGCTAAATTACATTTGAAGAGCTTAAATGATATCTTGGATCACCTCCATTGCTTTCCAAACTAGAGACAAGTAAGGATTTGTATTTATAGTTATCAGTCTCCCTTGTTGCTGTAGCTCTATGTTGGTCCAAGAAGACATAGGGAATTAGAGGCTTATCTATTGCACTAGCATGCTCCTCTAAGATGCTGAAACAAGGTACTTAAAAGCCAAGAAAATGATTTATGCACTGGTCACTATCGCACAATGACTCTGACCATACTTTCAGGCCCTTTCAGTGATCATCTTGATCAACCAACTCCTTGTTGGATTCTGGTACCTCTCCAATACCAATTATTGGAGAGAAGAAGGACAAAGTAGATGGCCGGCACCTAAGGCTTAAAGTTGGAATTAGAGAGAGAAGAGTAGAAAGTTTTAGGAAGAAAAGCTCAATTATTTTCCACTCTTTCATCCATTGAAAAGATTGCAATATCTGAATTTATATATTCTAGGATTTCTGCTATACCACATAAATCCTAATAAACCTAAATTCCAGCTGAAAAACTCTCCTAGGCTAACCTAATACATAAAAGCACTCACCGAGCCCATATACATATATCTCACATACTCTCATCTCCTGGATCTGAATTCGATCCATACATGAGTAAGCCCCCTTAAGATGTTATTGGTCCAGGCCTTAAGACCCTAGAATAAAAGCTTATCCTAAACCCAAACAAAAAATTTCATCCAATTCTATTCGCCACCATCGAGATGACTTTATCAGGAGCCGAGCTAGCTTGACTGCATCTTGTCCGAATCCTATCTTCTATCCACCTGAGATAGCTAGCTCGATTGCACCCCGAGCCAGCTTGACTACAATCCGAGCTAGCTCGATCTCAACTTGAGCTGGCTCGACTGCGTATTCGAGCCAGCCCGCTTATGTGCCAGCCCCTTATCTTAGTTGATTCTTCTCCTAGCTTTGGTCTCTTGCTCCATCTTGTACCCCAGCTCTCCGGAGCATCTACCAAGCCTCCCTCAAGATCCTCACATCTGAACCTCAAGAGCTATATGCCGCCTTCACCTAGGACAACTTCTGTCCTAGTCCTAGAACTCACACCCATCCTAGTCTCTCGAAGCCAATACTCTGGCTCCTCCTGTGGCCTTCCAAGGCTTGGGAGCACCACATCAAATTTTACAATCTCCATCTTGGTGCATCCAAGTCTTAGCACACTTGGCAATGTTCTCCTGTACGAACCTGCTATCGATGCACGTCCTGATAGCTACTTGTGCACACCTTACCACCGCCATTCTTCTTCAGCTACTAAGCTTTCTTTGAGGCCTTTAGGATGATCACCTCTACCACTGAAGATCTTGGCTTGCTTCTATGCACCATCCTTAGAGTTGTAAGTACCGTTCTACTTGGCAGCCACATCAACAATCCTAAACTTTCTTGGAGAATTTATAATAATTCTATGACAGTGTCTACTGCATACCCTGATACGGTTTTCTCAGAACTTCGTCTATCCTCCTGCATGTGCTACTCCACCTAGAATTATGCATCTTCGACATTGGTGCTAGGATATTGATCCTCCTGCACTTCTTTGCTTTGAACTCGGATCACATCTCTCTCCATCTGTGAAGCCACCTCTATCCGGTGCTCCATCTGAAACCAAAATCTCTCTAATGCCATAGAAGTTGACTCTATAACTAAGTCTTTCGAGGACAACCACTCAATGCTGCACTGCTGAGCCTGCCGCTGTGCCTCGGATACCATTGCTGCTCCTTCAGATCCTTCGCATTTCGTAGATTTATTCAAAACTATCTTAGATACACCGCACCTCATAGGCTCCTTCGAAAGTACCAAGAGCTTATCCGACTCTTCATTTGCAGCGACTGAATTGATGGAATCCGAGTTTTCTTCTTTCTTACACTTCTTCCAAAGAGGATATTCTCTCTTAAAGTGTCATACTTCACCATACTTGAAGTATCTCTTGGATCCCTAGCTGCCTCTTCGCTGACCTTTCTTCTTCCCTTGCCTGGGTCTTTTTGAAACCATGAGATCCTCCTGAAAGATCTTCCTCTTCATCATCCATTTTCGCTGCTCGTTGGATCTTAGCACTGATATGATCTCCTCGTACATCAGTATTTTCTTACCATACAGCAACGTCGTCACCAATAGATCGAAGCTCTTGGATAGCAAACATAGCAGCAATAAACTTTTATCCTCCTCTTTGAGATCCACTCCAATATTGAGCAAATCCATGCTCATCCGATCGAACCACTGAATATACCCCGCAATATCCTTATCCTATTGCATTCGAAGGCTGTATAATTGCTTTTTTAGCACCAACTTGTTGCACATATTTTTTTTCATACATAACTAATCTAATCTCGATCACGAATCCTTGAATGTCTTCTCTTTCAACACGCCATACAACACCTCATCTGTCAGATAAGTCTTAATCGTGGTATATGCTCTTTTCTCCAAGAATACCCACTCCTTGTCTGTCATTTGTTCCGATCTATCTTTCAAGGCCAAATTCGATCTTATCTAAACTAATAGATCCTCTATCATAACCTTTCACATTGTGAAATTTTTCTTCTATCAAACTTCTCAAATTCTACCTTCAATCCGCTATTCTCCACGATCATACAAATCAAAAATAGCAAATAGATGGATTTGAAAAATACCTTGATTAGGAATGGTGGACAGCAGTCCTATGATCTCTTTCTTTCTCATGAAGCCTAAAGAAAGTCTTTAGATTTGACTTCACTTTTGATCTCTACTGAAATCTAATCTTCTTTCTCCTTCATTCTTAACCAAGCTCTGATACCATTTGTTGGATCATGGTACCTCTCTGATACCAATTATTGAAGAGAAAAATAAAATAGATGGTTGGCACCTAGGACTTAAAGTTAAAACCAGAGAGAGAAGAGTAAAGAGTTTTAGAAAGAAAAGCTTAATTATATTTTACTCTTTCGTCCATTATAAAGATTATAATACCTAGATTTATATATCCTAGGATTTCTTCTATACCACATGAACCCTAATAAACATAAACTCCAGCTGAAAAGCTATCATCGGCTAATCCAATACATAAAAGCACTCACTGAGCCCATGTACATATATCTCCCGATCCATACATGAGTTAGTCTCCTTAAGATCTTATTGGTTCAAGTCTTAAGATCCTAGGATAAAAGCCTATCTTAAATCCAAACAGAAAATTTCATTCAGTTCTGTTCACCATCATCGAGCCGACTCTGTTAGAAGTCGAGTTAGCTCAACTGCATCTCGTCCAAACCCTATCTTCTGTCTACCTAAGACAGTCGGCTTGACTGCGCTCCGAGTTGACTCGATCTCAGCCCAAGTCAGCTCGACTACATATCCGTGCTAGTTCGACTGTATATTGGCTGATCTTTCTTATGACTCCTGAATTTCATACTTGGCTTATCGTGGATCGAATCTCGAGATACCAGATTTCAACATTCTCCACCTCAACTCGATATTTGGCTCCACCTCAATCTGGGAGTTTCTTGTATAATACTACTTTCATGTCCTAAGGCTACTGCCTACTGCTCATGGATCGACAAACATGAAAGTTAAGCTAGGCCACTCGATCCCAAACTAAGTCTCATGCCCGATCCATCTCCACCTGAAGCTCCACCTCACACTGAACTCCATCTAACTTTTTCTTACACATGAGAACATCCACCTTGATTGTGCCCTTCTTCTTACTTGATCACCACCACAGCAACCCTTGGAATAATCTGACTCCTCCTGGCTTTGATACCATTATTAGGGTAGATCCGTCAATTATGGAACATGGATCCAGCTCAAGATCACCTGTAGGAGATATGACATCCCCTGTTGCTATGAAAAGATAGAAAAAGTCAAACAAATGCAACCATATATGTGATTCAGCCTAAGTATCTACATCCACGAGACATGCAATGCTTCACTACCGAGAACGAACAATAGAGGAGATATAATCTCAACTCATCAACTCTCTCTCTGAATCCAGAAGCACTCAGCCATATAATGCTCTCATGGTAGTCCTAAA
Organism: Cocos nucifera; assembly: GCA_006176705.1. Lineage (NCBI taxonomy): Eukaryota > Viridiplantae > Streptophyta > Magnoliopsida > Arecales > Arecaceae > Cocos > Cocos nucifera. The sequence goes on along the minus strand of QRFJ01000106.1, from coordinate 1,979,858 downwards.
AGGACCCCCTCATAGATCTACTAGTTTAGGATCCTCGACATTCCTGGATACTCTGTGATCCTCTTAGCCTCTACATTAAGTTTCAGCCTTTGTCCCTAGGCAACCCTGCCATTTCAAGATACTCCCAACTTTCTTGATGCTCTTGGCAAGTCCTGAGACCCCTAGCTCTCCCTGAGACCTGCTTCTGGTCTCCTTGAGAAACCTCTGGTACTCTCTATTGAGATTTCCTCCTCGGCTGCTGCACTACTGAGCCTCTTTCTACCCTCATGCCTCTAGAAAGGTGCTACTACAGTACTTCAATACTCTCTGTCTTATTTCTGCATCGTTTGAGAGGTTTTTTCGAGACTCCCCAACTTCTTAGGTCGTCAGACCTTCTTATAAATCCTAATAATTTCAATAGCTATTGATCAGCTTCCGTGTGCCATTCTAGCCACTGGATAGCACAACAGCTCGATAGACCCCGTGAATAGATCTAGTCCATGAGTTAGGGGCTCCATGTACATATGTCTCACATGCTCTCATTCTCTGGATCTAAAATCGATCCATACATAAGTTAGCTCTCTTAAGACTTTATTGGTCCAGGCCTTAAGACCTTAGGATAAAAGCCTATCCTAGATTCAAACAGAAAATCCCATCTAGTTTTATTCGCCACCATCGAGCCGGCTCTGTCAAGAGCCGAGCTGGCTCGACTGCATCTTGCCCAAATCCTATCTTCTATCTATTTGAGACAGCCGATTTGACTACATCCCGAGCTGACTCGATCTCAGTCTGAGCCAGCTCGACTGTATATCCGAGCTAGCCCATCTGTGTGTCAACCCCTTGTCTTGGTTGATTCTTCTTTTGGCTTTGATTTCTTGCTCCATCTTGTATTTCAGATCTCTGGAGCACCTACAAAACCCCCCTCAAGGTTCTCATACCTGAACCTCGAGCCCATGTAGGGCTACACGCCGCCTTCACCTAGGATACTCTTATCCTAGCCCTCGGACTCATACCTATCCTAGTCTCTCAGAGCCAACATCTTGGCTCCTTCTGTGGCCTTCTAAGATTGAGGAGCACCACATCAAATCCTACACCCCTAAAGGTTATTCTTTAAAAACTAGACATCTTGGGGCGAATGGCAAAATAGATAATCAAGCTCAAAAAAAATGATGTCCACTATCATTTTCAACTAGTGATGAAAGCTTAAACTATGACTGACTTTCTCATGGAGTATACTATCCCCGACGATAAGTCAACACTAAAACTCCCCAAGGAATCTAGAGCCCCATCTTAGATCTATCATGTTGACAGAGCATCAAATTCCCAAAGAAGTAGAGTTGGATCGATCCTTGCAAGCCTAGATGGGGTCATGACAAAATATGTACTTCAGTGCCTCCAACAATGAGGCTGAATATAAAGCATTGCGTGTAGACCTCAGCATCACCAAAGAGCTCACGATAAAGGACCAAGGGTCTTTACTGACTCACAACTCATCATTAGATAAATCCGACGAGAATACAAGACTCGAGGACCGAAGATGGCTCGATACCTATAGAAACTCAAGAAGCTCTTGGAGACTTTCCAAAATCTAGAGGTGCAACAGATATCAGGATTGGAGAATGCTCGAGCCAATGCTTTGTCTTATCTTGCCACCATTAGTTATCCTAATATTAACAAACGAGTCTTCATTGAATACCTTAAGAAGTCGAGCATTGAGGAAGAACCAACTATTCTACACATCAACCACAAACCAAGTCGGATGGACCTTTTGATCCTCAACCTCCTCGACAGTGCTTTGTTGACCAATCTAGTCGAGACTAGGAGGATCAAATGCCAGGCTCTCAAGTATGTCTATTTAGAAGGAAGATTTTATAAAAAGTTATCCTCATTGCCTCTACTTCGATGTCTACGATCGATCGAAGCAGATTATGTACTTCAAAAGATTTATGAAAGAATATGTGGTAATCATTTGGGAAGCAGGTTGGTAGTCTACAAAGCAATTTGACAAGGATACTACTGTCCCACTCTACACCAAGATGCAACCGACCTTATTAGAAAATGCGAGCAAAGGTATACCAATATTCAATATAGGCTAATGACTGAGCTTACTCCCATTATCATCTCTTGGTCTTTTGCCATGTGGGGGATTGACATCCTTGGATTGTTCCTGATGACAACTGGCCAAAGAAAGTTTCTAATTATTGCAGTCGATTATTTTACCAAATAGATGGAAGTGGAGCTCCTAGCTCAGATCATCGAGGGGAAGGTTCAGGACTTCATCTGAAAGTCCATCATTTATCACTTTGAATTACAACGAACCACTATCACCGACAACGGGCAGTAGTTTGATAATCAAAGGTTCAAAGAGTTCTACTCTGAGCTGCATTTTAACCATAGGTTCACTTTGATTGATCATCCTTAGTTGAACAGGAAGGCTAAGGTAACAAATCGAATGATCATGCAAGGATTGAAGTCAAGATTTAGTTAAGCCGCTATAAGAATTCTGGCAATTAGCAATGGCTAAATGCCATCGCTAATAGTCCATATGCTATCGCTAATAACCTTACCATTACTAATATTATCACAAAATTCGATATGAAAAATTCTTATCGCTAATTATCATTATTAGCGACGACAACTATTGCCATCACTAATAATTAATTAGCGATAACATTAGCGACAAAGATGTCATCACTAAAAATTTTAATTTTTATTAATTAAATTAGTAAAAATATATTAGTGATGGTATTTTTATCACTAATATCATTGCTAATAATTTTTATATTTTTAAAAAAATTTTAAAAAATTATTAACGATGGTAATTTTATTGCTAATGCCATCACTGATATTTTTTATTTTTTTAATTCTAAAAAACTATTAGCGATGGTAATCTATCATTGCCAATGCCATCGCTAATAGTTTTTAATTTTTTTTAAAAAAATTATAATTAAATAATTTAAAATTTACTAATAAATAATAATATTTTTTAAAATTTATTAATCATAAGATAATAACTATTTAATATAATCATAAATATAAAATTAATTATATTATATTAAAAATATAAATTATATAATTTTTATTAAGATACTGCTTTATAAGTATCAAAATTATATACAAATCAAAAAAAAAAAATCAAGTAACATCCTCCTCGACCTCCTACTCCTCGTTCTTCTGCTCATCTTCAATAGCTGATGGATGAGAGCCGAATATCCTAGCATCCTAAAAAAATAAAATATTATTCATAAATTTTGATATAAAGGCATATCTTTCGAAACTCACCTTCGATTCTCGAACAGATTATTCCTACATATTCTATTCTATGATATAAAATTATAGACACCTCCGACCCATCAATTGAATGGTTAGATTGAATTTTTAGTCTTTAGTTCCTCTTTTCCGACTCAAGCCTAGCCTAAATATATGAAGCTTTTAAATATAAAAATTTAAAATAAGTAAAAGAATTTACTAATAGAATTACCCGATGAGATGGCTAAAATAATGAGCCTAGTTGGTCGCATAGCCATGGATCCTGAAGATCCTCCATGACTGCATCACAGATGGCATTCAGGATGGTCTAAGATTGTTGGCTCAGAAGTCTCTGCACGACCTCCTCCATATGGGCATTGCTTTAATTCTGGAATGTCGAGGATTGTGAGGATGCTAAAGAGGATTGAGTCGCTGGAGGATCGAAGCTGTGCTCGAATTTTATGACTTGGCTCTTACTCACCCCTTTGGTGACCCTGAGCCATCTCTTAAGATCAAGGGTGGGCTAAGTGGATGGGTCATTGCCATTCCACGCAATGACGTACTCCAAATAATCCGTCTACATAGTTCAAAAATACATTAGTTCTAATATAAATATCAGATCTTGTAACAACTTAATAAATATAGTTTAAAATTCTTATAATAATCTACTATGACCTAGAATCTAAATAATCATCAGTCCTCCTAGATCAGTGTGTGGCCTCTCATAACTGTAGCTAGCTTGGTGGATAATTCAGTTACTGTATCTATAATATATAAATAATAAATTAAACTAATTAAAGCATATATGAAAATTTTTACAATTATGGTGAAGAGTTTTGGTATAGATTTTTTAACAATGTGTCAGCCATAACATGTATGCTGATGGAGCCGCTCGTATCCTGCTAGGCGGTCAGATTCTACTAAGCCCTCTACCACCTACTGACATACTCCTCATTACTCCACTAGAGCACGTAGAATGATGATGTATCCAAATTATATATAAATCAAAAAAAAAAATAGGTAATGCCCTCCTCGTCCTCCTGCTTATCTCTAGCTGCTGGTGGATGAGAGCCAGATGTCTTAGTATCCTAAAATAAAAAAATAAAATATTATTCATAAGTTTTGATATAGAGATGTATCTTTAGATATGGAGGCATATCTTTTGATAAGGAGGCATATCTTTTGATATCCTCATCTGATTCTCGAACAGATTATTTCTATACATTCTGTTTGATGATACGAAACTATAGATATTCTCGACCCATCAATTGAATGATTAGATTGAATTTTTAGCTCCTAGATCCTTTTTCCGACTCAAGCCTAGCTTAAATATGTGAAGCTTCTAAATATAAAAATTTAAAATAAGTAAAAAAGTTTACTAATAGAATTACTTGATGTGATGGTCAGAACAACGAGCCCAGCTAATCATATAGCCATAGATCTTGATATATGATATACAATATTATTTTAAAAACTTATACATTGATCAATTTTTTCAAAAATTTTTCTTCGGTTATGCTGAAAATCAAAAAGTAAATATTACATTTACATGTTATAAGCTTACATACATATTAGAATTAAATAAAAGAATTATTATAGTAAAAAAAATAAGTTGCTTAAAGTTAAATTACATGATATGCATTTTTTTCTTCGATAATGATACTATCTCATCTCTATACAATGAAAGAGAAGTTAATTTTTTTAAAAAATAATGAGATAATATAAAGTATAATGAATGATTAAATAAACTAAAAAAAAAAAGATAGATGGAATAGAAGAATTAGATGGAGTGGAGGGCTACGTAAACACAAATACATTTTTGATGAAAAACCAAATATGGCTTCTTATATGATGGATCGAAAAATCTAAATATATATTTGGAGATTGTTCTTTTACTCATGGGTAAAATGTATCTGTTCAAAGTTTGTTAGATCCGAAAGACACATTATACCATCAGTAGAATACTAGGTTATTATAATAGAGTAGGGATTCTATTGATGGGGAAAGAAAAATAAAGTCAAAAGATCTTTTACTTTCACCGAGGCCATAGGATCAGAGCCACAGGCTCGAGATGGTGGGGTAGGGCCGGGGCTATGGCTTGGGGATATAGTAGCAGAAACGAGGGAGCGGCGATGGGGCTGCGAGAAGATGGCATGGGTTGAGGTGGCGGGATTAGGCCGGCGGGGTAGGGTTGTGGGAAGGCAGCACGGGTCGGGGCTGCAGGGTCAGGCTGGCAAGGCGTGGCCGCAGGCTGGGGGTTATGGGGCAGAGGCCGTGGGGTCGAGCTGGCAACATCTGGGCTGGCAGGGTTGGGCCGGATGTAGGCATGGAGGGACGTGGGCTTAGGGCTGCAGGTTTGGGCTGGCGGCATTGAGAGCGGCCATAGGGTTGAGTCGAGGATGTCGAGGCTAGTAGGGTCGGGGTGGCTGTAGAGTCGGTTTGGCGACATCACGGCTGGCAGGAGTGGGGCAGCCGTAGGCATGGACGAATGCAAGCTTGGGGCTGAGGGGTCGGACCGGTGTGGGGATGGGCGGCAGGGTTGGAGTGGCCATAGGATACTGGAGGAATAGATGGGGAGGGAGGAAAGGAGGGTTGAGGGGTGAGGGAGATTTGGATGTCGGTGAGAGCAGGATGAGGGATGGAAATGAGAGAGAATGAGTGCGGGAGCGAAATTTTCTTCCCCTCAGTTATTTTGATATTGTAGACTATTAGCGATGACAAACTTTTCGTCGCTAATGTCATTGGTAAAAGCATTAGTGATGGACTCCATCACTAAAAATAAAAATTCATAGTTAATATTTTTATCAAATAATTGAATTTTTTTCATAATTTTTATTAGCTAATGTCATCATTAAAAAATCTATTATTAATATTTTTTCTATTTTTTCTAAATATGATATAATTTTAGAATTTAAAGTTCATCTTTACTGTTTATTATCTAAATAATTATCATTAGAGAATCATCATAAAAGATCATCTTGATCCAATAGCCCTAGCTATGTCAATCAATAAAATTTAATTTTGATGGCTACAAATGACTGCTTAATGATCTGATAGATAGAGACCATTGATAGATTCAAAAATTTACAATAATAATCTCGATGATATTTATAGTATACTATCAAAATTTTACTTCAATCGAACATCACTATCATGGTCAATTTAGCACAAGATTATTTTGACTGTTAAATAAAAAATGAATGATCAAAAGGCCAAACAATGTTCGATTAAGAAGATTTTATAGATAAATGATCTTTGCTACTACTTTAATCATTTATACAGTGATGATCATAAAATTCAAATCATACGTATATGAATCATTTACGTTAAGCAGATCTTATAAAAGTACAACTATAATTACTTAAGAACTTTAAAAATGAGTATTAAGAGATATATTATTTTGGATCGTTCATATATGTACGATTTGAATTTTATGATTATCACCGTATAAATAATTAAAATAGTAGCAAAGATTATTTATCTAAAAAATTATCTTAATCGGATGCCATTTGGCCTTTTGATCATTTTTGTTATTTAACTATCGAAATAATTCCATACTAAATTAACCATGATAATGATATCTGATTGAAATAAAATTTTGATAGTATTCTACAAATATTACCAAGATCATCATTATAAATTTTTGGATCTATCGATGGTCTTTATCTATCAGATCATTGAGCGATCGTTCATGGTCGTCGAAATTAAATTTTATTGATCGACATAGCTAGGGTTATCGGATTGATGTAGTTTTTTGTGATGATATTTTAACGATAATTATTTAGATAATGAATGATAAAGATGAACTTTAAATTCTAAAATTATATCATATTCAAAAAAATAAAAAAAAATCTTTTATTTTTTTGCGATGGCAACTTTGTTGGAAATAGTGCCATCGCTAATGATTATTAGAACAGCAACTTTGATCACTAATACATTTTTACCATTGCTAATAAATTTAATAAATATTTTTTTTTATTTTTTGCGATGGCAATATCTGTCGCTAATATGTCATCACTAATGCTAATAATTATGATAAATTAAAAATTTTATTATTTGTAATAGCTATTTTTATTGCTAATAATGTCATCGCTAAAGAATATTAGCAACGACATTTGCCATCTCTAATACTTCTTGAGCCATCGCTAATAAATTTAATAAATATTTTTTTTGTGATGAGAATTTTTGTCGCTAATATTACTATCACTAACGATCATTAGCATCAACTTTCGCCATCGCTAATATTTTTTTCACCATTGCTAATAATTATAATAAATAAAAAAATTATTTTTTTCGACTGCTTGTTTTTCGGTCACTAATAGCCATCACTAAAAGTTATTTTTTTTCTAGTAGTATTAAAGACGGTAAAAGCCATCGTTAATAATGATTTTTCATCACTAATAATTCTATAACTAAATTTAAAAATAAATTATTTAGTATTAGCGATGGCTTTTTAGTATCGCTAATAATAATTTTCTATCGCTAATAATATTAGAACTAATATAAAAAAATTAATTTTTACTAGTGGCGCATCTTGCCATCGCTGAAAGCCAAACTTATCATCACTAATAATTTTTTAGTTTTTATGATGGTAGATTATTTGGTCGCTATTTGCCGTTGGTAAAAATATTATTAGTGACAGCAAAACGTCATTGCTAATAATTATCTACCATCACTAATAATAATAATATCTAATTTTAAAAATATAAAATAATTTTTTATTAATGATGATAAAATATTATCTTTAATAATTATCTACCATCGATAATAATAATAAAATTTAATTTTAAAAAAATAAAATTACTTAGTATTAGCAATGATTATTTTTCGTCACTAATATTGTCGTTAATAGCTATAGTGACAGCATTGCCATCACCATTGCCATCGCTAATAACTATTAGCGACGGCTAAATTTCTATTGCTAAAGTTGTCGATAAAAATGGTTATTAGTGATAAAAAAATTACCATCGCTAATGCCGTCTCTAATAACTATTATTAGCGATGGCAAAAACGTCGTCGTTAATGTTCGTCGCCTATACTCTATTTGCTTGTAGTGAGCCAAAGAGCTGTGGGCCAAAAAACTCTACAATATGCTTTGAGTCTATCGATTAACTCCTTAGACCCTCACTAGAGAAACCCCATTAAACATCATCTTCGATGCCTAAGCGATCATTCCAATTAAGATCAGAATATTGACAAATAGGATGAAGAGCTATGATGAGTAGGAGAATCCAAGCAGACTCCGAACAAACTTGAATCTACTCGAGAAAATCAGAAAGAGAGCTTGGATCAGAATGATGTCATACTATCAGCGAGTGGCCCACAATTATAATGCATGGGTCCAATTGAAGATGTTCTAACCTAGTGACCTCATTCTTCACTGAGCTAAGGTGTTGAAATGTACTAAGTAGGTTAAGTTAGCCCTGAATTAGGAAGGCCCCCATAGAGTTGTCAAAGTCATCAAGCCAGGAACATACAAGATTTAAGGTCTTGATGGAACTCTCATTCTTCAGACATGGAATGCTTAGAATTTGAAGATGTAATACACAATATTATTATTCTAATATAGTATATGATTATTTTATTATAATACAAAATACTATTATTATTGTAATAAATTATTATATAATATAATATTATATTATATATTTAAATTTTCTTTATTATAATGTAATATATATATTTTTATTATAATATATTATAGTGTGTTCTTCTATTATTATATTTTCTTATTATGATATAATAGAATATAGCATAACATAATATATGGCAGGATATTATAATATAGAATAATATAATATAATATAATATATAATAATATTTATATAATAAAAGCTATTATTGAGAATATGGATGGATCTTAGCAATTTATTAAGTAGTGATGCAAAAGAATATGGATAACAAATTTTGAATTTTTTTTACGCATAAAAAAATATAAATAAATTATTTTTTATCTAAATATTATTAAAAAAATATTTATCTAAAAAAATATAATTTTTTAGATAAATTATTTTTGCTTTATAAATAATGGGCCCCAAGGGTTTCGATCATCGGAGATATTTCAATGGAAGAAAAAGTCTTTGCAATAACTTGACGGAGAAAGCCTGCTTGTTGGCATAACTGATCTATCCACATCACGAGACTGCATTTTCATTTATCGAAGACTCGCATAAGAAGACCATGTTAATAGTCACTCGCCACGTTACCCCCTTCCATCTAAACCATTCAAGACCAAAACAGAGAGGATTCACCCTGTTATCCACCGTAAACATGCCCTAAGATTTGGACTCGTCCGCTGGACTCGGTCATCGAATAATTTTCCACCCTGCACGGTAGACCTTTCCTTATCCCTTGACAGCATTGTCGGTTGAGCAAGTCCGGCCACGTGGTCAGCACTTCAACATATTCGTAACCATTAGTACTACAATCCGTCGACCAACTTCTTCGCCCTTTAATTTTTCCCGCGGTAGTCGCTATTTGCCATTGGTTGGTAGGTCTTCCATTGAACACAAACACTTAATTTTTATAGAAAACAAGTCAACACGAAGACCTGGCCGATCCCCGGATTCTACATCTGCATTATTGAAGCGCAAGTATACATTTAGAAGCACAAGAACAACAAGAAGTTAATATCAACAGAAAATTTACAAGCAGCAGCAGCAGAAGAAGAAGAAGAATGAGAAGTAGAACAGCATCGCCGACGAAGGAAATGGTCTGGAAAGTGATGCTGCTTCAATTTCTATGGCTATCCTCATCATTTGCCGCGCCCACAGCTCGGCTAGGATGCCCGGCTGATCAATGCGGTGTCGTCAATATTCCCTACCCCTTCGGCATCGACAACTGCTCCCGCAATGGCTTTGACATCTTTTGCAACACAACGTTCGATCCACCTAAACCATTCCTTGGCGATAGCAACATAGAGGTGGTGGATATCAAACTCGACGGCCTGCTGAAGATTAAACATTATATTGCTCAGGACTGTTATGATAGTCAGGGCAACTATATCAGGGGAAACAGCCCAACAATAAGACTGGGGACGGAAAGGCCCTATAGGTTTTCCGACGCCCAAAACAAGTTTGTGGCCATCGGCTGCGACACTATCGGCTACCTCATCGACGAGGGTGGCACGTTCTCGAGCGGGTGCAATTCTATCTGCAGCAACCTGACCTACGTGACCGACGGGACATGCTCCGGCATCGGCTGCTGCGAGATCAGTATACCGAAGGGCCTCAGGACGTTTGACATTCAGCTCATGAGCTTTTACAATCACACCAACTGTTCGAGCTTCAGTCCTTGCAGCTATGCCTTCTTGACTGACAAATCCTTTCAGTTCCATACATCAAATTTCTTAAGCTACAAAGACGTTGAGATGGCGAATGTGACTCTGGAATGGGTGGCGGGGAGCAAGACGTGCGAGGATGCTCGGCACGAGGAGGGCTTTGCATGCATCCATAATCATACTAAATGCTACAACTCTACCAACGGCATGGGATACCGCTGCAGATGCGCCCAAGGCTACCAAGGGAACCCCTACCTTCAAGACGGATGCGAAGGTACGATGGCGTATGGTTATTTATCTGCTATCACTGTTTCAGCTTAGTTGATCAACATTTTTCTTTAATTTTCTCCTTTCATCCTTATCTTCCACATCTCATTGGATAATCAAGCAAGGATGCAAGTGGGTCGAATGGAGCCGATCACTTACACCCGATAGATACTCACCCATGAGTTGGGAGTACAGAGACTTGGTCAATAGAGCTTCTGACGCTAGCATGTATGTATGTATATGTATATGTGTATCATATCTTCAGGATATAGATTAATTTACGGCAGCAGCGGCTAGACCTACTAAGAATATTACTGCAAGGAATTTATTCCTTCCCCTTCAATTTTAGGAAAGACCAAAGACTGCCGTATTGGATAAGAAATCCTATCCATCAGTTTTCCAATTTGAATGCATGTATCTTGTCTACTTTATCATCCATTATAATAAACATGAGCTAAGTATATTGTATAAGTATATTCCGTTAGGTGGTTACAAGTGGCTCTTTAATGGAGGACTTTGTACACAACCAGCCCTGGCTCGTACTCGCTATATAACATTGACGATCACCACCCTTCTCGTTTGTTTTCTTCAAAACTATATCTGTACCTTATCCTGTCCTGGCATTATGAGGGTGAATTCCTGCCTTTTTTGTGGTTGCTTGGCAGATATCGACGAGTGTCGACAAAACAATTTGTGCGTCGGACATTGCACAAATACGCCAGGAGGTTATGACTGTACTTGTCCGTCAGGCATGCAGGGCGATGGCCTAAAGAATGGAACCGGTTGCACCGCTATTCAAAATAGATTTCGTTTGTTTGATGTGATTTTAGGTAATTCTTTATTACTTAGCTGCTCTTTCAGAAGATGGCTAGAACGGGACTCAAGTGAGACCAGCATTTGACATATATATGTTATGCATGTATCCTGACAAAAGGGAGGGGTAGAACTTGAGGTTTGAAGTGAACTCCAAAGTTCCCGTTACATGTTAGTAGATTTAGATCATCAATATTTTTATTTATTTTTGTTTAATATGTCTTTTTCATATTTTCGGTTAGTCTGGCCAGTGGATTAGTGTTTTGGACAATTTAATACGCAAGCCAATTGATACAAAAATGATTAAATTATATAATGTAAAAATAATAACTAATTAATAAAATATGATATATATCAAAAATAAAGCAGACCATCAATAATATATAGAATATGACATAATACTTAATAAAATATGCATAAATTATCTACAAAATATTAAGTTAATTGGGTCAAATTGTTAACTATCTAAAAACTCTGCTTTGAGTTGATGACTTGGATCAAGTTTTGTGGCGGGCCAATCACCCAGAAGTGAGCATTCAATAAACAACACAACCAGGAATCTCCTACCAATCTAATTTGCATCAGATAATCCTTGGCTTAGACCAGTAAGTTATAGATAAGAGTCTTGAAAGACTCATTGATCAACATGCTGCACTTTGAACTATCTGGTTGGATCTAAGATGGTGGGTCTGTGTGACCGCGAACTGGCAGCCAAATCCAGGATGCGTAGAGGCTTAGTTTGGAAACGAGATAATGGGTTGAATGTGAGTAATATGAGATTTTCCAAACAAATTAGTTATGCAATATTACATTTTCAGTGAATGGCCTTCATATCCAACCAACTTATCCCCACTTTTTTTTTTTTTTTTTTCAAATAACCAAGAACTCCATTTTTTATTTTGGTCATTCTAAAACAAAAATATTTTTCATGGTAATTAACCCAAAAATAACCTCAATACTTCCAAGTTTACTATATTACTATGTATTATTTCATGGAGATACAAACATACAAACACATACTGTGAATGATCCATTTTCATCCTAAAATTATTTATGCATTTCAAGAATAATGGGTGCTAATTCAAAGATTCCTAACCCTCTTTTGAGCCAAGCCTAAGTTAATTATCAGAGGCACCCAAGTCACTTTAAAATGTCCCAATATCATGAAGTTCTAGCAATTTAAGTTTGCATTCCTAACAAAAAAACAATCATGTTCACCTGAGCAATTGTTGCAGGTGCTGGGTTTGGCTTCCTACTTCTGAGTGCCAGCATATCTTGGTTGTACTGGACTTTAAGTAAAAGGAGACTCGTCCAACTCAAGGAAAAGTTCTTCCGACAGAATGGCGGTCTTCTGCTGCAACTTCAGATCTCTTTATTAGGAGGCGGTGGTGATGATACCGCTATGAAGATATTTACATCGGAGGAGCTCCAAAGTGCAACAAATAACTACGACGAGGATTGTATCGTTGGTCGGGGAGGCTCCGGAACGGTGTATAAAGGGACTTTATCAGACCAAAGAGTGGTCGCAATTAAGAGATCCAAGATTGCTTCCAAGGGTGAAATCGAGCAGTTCGTAAACGAAGTCGTTCTTCTCTCCAATATCAACCATAGAAACGTGGTGAAGCTCTTGGGTTGTTGCCTGGAGACTCAAGTGCCCTTGCTGGTGTCTGAGTTCATGTCCAATGGAACCCTATCTCACCACATCCATGATGAAGGCCACAGAGGCTCGTTATCCTTGGATAATCGAATAAGGATCGCCGCGGAAACAGCTGAAGCACTGGCCTACCTTCACTCCTCGGCTTCCACACCGATCATCCACAGAGATGTGAAGTCTACCAACATACTCTTAGATGACAACTTCACAGCTAAAGTTTCAGATTTTGGTACTTCACGGCTGGTTCCGTTTGATCGGAATTGCCTTACTTCACTGGTGCGAGGAACATTTGGGTACTTAGATCCAGAATACTTTTTTTCCGGTCAGTTCACTGATAAGAGTGATGTCTATAGCTTTGGTGTGGTACTCGTCGAGCTCTTGACAGGTGAGAAGGCCATCTCGATGACTAAATCTGAAGAAAATAGGAATCTTGCGAAACATTTCATTGCTTTCATGAAGGAGGATCGGCTTTCTGAGGTTCTCGAGGATTGCATCGTCCATGAAGGATCCATGGAGCTGGTGGTGGCGGTCGCTGAGCTCGCTGAGAGATGCCTTAGATTGAATAGAGAGGAGAGGCCCACAATGAAGGAGGTGGCAATGGAGCTAGAGGGGCTGAGAACGTCCACCAAGCACCCTTGGGTTAGAGAGAACAGTGAGGAGATTGAACCTTTGTTGGCAGAGCCACTGTTAAGCGAGCTTGAATTCTATGGTGCTAGTTCAGCAGTTGGCGATGGTGAGTCTTCCTACAGTGGATTGGCGCCATTCAATATCATGAGATGATTTTTTGAGGAAAGTCATCTTGAGATAATTACTGAATGAAAAATCTACCCTATTAATTTGCATTTGGGATAGTCTATTAATCATACTAGGTTAATGCATGTAGTTCGGTAATTATGGTTGTTGTTATCATGAGTATATTAATTGTCGATGTTATAATAAGTACTTTCAATGTAGACTCTTTATGTGGAATTTACTTCGATCTTTGTGCAACCGTGATGTCCAATGATTCTTCTTAATTTCACATTTGGAAAGATCTGATGTGTTAAATATCAAAGGTATTCCATTTTGCATAACCTCAGCTAAGAATTATCGAGCCAGTATTGGATTTATGAGTGGATATCTACCACACTTTGTGTATCAAATTTGAGCTACCCAGGATAAGATTGCATCATTCTGTCACGAGTTCCAATACGTGATGCGTCACAAGCAAAAAGCTTGTAGGCAATGCTTCGGTAACTCAGGAAAATTACTCAAAAAAGTCGGTCAACCGTGTTCCACTATTTACATTGCTTCATGGCAGAAACAATACCAATGAAAAGGAAGCAATTAGAACACAACACACCAGCTGAGTGATTTTTCAAAGTTACTAAAGCGTGCTCGACAACTTTATCACAAGAGAAATGCTTTGCGCACAGACAGTGCACATCATCCATGATGATTGGCTTATATACGAGATTAAAAAAAAAAAAAAAAAATTCGGGCACCATGCTCTAGCCCTATGTATGAGCCAATCATCATAGGCGATGTGCGTCGAGCTGCACCGCCAGTAGTGTGTAAAAAATTTCTCTTATTATAATATTAGTTTGGGCACGAAATAGAGTCATTTTTGGATTGGCTTGGCCTTGCCTTTTATTAGTTTTCTTTGATTAGGTGAAACCCAACAAATGCCCGTTTATTGTCAACACCATCTCCAATGGCCAATTGGTTTGGCAATATGGAACTATAGCATAACTTGTTCAGACTTTAGACTAAATGTAATAAGTGACATAAATTTTACATTTACTTCTTACAATATCTTCCTGGTCTTTGGTGCAGGCTGTGACTGCTACATCCACCAGCATCTATTAGAAAAATATTGGTATAACAACAAAAATTTCTCACAAACAATCCCTACAAAACATGATTGATGCTTGAATAATCGTGATTAGGGGTGAAGCTCCGATTCTTTGATGGTGGGCCCACTGAATGAAATTAGATGCACGTTTACATGATTATTCTAGAGGCTATCTATGTGGGTGACTCATTGTTTCAACACCGTTTATTTTTTTCAGAAGCAAGATAACAATCGAGAGCAAATCTACATGATAAATTTAAATCTTTTATTAGTTGTATGTTAATCAGTTGTATGATTGGCTTCCCTTTAGATATCAATATTGTCTGAGTTCTATAAACTCTAGCACAAACTGTTGATAGAGAGAGCACTCTATCCTATTACTTACCTGTGAAAGTGGTAATACTTTTTTGTAGTTGACTGTTAAATTATGAGATTATACATATGTAAATAATTGTAAATAACTCTTGATCATATCACGTATATTATTGTACATATATATGTTACCTTGATTACGTAAATAGCTAAAGCAAGAGAGCAACTTTTAGACCTTCGTCCATTTCTAGCTTGGTATACATGGAAGAATGGGAGGGCGCCTTTACTCTTCCAACGTCAACTTCTAAGGTAATTTATTCTCTAGAAAATCTGGTCTGTATTCTTCCACGACTTTTTCTTTTTTGGAAAATATTTTGCTCCCACGGTAATTAATGCACGTGCAAAGAATTTCTCTTTCCCTTTTTAACGTGGGCCTTGTGGCCGTTATCTATGCACGCGCCTTTCCACTTCATAAGAACACAAAAGAAACTTGTAAGCCATCGAAGTCTAAACGTACGGCTACTGGACCACCAAAATTGTTTGCCAGCCCAAAACAGCTGCATATCATCTGCAACCCAATCTACTCAGTCCAATTAATAATGAAACCCTAAGAGCTCGTTCGGCTGTCTAAATTCAAAATCGTATAAAATACATGGGATTGGATCGGCACTGATTTTTTATTTTTGCCAATAAATTTGGGCCATTGGATTTTTGTTTAAATAAACCTAGTCTAGAAAGATTTTCTTAACTGTGCTGATCCAATCCCATAAATTCTATAAAATTTTGGATCCAGGCAAATCGGCCCTTAGTCGATTCTCAAAGTTGCTTCTACCATGTATGACAGTCTTTGAGCATTGCCAGTAAAAATGCAACATTTTTTATTCTCATCATGTTTGCCTTTACTACAAGAAAAAAATTTCTTTGTTCACCATTGCATGTATTATTTTGCTCACATTAAAATTTCTTTTGCAGCTTACTCAACGTCCTAGGCCTGTAAATAGAATGACTTTGCATGGAGGCCAGTATGTAAACCATGCTTCATGGTAGCGTTTAACTGAAATAATATATATATACATATCATCAACATATAGATTTTTCATATAATATAACATATAGTATTTTCATTAACTAACGGATCTATATCCATACTAATATTCATTTTTAATAACTTCTTTATTTAAATTGAAAATATGAATATTAAAAAATTTTATAGAATATTATTGAGCATAATAAAATATTAATCAAAATAATTAAAAAAATAAGTGGTAGTACTTGAAATTAAATTGCATCCAACATAATATTTTTTTATTCTTATTCCATCATTTTGGATCTATGTCATAAATACAATTCAATGTTATTTTTTTTTGAATCGAAGCTAGAATAATAGAAGTCATGCGCATGTCATATACAAAAGTCTTTATTACAAAATATAAACAAACCAACAATATAAATGCATCAACGCCATAAAA
This sequence comes from Cocos nucifera, assembly GCA_006176705.1. NCBI lineage: Eukaryota > Viridiplantae > Streptophyta > Magnoliopsida > Arecales > Arecaceae > Cocos > Cocos nucifera. Next base: position 1,963,002 of record QRFJ01000106.1, on the reverse strand, counting down.
AGTATTCAATAAGGATAAAAAGAAAATAAAGTACTTACAATAACCTTTTTTTCGTATGAACATGGTATGCAAAATCATTCTACTTTAATTTTTCCAATATCAATCAAACCATGCATGAACTGACCCTTAGTTAAATCAATAATATATCTAAATATATATATGTTTTAATTTACGACTATAAAAAGATACTATGGCAGCGCATACTATAGCAGCGATTTTCGAAACCACTGTAATAGAATCTACGACAGCGGTTAAAAAGAATCGCTGCCATAGATCTGATGTATGGCAGTAGTTAGAGGGAACCGCTACCATAGGTCAAAATAACCACTGCAATAGATTCGACCTGTAACAGCGGTTTAGCATAATCGTTGTCATATCTTTTTTTATATTTTTATTCTAAATATTATATAATTTTAAATTTTAATGTCCATCTTCATCATTCATTATCTAAATAATTACCATTAGAGTGTCATCATAAAAGGTCTCCTCGATCCGATGGCCCTAGCTTCATCGATCAAAAAAATTTGATTTCGATGATCACGAATGACAATATGATGATCTAATAAATAAAAATCTTTGATAGATCTAAAAATCTATAATGATGATCTCGGTGATGTTTATAGCATGCTATCAAAATTTTATTTCAATCGGATAACGTTATCTTAGTCAATTTAGTATAGGATAATTTTGATCGTTAAATGATAAATGAGTGATCAAAGAACCAGACGGCATTCGATTATCAGATAATTTATTTCATAAATGATCTTGGCTACTACTTTAATCATTTTTACGATGGTGATCATAAAATTTAACTTGTGGATTTAAAAACGATCCAAAACTATACATCGCTTGATAACCATTCTTAAACTTTGTTGATAGTTATGCTCGTGCTTTTGCAAGATCTACTTAATGTGAATAATTCATACAAAAATGATTTAAATTTTACGATCATCGTCGTATAAAATCATTAAAATTATAGCAAAGATATTTAACTAAAAAATTATCTCATAATCGAATGCCGTTTAGCCCTTTGATCGCTTATTTCTAATTTAACGATTGAAATCATTCCATAGTAAAATGATCATGATAATGATATCTGATTGAAGTAAAATTTTGATAGTAAGCTACAAATATTACCAGATCATCGTTGTAATTTTTTGGACCCATCAGAGGTCCCCATCAATTAGATTATTGCATCGTCGTTCGTAGTCGTTGAAATTAAATTTTTCTGATCGATGAAGCTAGGGCTATCGGATCGAGGCGATCTTTTGTGACGATACTCTAATAGTAATTATTTAGATAATAAATGCTGAAGATGAATATTAAATTTTAAAATTATATAATATTTAAAATAAAAATATAAAAAATTAATTTTCAACCTATGGCAGCAGTTACTAGAAACTACTGTTATAAACCTATGGCAGTGGCTCAAAAATCACTGTCGTAGGTTAGATTAAAATTATTTCACCCCCAAATTTGGTTTCCTCCCATGTGCCCTCTCTCTCCTCTTCGCCATCGGTGAGACCCCACCCCTCTCCTTCCTCGGTCGGCGTCGGCACCCCTCCTTCCTCCGACCACCCCCGCCTCTAGGTGCACCCTCCTCCCCACTCACCCCCTATCCCTGGCCGCCCCTGCCTCTCGGTCTCTCCCCGCCCCTCCCTGGTCAATCCCCTAACCCCTTCACCCCCACCTTCTAAGCTGCCCCTCCCCGTCACCGCGCACCCCCGACCTCCACATCACCACGCCCCTCGGTCCCCATCCGGGCCGGCCCCGCCTCTCGACCCCTCCCCAGTCAATCTCCTAACCCCCACCACCCCCACATCCTGGGCCGCCCCTTCCCATCACCACGCACCCCCTTCCCAACCTCCCATCAACCCCCCCCCTTGGACCCCTATCCCCAACCACACCTGCCTCTCAGTGCCCCCGCCCCTCCGTTCAACCCCCCCACCCCCACCCCCGAGTGGCCCCTCTCCATCACCGCGCACCACCACCCCCTCCCCTGGCCCCCCCATCACGATGCCCCCCCAGACCGCCTCTCCCTCTCTCTTCCCTCTTTCTCTTTTTTTTCTTTCTCTTTCTCTCTCTTTTCTCTCTATCTCACTATCTTGCTCTTGTTTCGCAGGTTACCTCTAACGCCGTCATCTTCCTCTAGCACCATCGTCGATGACTCTCAGAGCTTTCGGTGTGACCTCCTCTCCATAGCCATAGGTATAATTTTTTTTAATTTTATAGTATTATTTATTAATCACATATAATATTTATAATATTTTTTAAAATTTTTATAATAATATTTATTATAAATATTTATTATACATATTATAATTATTTGTAGGTCGTGAGTCGTGTCGGTGGATAAGAAAACTCCTATCGATTGGTTCTTAATCATATCGGTGGATTTTTAACGGGACCATGCCGTATTTGCAGTCGTGGACAGCCCTTGGGCCATGCCATGTCGGCAGCCATGGATAGCCCTTGGATCGTACCGGCCAATAAGAAAATCTCTACTGATGGGTTTTGAGCTATGCCATGTCGGTAGCCTTGGATCGTGTCGTGTCGACGATCGTGGACAGCCCTTGGGCCATACTGGTCATTTCAAAGCGATCCCTCCACTCGTGGTGCTCCCACGTAGTTCCCACATCTTACGTAGTTCTCACTTAGTTATGGACTGAGATTTGTATAGTGATAACCCTCAACCTTTCCCGAGTACACGTGCATGCCAGCTAAAACAAGGTGACCTTGTTCTTGAAACGGATTCTTAATTATTGACCTACAACATTAGCAAATTCTATTGTAACTGCAAATGAATATATTTATATGTATTAAAATGGAAGCTTTAAACTCCGTTTGACACGTGAGGTTTTAGAGAATGGAGAGAGCACCACGTGGAAATAATGATGTATCTTCTTAAGCTTGAATCGTGCGTGGTGGAAGAGCTCACAGTTTTCTTCTCGCCTCGACAAGAAGCAAATGTTCAAGGATGCGGCCGAGTCTCCACCATCGTCGATTGCGACACTACCACCTAGGCAATGGCCAACAGGATTCTTGGGGCCCTCTTCATCTCCCCCGCCTTCCAAAATACCTCTCCAAAGTATGAAGAGTTTTGGATGTCTCTTTATCTTTTCTTCCTCCTTGATTATGTCTTACTATTCCCTCCTTGTGACAGTGACAATGACGATGAAGAAGAGGCTGCTGCCATCTTCATTGCCGTCGATCCGACAGCACTTCTGGCTAGGTCTTCTTCTCTGTTATTCTACCCTTGCTGCTTTGTTTGTTTCCAATGTGGGATGGATTGGAAGGAAGAGGGATTGGTGGACCGTAGAATAGTATGGGTTCAACTATGAACGTATGGAAGAGGTGGAGAAGGTTCCAGTAGCACTTGGAGAGTTCTAGAAGATCAATGAGTCCATGGGAGGATTTTTGGAGCATATGAGCGTCGATAAGAAATAAAACTAAATTATCTCCTTTCCACTAACTAAATTATCTCCTTAGATGGAAAATGCTACATACATGTCCTAATAATTGCATGCTCTACTGGAAGGAAGATGCCAACCGAAATGAGTGCACGAGGTGCGATGTATCAAAAGATAATATCGATATATATGTATATATGTTCTAGGCCCGAAATGTATTTTGGAATTTCATGCCAGTAGGTCCAAAAGTTTTTAGAATATTTAGGCCTCCATCTGGCTAAACTCTCCCAAACTCAAGCTTAGGCTTGACCTAAATCCCATTAGATCAATCAAAATTTGTGAAGTGGATTGTGGTTTATTAAATCCAACTCACTTTCCCATTAATATTCAAAATTTTAATTATTTTAATATGTCATGAGTTGTATCCAATTATAATGTCTCCAAAAGATTCTATAGAAGTTTGAAAATATCAATAATTAATAATTGTGAAAGAAGAGATATGAAGTATTTGAGATTTGTTCGAGTTTGAATTCGAGCTCCATTTTTGTCGTTGTTTGAATTCGCAATAAGACTGGATCTAAATCTGAATCGAGTCTAATTGAAAAAATAAACAAGTTTCATATTTAAATTCAAATTTAATCTAAAATTTTTTAGACTTAACTTGTAGTCCCACTCAAAATCTACTCAATTCAGGCTTTCATTTCCAGCCCTATCCTAGCCTTGTAAGGTACAATTCAGAACTTGCACCAAGATTCGGGATGAGTAAATAGCATACTCTTCTATATGTTTGGATTATGTCTTTTTATAGATTTAAGTTATAGTTTTCGTGTGAAAGAATAGTTGATCTCTTTTTATGACATTAATTATTAAATCATATTTTATATAAATTTTAAAATAATTTAATTATTTTTTTATTTATTTGTATGAATTTAAAAATAAATATTAGTCTCAAATTTGAGGTTATTCTCTCACGATAACGATACAACCCGAATCCTCCATTCTACCAAACGCTAGCATGGACGAACAACGCCACCACGCCGCCGGTTGGTTGCGCGAGGGCTGCCCATAACTCCATGTCTCTTCTCCCCAGTGACACGTTTGCAGCATGGCAAAGAGAAAATGCCGCCCACGTGAAAGTGATGTGGCGGCATCAAGTCTTATATGTACCTGGCCACCTGGGAAGCGAGCAAGGGCTCCCATGGCCCTCTTCGGCCATCCTTGAAAAAAGAAATTTAGGTTTACCTGGCGACTAGGGTCCAATGGAGAGGTACAATGCTAATTCCTTGCATATTTTTCAGTTAAATATACAGTTATTGTGAATATTTCAAATAATCTTTTTGAAAAGCTAAATAAAGATCGTAGTCTTAAAAAATATATATATTTAAGCTTCAGAGCTACCGTGATTTTGGCATTTGCACTACAAAAATTATAATAATTATTATTATTAAAAAAAAAAGGCTCGGGAAGCTGTGAAGCTAACCAAAGCCTACATGGAAGAGTAAATAATTTTTTAAAATTTTTTTATAAAATAAAATGATCATACAAGTCTTATATAAATATATTTAATAAAATTAAAAAAATATCTTGAAGAACAACTAGAGCTGCCAGCATCTTGATCCATAAAATATATCCTGAATGCGGAGCAACATAAAAAATAACCTAGTCTATAGCTTTGTTCATCTCTCAATAAATATATCTAACGTCTAGAAAGATATATTTATTTACCATTCTCCGAATATCATACAGGAGGGAGCAAGAACCTACCACCTCTATCTATCTCTAAATTTACCTTACTACTATCGTTGAATTGCCCTCAATGGTCACCTCTAGAGCCAACCTCACATAAATAATTCCTATCCAGCTAGCCCTTGACTCAACTCCAAGGTCCAATATGTCAAAGAGATAACTCTTATCAGCAACCACTAGACTTAAATTTGGATCTCAAATCACAAACCTAGCTCCGCCTCTTCTACAAATTATGCTGTCGTCAAAGTTGATCTTGATAAAGGTATACTTTGAAAATGCAATCTAAACCCATGATATCCAAAGAGCAAAGAGCATAATGATTTAAATAGAGCTTGGATAAATATCTTGCACATGATGTGAAATGGGCTCTTAAGCTATATTATTTTAAAAAGATATCAGTGTAATATAGACTCTACAAGTTTCAACTCATGTGGTGCTGGTGCTCTTGTTAAATATTCCCTTTATATGGTGCTTTTTTCTGTAGAGTGTGGATCCTTTATGGTGTATAGTTTGCATTATGGAATCTGGTATAGTGCTTGATGGCCATTATTAGAATATAGACAACCATCATTAAGATGGCTTAATGTATTCTATATAGAGCACCATGATAGTCGTTCATCTTCTTCTGATAGCAGCGATTAAGTACTATATTAGACTATACGTGTAAATAGTTCAACTTACATATTCGATCTTTCTTTGTGGAAAAAGAGTGTTATAAAAAAGGGCCGACCACCTCTAGGATGGGTTGAAAAGTTAATTTGCCAACCATAATAAAGTCAAGATGGTGGAATTTCTCAAGGGGATATAAGCTAAATTTAACAATTTTAATTTATTAAAACCCATCTGATTCTCATGTGACTATGTACCACATCCAAATAGTGATAATTGACATTAGGTTAAATATTATACTATCTTTGAATATGATCATGCAAATATTCCTTCTTCCCTAGATGTGATTGGAGCTCCTCTAGCAAACCCTTCTTTGAAGGACAAGTTAACATTCTCTAAGGCCTTTGGTACTTAAATGATATAGATGCGATTGATTTCGACTCACTTTTAGCCGCTTTTAGAACAAAATGTCCATTGACATCTTCTGGTGCCGCATGCAACTGAACATGGCAGTGAGTTATTGCTACCACAGAAGACACAAACCGTACCGCCGATCCTTCTCTCCATATTTCACAAAAAAAATCTATGTCCTCGCATGGCTTTTACACGCACCACGCACTAGGCAAGCCGGGCTAACGAAGCCACGGATTAGGTTGACCTCGACATGGAAAGCAATCTTTCTTACACCCAAACTCTTCTTTTTTGATGGCTAGACCCATCTAGACCTGTACATATATTCATGCCACAGCCAGCCAATAGATAACCCAGGGATCATGTTGTGACATTTACCTAATTAACCATGTTAAAAGAATAAGAATGAATGCCGACACAATTCTTACTTGGGTGGCCATTGTTGCTTTGCCTTTGTATGAGAGCAATCAAATAATCTAGCAAATATACTATTCTTGGAATCAGTTTCAGTTCATGGTAGTAGCAGTGGTAGTAGAATATTAATAGCTAGAGCATGCTAGGGGTTCAACTTTTTTGTGCAATCTAGAGGGCCAACCGATGGGGAAGAGAGTTTTTGGATGGTGTCTTTGTGACAAGAACTCGTTGCCTTATTGGTAGACATACATGTCTTTCCTTTTCCCTCTTTCAAAAGATCCAAATTTCCCACCAATAAGGAATTCCAACGCAAAAGTAAGTGACACGGAATATGTTATCATCTGCTCTTTGGGGGGTGGAACCCGTGCAGGAATCCAAAGAAGCAAAGCAATCCATAAATGCATGAGTTCCCATCCCTAACTTTGATGCGGACAAGCTATACATGTGTCGCCAAAGAGGCTTATGATGGCCTGACCCTTTCTAAGATGCTGCCACGTTGGATACTGCCAAAGGGACTGGGTGCAATCGAGGCCACGAACCTAGCACTCCAGCATTGCTTTAAGACAACATCAATTTGGTGGGCTTAGCAAAGTGACACGTTGTTGACCCGTGGCATTGAGGATTTTGACAAGTGTCACCATGCTATCCCGCAGGGACCATCTTGATGGTTGTTGGAATAAATGCATGAATTGTACAATTTAGAATGCAAGAAAAGAACATCACACAGATGCCTTCGCATGCGTTCTAGAATGTGCAATGTACCGTCAACGACGCAATGAAAATTAATGATATTTCTTAAAAGATTCCCTAGCACATTTATCATGGGGATTTTTGTATGTTCCTTTTTTTAGGAAATTAGTAATAAACTACTCTGGGGGCTTCTGTGCTCGCTTTCTTTACCCGAGGCTGAGCAGAACCATGCCAGCCAACTTCTTTTTCTTCTTCTTAAGAAAAAGATATCTTCAAATTAACCTTCATAAATATTATAATAATATAATTATTATAAATGTTTCATAGCATATAAAAAGGTCGCTTCTACTTTGTTTGATTATTTCAATTATATGAGATCGTCAGTCATGGAAAAATCATTGTGAGTCTAACTTATGCTAGCAGCTAGTCTTAGCATTTCAAATATCATATTATCTATCTATGATTTCAATTCAATAATATATTGAGAATTTTTACTTACTTGATATTATTGAGTTTTTGACATTTTTAATTATTAATTCATAATATTTGCAAGTTGTTTATGAATTAGAGAGAGATTCTTTCTCCTTAGCAATCCCATGTAGTCTTCCGGTTCATAATGGGCTAAAATATGAATGCAAAACCTAAATTCTTTGAATTAAATTATTATAATTTTAACAATGATAAAAAAAAGAAGAAGAGTGCAATACATGGAAGAACACAAAATATATGAGGCAAGACATCAACTTTTGAACAGTTTATCTTAAAATGCAAGGCAAGCATGTCATGAAGAGAATAATTTATATATCACCAAATTCTTCCCCCCTTTTATGATTGTCTATGACAACGAAAGTGGCTCATCGGCATCACCATCATCACTAAAATTTAGGATATTTCTCTGCACAGCCACTTTAGCACTTGCTTAATAATTAATCAAAAGTAACTCTACGTTTCGTTATTTACTATTCCAAATCATATCATTAGCACTAATGGAGGTGGATGTACTAAGTAACTTTATATCTTCTTAACTTAAAGGGGAAAACCATATCATCATTAGCGCAAATGGATGGAGGAATCTTAAATAATTGAGTCCCAGGTACCATTAACAGCGCGAGAGAGTGGGAATAAAAATAACCCAGGTGAGCGGTGAAACTAACCGTGGTTAAGTCCGTGGTTAGAGAAGTCGAAGAAAGAAGGGCGGCCATTTAAGCAGGGTGAGGTGAGACTAAGTTTCCCACCGGCTTACGGGAGTTGGGTTCCGTGTCTCCACCCTCCGCTTCTCTTCTTTCACTTTCTTCTTCCCTCTGCCCTGTACTTGAAGGGAAAGCCACCCCAAGAAGCAAAATTTTCAAGCACAGTAATTATCTCTCATTTTTCTCTGGTTTTCTCAATAATTCCCAGTGTACTGCAAATTTTTGATCGAAGTTCTCAAATTTCGGGAGCTGTGATAAGTTTCTCGATCCATTTCGCAATCAAGGATCCAACTTTGATCCCCATCTTCAATAGAGAAAAGGGAAACTATTTGGTCTAATTCTTTTGCTATTTGTTGTTTACTCACAGATCACAGCTGCTCGATTGAGAGGTCGGAAAAGATCGTTGCGTGATCCCTGAGCTTCTTTGCTCGGACCGGATCTGGACGAGGTCCAAGGCGGCATTGAATCGAATCCGAGCCGTTCGATCTCGTTGATCTGACGGCGATGGGTCTCTCGAGCCTGCCGACGCCCTCGGAGGGCATGCTGACCCTCCTCCTGGTGAACACCGCTCTCATCGTCTCCGTCCTCAAGGAGATCGCCTGCTCCGTCCTCCACATCCTCGGCCTCCGCACCTTCCCGTCGGCTTCGGATCCGGCCGGTACCGGCTCCACTTCCGATCGGCCTTCGGAGCCCACCCTCGCCGACCGCTTCCGGAGCCGGGTCAAGCCCATTCGGTTCGGGTCGGCCTTCGGGCGGCGGCGCCAGCAGGCGATCGACTGCCGGGTTTGCCTGGTCCGCTTCGAGCCCGAGTCGGTGGTGAACCGGCTCCCCTGCGGCCACCTCTTCCACGAGACCTGCCTCGAGCGCTGGCTTGACTACCATCACGCCACGTGTCCCCTCTGCCGATCCCACCTCCTTCCGGCCGACGAGCCCCCGTCCCCGCCGCCACTGCCGCCTCCTCTTGTTCGATCTGGTATTAGTATTAATTACGGCGGTTGCCACTGAGGGTTCTCAGTGGTGTTCGGTTTGGTGATTATACGCGGTATCTTTTTTTCAGATTTTTTTTTTTTTGTGGTTTTAATTATTGTAAATATAGGACGGCTGTTGTGTGTACAGTTAAACTTTCTGTGAACTAAAGATGCGCTTTTTCTAATTTTGGATATTTATTTAGTTCTTGTCGTCTTATTGGGATTTCAATTGTTTAGACTGCGGCGAAGGACAACGGTTTTTTTTTTCCTTGTGTGTTGCGCGTGCGCGTGCGTGTTTAGGATTTGAATTTGCGCCTACCCCGTCCACTTCATAGGTATGTTTATGGTTTGAGCCGGAGCTATTTTGAGTCAGCTCTACTGGGAGTTCCATTCAGATTCGAAGAGATGAAATGTCCCAATCGTCTAAAATCCAACCCCTATCCACTTCTAGAATTCAAATATTATTTTAATTCTACTTTTAATTTCGATCATAATTTAAATATATATTAAAAATTATATAATTATATTTTGATTTTAATTTCGGTCGTAGATACGCCATCAACACTCTCCCTAGGCCCATTTTTAAGGCTGTGAGATGTAGGGCTGTCATGCAAACCACCGGTATATTTCACTGATAATTGCTCTCTCTCTCTCTCTTTGTATTTACGTACTCACTCATGATATGTATAAACGCATCATGCACAGTGATGTCCTATTCTCCCCCCTAACATTTTCAGATCATGTTATTTTTGCTTAAATTCATACGGAAATGTCTGTCACCCTCCTTTTTTATGCTGAATTATTTTTTTATAACCATGGTTTATGTATTAACGTTGGCTACTATTGGGTGTAGATCTTCTCCCGTCGAAGGTTAGAAGGATGCCGAATCTTGGAACAATCTCGTCCGATGACGGCAACTATGGCCAACTTCACTCATTGATTTCAAAACCGGCAAAGACCTCGTTGTCTATGTGGACTCCATCAATCGTATACCTTTCGGACTCTCGCTGGTCGAACTTTTTCTAAACTCTTTCGGTGGACTTCTACATCTATTCAACAGATCTTCTTCCGGACAATTTTCTCTAGTCGCACTTCCACTGGACGAACTTCTCCAAGCTGCCATCTTTTCGGATGATTTTTTTCGGTCGGATTTCTCCATTAGAACTCTTTCCAGCCTCCAACCTTCTGAACTCCTTCAGCAACGTACCTTTCGGATTCCTCCAGTCGAACTCCTGTCAAACTTCATTTAGTGGCCTAAAGGGCTTATCGGGGGCAAGATACCCTTTGTCAAAGTTCTTGACTGCCGAACTCATTTCTACTAGGATTTGCCAATCTTCTCAGAGATGAATTCATGCTACATAGCCTCCCGAATGCACATTGAAGTTTGGCGGCATGATCTTGAATGATGAAAGAGAATTATTACTATACTAATCCTATCCTTTGATTGAAGGCGAGTAACGGGATTTAAGCCGTTCTCCTTCTAGATGAACTCCTCCTATTGAACACCTTCCGGATGATCTCCTTTCAGTCATTAGGCAAGCATTCTTCAGTCGATCTCCTTCCAAACGATCTTCTTTCAGCTGCTAGGCAAGCTTTCTTCAATCGATCTTCTTCCAGTCATTTAGAAGGACCTCGTCGCTCGCGTAAATTTAACCTACCAACTCAATACAAATCAACTTATATGCGAATGACCTCAAAGGAGCCTGAATCTCTCTAGAATTGTTGAGATCAAAAAGCTCCTCACTGTCGACGTCTACCTCATCCAAACTTCAACTATTAAATCTTAGTGGACTGGCACAACGCGATTGTTGGGGATAAACCCCACTTCTGTCGAAGTTAAGTTCGGTGCCCAGCCTGATGCGGTCAGTAGCCACGGAAGAGCTTCAACGGACGGGTCTTGACCGAACTGTTACAGCTGGCCGAACTGTTTAGCGGTCGAGCTATTTTGGACTCCTTAGTGGTCGGGCTCCTTTGGACTCCTTAGCGGTCGAGCTCCTTCGAACTCCCCAGCGGCCGAGCTCCTTCGGACTCCCAGCATCCAGACCGAACCCCTTCAGCCGGTCAAGCTACTTAGCGGCCGAGCTCCTTGGACTCCCAGCAGTCGGAATTTGGCCGAACTCAACCGTCGAGCTTCAATCAGACTCCCGCAAGAGCCAAACTCTCTCCGCATCGTTCCAACCAGGCACCTGCAGGAGCCAAACTTCTTCTGAGCTTCCCCTTCGGCCAAACTCCTCTACAAGTCTAAGCTTCTCTGGATAAACTATCGCCATCAGTTTGCGATCGACGATGAGACTGAACGATATGGCTGCCAAAACTGACGACAGCACTCTCTCCGTAACCAACCCTATGCGGCCCATGATCTGCCAGTATGGCTGTCACTATCCACCTGACGATGCCTTCCTCTCCGTACCGAACTCCATGCGACCCCAACAGCTCGCTACCAGATGGTATGGCCGTAATTAAGCTCTGCTTATAAAGGATCCTCCAGATGCTAATCTCTCGAATCTCTGATCTCTAAGCTCTCCTCTTCTTCTCCAAGCTCTGGAACTCATTTTCGAGCACTTCATTCCTATTAGCCAGAGCTGACTTGATCGTCGAAGGGTCCTACCAGAGCCACCCCCCACCGACTTCGAACGAAATTTTATTTTGCAGATCTCCGACGGCGACCTCATCGGCCTCCACTCTAATGGATTCCGACGATGACCAGATTGTGCGTCAACAGATTGGCGCTGGAGGAAGGGATCTGAACCTCCGAGGTTTTCTTGTTCTTAAAGGAGTGCTCGATGACGATTTCTCTCTTTCCTCTCCGGAGATCTCTCTTCTTCCTCAGTAGAGTTCTTTTTCGAAGAGAAAATACCTCCGAGGAGAGCTTCGACTCGGTGCTCGACGGCCGTCGTGGCCCGAACCCATCCAGATCCATCTATTCCTGCTTCAGTCCCGGCAGCTTAGGTTCCACTTGTACCCGTGGTGGATGTGAAGCAGTTCGACTTGCTTGTCCGATAGGTTCGCGATCTCATGGAGGCAGTGCAAGCCATACAGCAGCCCTCGGTGGTGACTCCATCAGAAAATCCACCATCGAAATGTCGGAAATCAGTCCCAAGGAAGAGTACCAGGGCCAACGTACCCATCACCCCTGAAAAGGAGAAACAGAGAGCCGAGGGTCCGTGTTCGGATCATAGTTCTCTTCTAGGGGAGATCTTCCCCATTTATAGTCGGAAGCCCCCCAAGATCTGCAACCAAGATGGCACCCTCGATCATAGATTACGAAAGATGGACCGATGGATTGAAGAGCTCGGCCACGTAGCCCCGACTCATCATGCCGACGTCCAAGTTGAACCTTCTTTCTCCCTTCGAATTATGCAAGAACCCATTTCACCGAACTTCGAGCTCCCCCAACTTGAAAGCTACGATGAAACTTCTGATCTGGTTGATCATCTAGAGGCCTTCCATGCCATGATGCTACTCCACGATGCTTCAGACGCCATATTGTGCCGAGCTTTCTTCTCTACCTTAAAGGAAGTAGCTAGAAATTGGTACTCGGCATTGAAGTCGAGTACGATCTTTTCTTTTAACCAGATGAACAGTCAGTTCGTGGCTCACTTCTTCAGCAGCCGACGTCCGCATCAAGGTTCGGATTTCTTGATGAATGTCAAGCAGAAGTGGGGAGAATCCATCCGGGCTTACGTCATCCGGTTTAACGCCGCGGCATTGAAGGTCCGAGACTTGGACCAGTCTATTGCGATGGTCGCACTCAAGGATGGCCTTTAGAAAAATGACTTACTATTCTCCCTAGAAAGAAAGTATCCAAGGAACTTCGCCGATCTACTGGCTCGGATTGAGAGATATGCCCACGCGGAAGAAGCCTTCAAGTTGAAGGACGAAGAAGCCTTAAGAGAGCGGCTGGTAGACGATGGAGAGCCGAGCGAAGTCTAATCGTGCTCACAAAAGCAGGTGGGCCCGAACTCTTTGAGCTCATCATCAAGGAAGTGTCAAGGAAGTTCTCCCATGGAGAGTTTTACGAAAAAGTAGAATGAAGTTCAGCACAAGCGAGGGCAGAATGAAGTTCTCCCATGGAATGAAGTTCGGTGCAAGTGAGGCCGAACTCCCACCTTAAACCTCATCATCGGAATGAAGTTTGGTGCAAGCAAGGCCGAACTCCCGCTCGAGTATGTTACCAAGGAAGCCCTCTACAAAGATTTCATAGGAGGTGAGATGAAGTTTGGCCGCGCTCACGACCGCTCCAGGGCAAGCAAGGCCGAACTTCCTCTCGAGTATGACTCCAAGGAAGCCCCGACAAAGGGGCATGAAGTTCTCCCGCAGATTTTATAAAGGGACGGAATGAAGTTCGGCCGCGCTTACGACCTCTACAGCGCAAGCAAGGTACGAACTTTCTGAGCTCGCCACCAAGAAATTTCTGACAGAAGGGTGCGAAGAAGTCCCCCTCCCGAAAGGTTCCACGACTGCGCCCCCTTCAATGCTTCTCGAACTCAAATTCTCACCGAAGTTGGGAACCAACTGCCAAGGCCAGAAGGATTGCAGTCTCTCTCAAACAAGCACGATCGAAGCAAGTACTGCCTCTACCATCGCGACCATGGCCACGACATCGAGGAATGCATCCAGCTCCGAGATAAAATTGAGGAGATCGTCAGAAATGGGCGGCTGGATAAATTTCTCCGACACCAGCCTGAAGCAGGAAAAGATCGACCAAGGATGCTGCTATAGTCAGAGATGGCAAGGAGGTCGACCACCTCACGACGTCATCCACATTACCCCTGGGAGGAGCTTGGTACATCGGCGATCCGTCATCTCCCGGCATCAAAGCTAAGAGAAGTATACTCCAAATTGCAGAGGCCAGCATGAGATGGAGGATGTCGTCCGACTCGAAGCTTATCGCCCAAAGAAATGCAGAGGAACAATGCTACCACGATCCTAAAACATAAAATTTGGGGGTGCGCTGCTAGTAACTTTCTTCCAATAAAATTCTTTCCTTTCAATAATATTGTCTCCGAACGTAAAAACTATATGTAGGTAGGGAAGAAGCAATCGATAGTTGCCGTGTTAGGAACAGAAGGAGAATCTCGTCCTAACACAAGCAAAGTCGAAGGCCTCGTTCACAAAGGACTAGATGGGGGGAGAGGTGCGGACGACGGTCCGTATGTGCCCTTACAGCCCATTAGGAACAGGAGGAGAACCTCATCCTAATGCGAGCAAAGTCGAAGGCCTCATTCACATAGGACGAGATGGGAGGAGACGGACGATGGTCCGAATGTGCCCCCATAGCCTGTTAGGAATAGGAGGAGAATCTCATCCTAACTCGAGCAAAGTCGAAGGCCTCATTCACAAAGGACGAGATAGGAGAAAAGGCGTGGACGACGGTCCGTATGTGCCCCACAGCCCGTTAGAAATAGAAGGAGAACCTCGTCCTAACGTGAGCAAAGTTGAAGGCCTCATTCACAAAAGGACGAGATGGAGGGAGACGGACGATGGTCCGAATGTGCCCCCACAGTCCGTTAGAAACAGGAGGAGAACCTCGTCCTAACGCGAGCAAAGTCAAAGACCTCGTTCACAAAGGACGAGATGGGGGGAGAGGTGCGGACGACGGTCCGTATGTGCCCCCATAGCCCGTTAGGAATAGGAGAAAAATCTCGTCCTAACGCAAGCAAAGTCAAAGGCCTCGTTCACCTTAGATGAGATGGAGGGAGACGGATGACGGTCTGAATGTGCCCCCACAGTCCATTAGAAATAGGAGGAGAATCTTGTCCTAATGCGAGCGCCCGCATCAACCTCAGCCAAAGAAGATAAGATCTCCCCCGAGCGATCGAGCCAACCTCAGCTGGAGAACTTCAACTTTAATCTCGACCAGAGATAAGATCTCTCCCGAGCGGCCGAGACAATCTCAGCCAGAGATAAGATCGGAAATAATCTCATTCTGAGATCAGATCTCTCCCAAGTGCCCATATTAACCTCGATTGCTAGAGACAATATCATCCCAAGGAGCTCAACCTCTGACCTCAATCGTAGCGAACGAAGCCTACCTCAACCTCGGTTGGAGATGAGATCTCCCTCAGGCTTCAACTTCGACATCAACTTTAGTGGAAGATGAGATCTCCCCCGAACTTCGATCTGAACCAGCATGGAGACCAGAAGAGAACTTCGGCAGTCACCTTTTCTGTACTCCCTTCCTTCGAGTTTCGAACTCGAAAGTGGGGGGAGGCTATTGTTGGGGATAAACTCCGCTCCTATCGAAGTCAAGTTCGGTGCCCAGCCTGATGCGGCCAATAGCCACGGAAGAGCTTCAGCGGACGGGTCTTGGCCGAACTATTACGGCTGGCTGAACTATTTAGCGGCCGAGCTATTTTGGACTCCTCAGCGGCCGATTTCCTTCAAACTCCTTAGCGATCGAGCTCCTTTGGACTCCTTAGCGGTCGGGCTCCTTCAGACTCCTCAATGGTCGAGCTCCTTCGAACTCCCCAACGGCCAAGCTCCTTCAGACTCCCAACATCCGGATCGAAACCCTTCAGCCGATCGAGCTACTTAGCGGCCGAGCTCCTTGGACTCCCAGTAGCCGGGCTTTGGCCAAACTCAACCACCGAGCTTCAGTCAGACTCCTGCAAGAGCCGAACTCTCTCTTCATCATTTCAGCCAGGTGCCTGCGGGAGCCAAACTTCTCCTTCGGTCGAACTCCTCTACAAGTCCAAGCTCCTCTGGACGAACTATCGCCATCAGTCTGCGACCAACGACGAGATCGGACGACATGGCCGCCACAGCTGGCGATACCATTCTCTCCATAACCAGTCTCATGCGGCCCATGACCTGTCAGTATGGCTATCACTATCCACCTGACGACGCCTTCCACTTCGTACCAAACTTCATGCGGCCCTAATAGCTCGCTATCAGACGGTGTGGCCGTCACCATCAACTAAGCTCCACCTATAAAGTATCCTCCAGATACGCTAATCTCTCGAATCTCTGATCTCTAAGCTCTCCTCTTCTTCTCCAAGCTTCAGAACTCATTTCCAAGCACTCCATTCCTATTGGCCAGAGCTAACTTCATCGTCGGAGGATCCTGCTGGAGCCACCCTCCCACCGACTTTAGATGGAACTTTATTTTGTAGGTCTTCGATGGCGATCTCATCGACCTCCACTCCAGCGGATTCTGGCGATGACCAGATTCTGCGTCAATAGCGATAATGAATACTACTCTCCGTAATAAACTCCACATGGCCTAAGCGATCCACTACCAGGTGGTTATGGCTGTCACTATCAGTTTGTTACATGCTCCGTCTATAAAAGGGATCCTCTAGATACATTTTCTCTAAGCTCTCATCTTCTATCCCAAAACTTTGATTTAAATTTTTCTGAGTACTCCATTTCTATTGGTCAAAAGAGTTGACTTGATCGTCGGAGGATCTTGTCAGAGCCACCATCTCCGACTACAGACGAAACTTATTTTGTCGATCAATAACGACTATCTTATCTTCTTCGACTCCAGCATCAACTCCGACATCAACCAGATTTTGCACTAATAGGATTGGTGCTAGAGGAAGGATTTCCTTGAGCCCTTATTCTAAAAGGAGTGCTCAGTCGAATTTGTTTACTCTCTTCTCTCAATCTTTAAAAATCCATCTCTGTTTGATTTTTTCTAGTCATAGGGATGTCTCCAAGAAAGACAATCACTCGAAGGTCCATCACCTCCATCGCCAGATCTGAACTAGATCCGCCCGCTCTAGCACCATCATCGGCACCACAACCTCCCCCATCGACAGCCATGGTGGATCCAGAGCAATTCAATCTGCTGGTGCAGTAGGTTCTGGGTCTCATCGAAATGGTGCAGACCATGCAGCAGTGGCCAGTGGCGGTCAGCCAGAAAATCTTCCACCAGAATTCTAAGAAGCCAACCCGAGACAGCATACTTGGGCTAGCAAGCCCGTCGCTTCGGAAAAGAAGAGGAAAGTGGAAGACCCAGATTCTGACCATGACTCCTCTTCTGGGGAGATTTTTTTCATCTATAGCTGGAAGCCCTCCGAAACATGCGATCGAGATGATGCTCTTGATTGAAAGCTTCAGAAAATGAATCGATGGATTGAGAAACTTCGTCATGCCATCCCAACTCATCATGACAACATCTGCACCGATCCCTCTTTCTCTCAAAAAATTATGTAGGAACCGATCCCGTCGAACTTCAAGCTCCCCCAATTCAAGAGCTACGATGGAACCACTGATTTAGTTGACCATTTGGAGGCCTTTCGAATCATGATGCTGCTTCATAGTGTGCTGGATGCTATCTTATGCCGAGCTTTTTCATCCATCCTGAAGGAAGCAATAAAAAATTGGTACTTGATGCTGAAGTCGGATATGATTTTCTTTTTTTATCAGATGAGCCATCAGTTTGTGATTTATTTTGTTAGCAACCGCTATCCCAGACGAGGTTCGAACTTTCTCATCAACATCAAGCAGCAGGAAGGGGAGTCTATCCGATACTATGATAGCGGTTAACAAAAATCGCTGCCATAGGTTGACCTATATCAGCGGTTAGTAGGAACCACTGCTATAAGCTTATTTATGGCAGCGGTTAATTGTAACCACTGCTATATATATATAAATATTATATAATTTTAAAATTTAATATTTATTTTCATCATTCATTATCTAAATAATTATCATTAGAGTATCATCATAAAAGATCGCCTCGATCCGATGGCCCTAGCTTCATCGATCAGAAAAATTTAATTTCGATGATCATGAATGATGATGCGATGATCTGATAGATAGAGATCTTCGATGGATCCAAAAATCTGCAATGATGATCTTGGTGATGTTTGTAGCATACTATCAAAGTTTTACTTTAATTGAATATCATTATCTTGGTCAATTTAGTATATGTTAGTTTC
The DNA here is from genome assembly GCA_006176705.1 of Cocos nucifera. NCBI lineage: Eukaryota > Viridiplantae > Streptophyta > Magnoliopsida > Arecales > Arecaceae > Cocos > Cocos nucifera. The sequence goes on along the minus strand of QRFJ01000106.1, from coordinate 1,944,673 downwards.
GATCGTTAAATGATAAATGAGTGATCAAAGGACCAAACGATGTCCGATTATAAGATAATTTTTTTATAAATAATCTTGACTACTATTTTAATCATTTTTTATGATGATGATTATAAAATTCAGCTCGTGAGATGAAGAACGATCTAAAACTATACGTCTCCTGATAATCATTCTGAAACTTTACTGGTTGTTATGCTCGTGCTTTTGCAATATCTGCTTAACATGAACAGTATAAAATGATTTAAATTTTATTATCATCGCTATATAAAATATTTAAAATTATAGTAAAAATTATTTAATTAAAATATTATCTCATAATCGAACGTCGTTTAACCTTTGATTGCTTGTTTCTAATTTAACGATCGAAATCATTCCATACTAAATTGACCATGATAATGATATCCAATTAAAGCGAAACTTTGATAGTATACTACAAACATCATCGAGATAATCATTGTAGATTTTTGAATTCATCAGAGGTCTCCATCTATCAGATTATTGCATCATCATTCGTGATCGTCAAAATCAAATTTTTCTGATCGATGAAGCTAGGGCTATCGGATCAAGGCGATCTTTTGCGACGATACTCTAATGATAATTATTTAGACAATGAGCGATAAAGATGGATATTAAATTTTAAAATTATCTAATATTTAAAAAAAAATAAAAAAAAATCATTTCTAACCTACGACAGCGGTTATCAAAAATCGCTGTCATAGATTTATGGCAGCGGTTATAGAACTGCTGCCATAGATCTATGGCAGCGATTTTGGGTAACTGCTCTATGGCAGCGGTTTTGGATAACTGCTATTGTAGATTGATAGTGGTTCGATAACCACCGCCGTAGGTTAGATTAAAAAATCTCAAATTTTTTCTGCTTTCCTTCCATGTGCGCTCGATCTCTCTTTATCTCTCCCCCTCCTCTCCATCGTCGGTGAGGCTTCTTCCCCACCGATCGATGCCGCCCCTCCTTCCCCCTCCCCCTCTGAACCCCCATCCTCGACCGTCCCTTTCCACCACCCACCACCCCCACCCTCCCCCGGGTCGCCCCTCCTTCCCCCCATCCCCGATCGCTCCTCCCTGCCATCCGCCACCCTCAACTTGGCCCTCCACCCCCCACCCTCCCTCCGACCGCCCCTCCTTCCTCACCATCCCCGGCCGCCCCTCCCCACCACCCTACCACCCCCAGACCCCTATCTTCGGTCGCCCCTTCCACCACCCCTAACCCGGCCCCCCACACCCACCCTCCCCCCAGTCGCCCCTCCTTCCCCCCATCCCGACCGCCCTCCCCCACCACCCTGCCACCTTCCACCCACCCAGCCATCCCATCCCCGACCGCCCCTCCCCGTCACCCCCCATCTGGCCTCCCACCCCCCACACTCCCCCTCTCGATTGTCGACCCTTCCATCACTGTGCCTCCCGAGTCTCCTTGTCATTGTGCCCCCTCCCCCTAGCCCCCATCTCCGACCGTCGCTGCTCTCTCTCTTTTCTCCTTCTCTCTCTTCTCTATCTCACTATCTTATTTTTATTTCGTAGGTTACCTCTAGTGCCATCGTCTTCCTCTAGCATCATCGCTGGTGACCCTCGAAGCTTTCGATGCAACCTGCTCTCTATAGCTATAAGTATATTTTTAAAAAAAATTTATAGTATTATTTATTAATCATGTATATTTATAATAATTTATAGAATATTTATAATAAATATTATAAATATTTATTATAAATATTATAATTATCTGCATGCCATAATTTTTGGACCGTACCGTGGCGGTAGCCTTAGATTGTGCCATATCGATGGTTGTGGACTAGATCTATCAATGAATTGAATTTAGATCAGAATCTAGATATTTAGATCTAGATCTAATTTTAATTACTTATTCCAAATTCGAACCCAAATACCTGATGGGTCTGTACCTGAAGTACCAGATCTGGATCCTAATGGATCCTGGAAGGTCGGATCCAATTTCGAGATCCGAAACTAAGAAATGGAGAAACTGAGAGAAAGACTGATGGATTGAGAGAGGAAGGGTCGGTCGCTCGCCGACCACTGACATGGGAGATCGAGAGTGGAAGGGAGAGAGGGAGGGAGGGAGGAGGTCTGACCTCGCCGCCATCGTCGATGAGAGAGATCAAGAGAGGGAGAGAGGAAGGAAGGGATCCGACCTTGCCGCCATCATTGGGAGGGAGGGGGTTCGGCCTCGCCGCCATCATTGGGAGGAAGAGGGTTCGGCCTCGTCGATGAGGAAGATCGAGAGAGGGAGAGTGGGATATATCAAGAGAGCGAGAGAGGAAGGGAGGGGGTCCGACCTCGTCGGCATCACTGGGAGGGATGGGGTCCGGCCTTGTCGGTGAGGAAGATTGAGAGAGTGAGAGAGGGAGGTATGGGGTCCGATCTCGCCGATGAGGGAGATTGAGAGAGGGAGAGAGGAAGATCGAGAAATGGAAAAGTTGGAAGGGAGGGATTCGATCTCGCCATCATTGCCGACGAGAGAGATCAAGAGAGGGAGAGAGGGAGTGATCGAGGGGATGGCATACAGTTGAGCCGGCTCAGATATGCAGCTGAGCCGGCTCGGGCCATGATCAAATCAGTTGGGGGAGGACATCATTCCTGTAGAGCTCAGAGACTGACATTTGATGGATGCTACCATCAAGGACCGAGTATGGGAGGAGATATGGGTAAGTACGTGCATCTTAGTTATATTTATGCATTTTATATATCTACACTATATATGTTTGATTAGAATAATTTTATAACTAATTTTTGATAAATTTGTATAGAGAAATATAACTTTTCGATCACGAGAGGGCTTGAGATGCCCGACTGAGGAAGATCAAGGAGTTATACCAGGGTTACAAGGTCAACCTCCATAGAGGATGGCTCGAGCACCGACGAGATACTCTGAAGGAGCTTATTACCTAGATATAGAGCTGTCCTTCGAGTCAGTGGGAGAGGATGGTTAGACACTGAAGGAGCCAGGAGTTCGAGGTAAAATTCCTAATTTTTAAATTTTTCAACATGCTTAAAGTTTTATTTAAATATTTTTTTAAATATTTATTATTTATTTGAATACTTGTTAGGCTATCTTCCATTAGAACTGAAAGAACCGTGCAGCCCAGGAGTATACGCACACTCTAAGCCATGAGTCTATGGCCAGTCGTGTGCATAGAGAGGTAATTAATTCTAAATCTTATTAGATAAATTAAATTTATATTTTTTATCATCTTTCTGATAAATTTATTCTTTATTATAGCCGATGAGAGATGGAGTGATGTCCAATCGTAATGAGATCTTCTGATCCAACTGCGCGGACAAGACGGACAGGTCGATGAATGCCATGATTGGGCGTATTTTTGTAAGTATTAAATATATTAGTATATATGATTAGAATTATAGTATTTCTTATAAAATTTTATTTCAATTTATAATTATAGGATCAGTTAGATGCGCTCGTGAGTGAGAGTCCAAATACCTCTGGACCCCATGACCATCTATCTCAGATTTTAGGGTCTGAGCACTTTGGGAGGATCTGATGTAAGCCCGGACACACATCGATGAGCTACTGGTCTAAGACGAGCATCTCCTCACAGACTTTTGGTGTCGTCAGTCGAGAGGAGCTTGAGGAAGGGTTGGCACGGGCAGATCATGTTGCGACGTGGGTTGATCGGGTTGAGGAGCGCGCATCTCATATGGAGGATATCATGAAAGACATGATGTCAATGCTCAGCACGTATTTTAGAGTCACGAGCTTCGAAGATATATTGGCCCGCATTCTAGCTCCAGCACCAGCTCTAACTCCAGCTCCAGCACCAGCTCTGGCTCCAACTCCAGCTCCCGATGACAACGATAATGATGTAGATTTAGAGAACTTTTGATGTATTTTATTTTTATTAAAAAATATTATAATAAATTTTATTTGATAATAAAATTTTAGCATTTTAAAATAATTTTTATATTTATTATATTTTTTTATGTTATATATCTATATTTATTAGATAAAATATATAAAAAAAATAAAAATTTTAATTTTTTTAATTATTCAAGATTTACGGTAGTGGTTTTATAACCACTATCATATCCATGCCAATCATTGCCATACATTTCTGATGCAAATGATGTCAACCGCTGTATTAGACCTATGGTAGCGGTTAAAAAATCGCTGTTATAAATTATCTATGACAGCGATTATGTAACCGCTGCTATAGATAACCTAGGACAGTGGTTACATAACCGCTGCTATAGGTCGATCTATTACGGCAGTTTATAAACCACTGTAATAGGCTATCTATGGCAGCGGTTCAAATAACCGCTACGACAGTCACTGCCATAGAGCTACGGTGATGACTGTAGTAGCAGTTAGAGAACTGCTGCCATAGCTTATGGCAGTAATTTTTTGGGCTACGATAGCGGTTACGAACTGCTATCGTAGCCTTATTCTATAGTATTGCGAGCCTAAGTCAATCGCTTCAATACAGCTACTTTGGAGGTTCGAAACTTGGACCAATCTATTGTCATGGCCACGTTAAAGGATGGCCTTTAGAAGAATAGCCTACTATTTTTTCTGGGGAAGAAGTACCCCAAAAATTTTGTTGATCTGTTGGCTCGGGCTGAAGGTTATGCCCGAGCTGAAGAGGCCTTTAAATTGAAGGACGAGGAAGCCGTAAGATAGTGGCAGGCGAGCGAGTCAAGCAGGCCCATGGTTGAAGAGAAGTCAAATGAAGTTCGACCGTGCTCTCGGACTTTTTTTGAGAGCAAGTGAGCCCGAACCCCTCCTCGAGCTCACCGTCAAAGGAGTCCTAACAGAAGGGCATGAAGGAGCTCTCCTCCCAGAAGGTTCCACAACTACGCTTCCCTCAATGCTCCAAAAATTTAGGTGCTGATGAAAATCAAGGAGTAGCTATCAAGGTCAGAGAGGATGCGCACTCATCTTGAAAAATGCAATCCTAACTGATGCGTGCTAATTTATAGCTATGGCAAGTGCACCAATCGATCAAGTAATAAAGTGAATGAGTAGAGTATCGTCCCTAGAGGATTAGAAAATAAGTACTGAAAAGCTCTTTCCTATGCTTTATTTAGAAGACCGATTTATGAGAATAAGAAATTAAAGAACAAAATAAAAAATAATTATTTTTTTTAAGAAAATAGAGAGAGTGTAAATTATTAGGGTTTTAAACTCAAGAGTAATGGATTATTAAGGCAATCGGTTCACCAACTCAGTCAATACAATATTCAGATTTTTAGATTAATTTTATTTCATGTGATGGTGGAGTCTCCTAATTTATTCACTATCCTTTGGTCCAGGCATAGCAAAACTATTAATATTTATTAATTATCCTTTGGTCCAGGTGTAATTTAAATAAATATTAATGCATTAGGTTTTGTGAAACCCTCTAATTAAAATACGCTGCGTCCAAAGCGCACTAAAATTTCCGCATGCATATGAATTCTAATTTGATTCATAATACAAGGTATATAATCAAGAAGCATTAACATAGATGTACTTGGTCCGTAACATCTATGTTCATCAGATCAATTAGAAGATGGCCAGTAATCTAAAAGCATTAAGATCAGATTTATATACTCCTCATGAATAAAATTTAAAAATAAATCATACTGAATATTGCATCAAAAGAGTGGCTACACCTTAGCCTTAGTAAAATAAAATTTAGTTCATGATAACAAGTTCAAAAATAGCAAATAAAATAAAAAGCATAGAGAAATTAGACTGTTTGATTGCTGAAATTGATTATCTGCTGCTCTTGATGTGGAGAACTTGCAAAGATGAAGAGGCTCCTTAATCGATGTCTTGATTGTCGAAAGAAATCAAAAACCCTTTTTAATTTTCTTACAAATCACTCTTCTCTTTCTACCTCTCTCCTCTCTCTTTTCCTCTCTCTTTTTCTCCCTCTCTCTCTCTTTCTCTCCATCTCTCTCTCTGTCTCTCTCTCTGATTTTTTTCACGACAACAGTAGGTTTTTTATAGATGAAGAGTTTGATTTTCCCTAAAATCCATCAAAAATTAGGTTTAAGCTCCCAAAGCAACTCAAACTAAGATCTGGATAATTCTGTCCGTTAAATGTTGATCAAACGATCCAAAAACCACTCAAAAACCCCTTAAAATAATTCAGATCAAGTTGGATTTCATGCTAGCCGTTGGATCAACCATTGGATCGAATCTAGGCCATTCGATCACGTAGAAAGAAGTTTTCTGATCTATAGTTTAACTTCGGGATGAATCTCAGCCGTTGAATCTCGACTGGGAGCTGCAGATGCCATCCATCAGCATCTTCATTTCGGCCGTCCGATCGAATTTCAGTGAAAACCGCTCGTTGGATTAGTCAAAATTTTCAAATTGCCCTCCGTGGACCATGCGTGAGCCCGGTGTTGCATGGACCACCGCATTCTTCAGTCAATCGGAGCATGCCTCTTGCTGTGAAATTCTCAAAATACCCTTCAGATGGTCCACCGTGTGCCGCAAAAAATGCTGACATCATCCTGACGTCAGCATTGCATCGGTGGGTCGATTTGCTATTTCGGTCGAACCGGGCCGAACCGCTGAACCAGTTTTCTGAACCGGTTCGAACCGAATCGATTTTTTTTTTTAAATTTAATTTTAGGCTCGTTTGAAGTCCATTTTGCTTGAAATTTATTTCATTTGAATCAGAAAAATAAGATCTTCACATTGGTGGCCTTCTTTCCTACATAAGATTAATAAAAATATCAATTTCTAAAAAATAAATTAATTTATTTTATAATTTAATACTTTTATTAGTATATTTTTATCACTTATCACACCCTCCAACTTAGTCATTGCTAGTCCCTTAGCAATATTTTATTTAGTACCATATTTTAATAAGATTATCTATCACAAAGATAAAATCTAGGACTAAAGGTCAAAAAGTTTAGAAAATACTGCTAACTAAGCATTGAGCTTCAGAAGCAAATTTTTCAGTCAATACAATTAAAAACTTTCTTAGAGTACATCAAAGATCTATAGCACTTGTGTTCGTGATGACTAACTTTAGCATTTCAGTATTAAATTAAAAGAACAAAAGTATCTTCTCTTATCACCTATTTTGGTCAATTTTCTATACATTCTCAATTTTATACTCATGAATTAAGGTAGCTTTCACACTGCCTTTCTTTCTTTTCTTTTTTTTTTTTTGTGCTGAGCATCCTGGCCTTTCCTTCATCATTTTATGTGAATTTTCACACTTGACCTAGGTGCAGAGACCCAGTTACTAGGCTTTGGGCAATCCACATATACTCTATCTTTTGCACTTTATTTATAGGCAGGTAGCTCTTTCCTTAAATTCAAGTTTCTTTGATTAGAATGTATATTAATTATCAATTTTCAGTGATAATTGAATCCTCAGTTGGCCTTATAATCAATACCTACTTTGCCTTGTTAGTGTGCATGTGCAATTAAAAAGTGCTAATAATCTTTTAATGACCTAAGTAGGCTGCTAAAAGTTGACCAACTAATCTACTTCTTTAACTCGTTACATTCATTAGCAAATAATTCTATCTTTTATCACTTATCCAGTTTATCTTGCTCAAGATTTTCTTCTTGACACATGATTTTTTTTTTTTAAAATTATTCTACATTGTCTTAAAGGAGAAAGAAAAATAAAGGGTGCAATAAAGGATAGGAAGGAATACACCTGATTTGGTTCAGTCTGGTTCTTTGGAGCTTTGAAATTTTGCTTGAGCTCTCATTGATTTTTCTGCAAAATTGAAAATACACACCAAAGCAGTAAAAGAGCAACAATAAATTACTGGAAAAAATAAAAGAAAAGAAAAATGATCAAAACTAAAAAGAAAAGAAACAACCTATCTAGTAGTTCTGATTTATAGTCTTCAGCTTGACTTTCTTTGAGTTCTAAAGTGGATCAATCTGGTGCCACTTCAATTGGAATACTTTCATGTTTGATCGAGTCCTCTTTCAATTTGACATTGCTCAGCTTTTATAGTCTCAAACCTATTTTCTACAGAATTCTCATATAATGGATTGTCAATAATATCAATTAGAAAATAAGTTTGATTATCATCAGGATGTTTAGTATCTTTGAAAACATTAAAAGTAACTTGTTCATCTTGGACTCTAAGAATTAATTTTTCTTGTTGAACATCTATTAAAGCTCCTCCAGTAGCTAAAAAGGGTCTCCCTAAAATAAGGGGTACATCATAATCTTCTTTCCATATCAAGAACAATAAAATCAATAGGAAAAATAAACTTGTTTACCTTTACCAAGACATCCTCCACTATACCTCTTGGATATTTAATGGATCTATCGGCTAATTGAAGAGTAATAGTGGTAGGCTTTGGTTCTCCTAGACCCAGCTTTCCTGAAAATAGAAAAAGGCATGAGATTAATGCTTGCTCCTAAATCACATAAAACTTTATCAAAACTACAATCACCAATAATGCAGGGGATAGTAAAACTCCCTGGATCTTTTAGCTTCTGTGGTAATTTATTTTGAAGTATTGCTGAGCATTCTTCATTCAAATTTATTCTCTCATGCTCCTTCAGCTTTTTCTTATTTGTTAAGATTTCTTTGAGAAACTTGGCATACCTGGGCATTTGAGTAATAGCATCTACAAAAGGAATATTAATATGTAAATTCTTTAAAATTTTGAAAAAGTTAGAAAATTCCTTATCTGGATGCTGTATTTGTCTCTCTGGGAATGGTAGTGGCGGCACGTAGGGCTTCACATTTGGATCAGCAAATCGTATACCTGGAGACCATCCATCTGCTGGTTGTTTTGGTGACTGACGAATTTTAGTTGATGGTTCCTTATTTGTAGTTGGCTCTTTTCAGTCTCATTTCTTCTGATGTGGCTCCTCCAGCTTTGTACCACTTCTTAGGGTGATAGCATTGACTTGCTCCCTTGGATTTGGTCTCCGTGTTGCTGGGCAAGGATCCCTTGAGGTCTCTCGGAGATTATCTTAGCCATTTGACCTATTTGCATCTCCAAGTTTCGAATTGCTGCTGTTTGGTCCTGCCTAAGTTTGGCTTCCAAATTTTTTATAGTTGCTTCTTGGTTTTGCATAAATTTGACCATCAGCTCTTCCATGTTGGACTTCTTTTCAGGTACTTGGAATCCCGGGGGTGGCTGTTGTGCTGCATTTTGATTGCTCCATGAGAAATTTGGGTGCTGCCTCCACCCTTGATTGTATGTGTTGGAGTAGGGATTGTTTTGTTTGCGGCCTGAAAAAATTACCAATATAATTAGCTGTATCAGTTGTTTTAGCAAAAGGATTACCTGTCTGGCAATTGCTCGTATCGTGTCCTCCTCCACATAGGTCACAAGTAATGCTCTGAACATGCATAGCTGTTCCCTTTAAGTTGTTGACTTCGGCTCTAAGGGCTGCAATTTCAGCTAGTAAGGTTGGCACGCAATCTACTCCCTGCACAGCTGCTAGTCTTTTTGGCATCATGCGTTCTGTCTGCCATTGATAGCTATTTGATGCCATCTCATCGATCAGATCGAAAGGCTTCTTCCTCCATTTTTTGATTAATGGTTCCTCCTGCTGCTGCATCAATCATAGAACGATTAGTAGGAGATAAACCATTATAGAAAGTTTGTACCTGAAGCCATACGGATAGTTGATGATGTGGACATCTCCTCAGCAGTTTCTTGAAATGCTCCCAAGCCTCATATAGTGTCTCCATGTCCATCTGCATAAAAGAAGTGATATCGTTGCGCATCTTAGGCAGTCTTGGAAGGTGGAAAGTACTTGGCTAAGAATTTTTGGGCTAGGACATCCCAAGTTGTGATAGAACCTGCAGGAAGAGAATGAAGCCAACTCTTTAGCTTTGTCCATAAAGAGAAAGGAAATAACCTTAACCTTAATCTAATAGCATCATCCGACACCCCATTAATTTTAAAAGTATCACAAAGTTCAAGAAAATTAGAAATATGGGCATTCGGATCATCATGCACGTGTCCACTGAATTGGACAGTTGATTGAATCATCTGGATCATCGTCGATTTTATTTCAAAGTTGTTTGCTCGTACAGGCGGTCTCCTGATGCTCGAAGCTGCATCGGCTATAGATGGTGTGATGTAATCATTTAATGGATGATGTACTGGTCGAATAGCTTCATGCTGTCCTTCAGTCGCCATATCCAATCCTAGATTGATGTCGTTAGGATCTTCAGCTGCCATGTTTCTTTCTTGTTGTAGTCTTCTAATGGTCCTTTCAATTTCTGGATCTAAAGGTAGTAAGTTACTATGTCCAGTACGTGTCATGCACTAATTTTTTTTTTTTAAATAATAAAAATTAAAAATAAATTTCTAAAGTAAAGCTAGGATCAAAATTTTAATATTATTTTAGACACAATCCCCAACAATGGTGCCAAAAACTTGATGCATGCTAATTTATAGCTATGGCAAGTGCACCAGTCGATCAAGTAATAAAGTGAATGAGTAGAGTATCGTCCCTAGAGGATTGGAAAAATAAGTACTGAAAAGCTCTTTCCTATGCTTTATTTAGAAGATCGATTTATGAGAATAAGAAATTAAAGAACAAAATAAAAAAAAATAATTAAAATTTTTTTTAAGAAAATAGAGAGAGTGTAAATTATTAGGGTTTTAAACTCAAGAGCAATGGATTACTAAGGCAATCGGTTCACCAACTCAGTCAATACAATATTCAGATTTTTAGATTAATTTTATTTCATGTGACGGTGGAGTCTCCTAATTTATTCACTATCCTTTGGTCCAGGCATAGCAAAACTATTAATATTTATTAATTATCCTTTGGTCCAGGTGTAATTTAAATAAATATTAATGCATTAGGTTTTGTGAAACCCTCTAATTAAAATACGCTGCGTCCAAAGCGCACTAAAATTTCCGCATGCATATGAATTCTAATTTGATTCATAATACAAGGTATATAATCAAGAAGCATTAACATAGATGTACTTGGTCCGTAACATCTATGTTCATCAGATCAATTAGAAGATGGCCAGTAATCTAAAAGCATTAAGATCAGATTTATATACTCCTCATGAATAAAATTTAAAAATAAATCACACTGAATATTGCATCAAAAGAGTGGCTACACCTTAGCCTTAGTAAAAGAAAATTTAGTTCATGATAACAAGTTCAAAAATAGCAAATAAAATAAAAAGCATAGAGAAATTAGACTGTTTGATTGCTGAAATTGATTGTCTGCTGCTCTTGATGTGGAGAACTTGGCAAAGATGAAGAGGCTCCTTAATCGATGTCTTGATCGTCGAAAGAAATCAAAATTTCTTTTTAATTTTCTTACAAATCACTCTTCTCTTTCTACCTCTCTCCTCTCTTTTTTTCTCTCTCTCTTTTTCTCCCTCTCTCTCTCTCTCTCTCTTCTCTCTCTTTCTCCCCGTCTCTCTCTCTGTCTCTCTCTCTGATTTTTTTCATGACAACAGTAGGTTTTTTCATAGATGAAGAGTTTGATTTCTCCCAAAATTCATCAAAAATTAGGTTTAAGACTCCCAAAGCAACTCAAACTAAGATCTGGATAATTCTGCCCGTTAGATGTTGATCAAACGATTCAAAAACCACTCAAAAACCCCTTAAAATAACCTAGATCAAGTCGGATTTCATGCCAGCCATTGGATCAACCGTTGGATCGAATCTGGGCTGTTCGATCACGCAGAAAGAAGGCTTATGATCTATAGTTTAACTTCGAAATAAATCTCAACCATTGGATCTCAATCGGAAGCTGCGAATGCCATCCATCAGCGCCTTCATTTCGACCGTCCGATCAAGTTTCAATGAAAACCGTCCATTGGATCAGCCAAAATTCTCAAATTGCCCTCCATGGATCATGCACAAGCTCGGTGTTGCATGGACCGCCATGTTCTTTAGCCAATCGAAGCACGTCTCTTGCTGTGAAATTTTCGAAATACCCTTCAGATGGTCCACCGTGCGCCGCAAAAAATGCTGACATCATCCTGACGTCAGTATTGCGTCGGTGGGTCGATTTGCTATTTCGATCGAACCGGGCCGAACCACTGAACCAGTTTTCTGAACCGATTCGAACCGAACCATTTTTTTTTTTTTTAAATTCAATTTTGGACTCATTTGAAGTCCATTTTGCCTGAAATTTATTTCATCTAAATCAAAAAAATAAGATCTTCATATTGGTGGCCTTCTTTTCTGCATAAGATTAATAAAAGTATCAATTTCTAAAGAAATAGATGAATTTATTTTATAATTTAATATTTTTATTAGTATATTTTTACCACTTATCACTAACAAGTACTGTCTCTATTATCGTGACTACGATCACGATACTGAAGAATGCATTCAGCTCTACGATGAGATCGAAGAGCTCATCAGGCAAGGCAGGCTCGATTGATTTCTATAGCACCAACCTGAAGGATGGGAGGATCGACCGAGACCCCCCACCATCAGAACCACCAAGGAGGGAGGAGTAGCTAGAAGATCGGCCATTCCTTGGTATCATCAATACCATCTTCAGGAGACTTCAGTGGAGAGAAGCCAGTGGATTAGTAGAGCTTGTGAAGAAGCGGAGAACTGAAGAGCCAATAATCTTCATCGATGAGGATTCCTAAGGGGTTCAGTTCCCACACAATGATGCAGTTGTAATTTCTTTGAACATTGCTGACTATGATGTACGCCATATTTTGGTAGATAATGGAAACTCTATTGATGCCTTATTTTATGATGCTTTTTCCAAAATGTCCATACCTAATAATCACCTGGGACCTATGAATTCTCCATTGGTGGGCTTCACTGGCAATGCGATGCCAGTTGAAGGGATAATAATATTGACTATGGCTGCAGGGCAATGCTAAAGCAAGCTAAGGAATAGGATGATTTTCTGATAGTAAAGGCTCTATCTGCAAATAATGCAATTCTCGATCGACCTAGTTTAAACGCACTCCGAGCTGTGGTATCAACCTATTACTTAAAAGTGAAGTTCCCAATGAGCTACGAAATTGGATAAATTAGAGGACATCAAACTCTAGCAAGACACCGCTGCTCAATTGCTCTATAAATGCATGGCCAATCTGACTCTTGCCCAGTTGATGGGTTGAATGTCCATGATGATCTTACTGAGGAGGGGGGCGAACCCATGGAAGACCTCATGACTGTCACTCTGAATGATGGGAATGTAGAACATACTGTATAGATCGATTCCAACTTGAGAGAAGAAATTCAAAAGTAGCTCGTCACCTTCCTACAAAAGAATACCGAAGTCTTCGCTTGGATTCTCATGGATATGTTAGAAATTGATGCCAAAGTCATGGAACATCGATTGACTGTTGATCCCAAATGTAGGCCAGTAAAGAAAAAAATTCGGAGCCATGCACCAAAAAGAAAAAAGGCTATAGCAGAAGAAGTAGACAAACTTCTGAAAGTTGGGTTCATCCGAGAAGTCAACTATTCGAGTTGAGTCTCTAATGTGGTCTTGGTCAAGAAGGCAAACGGCATGTAGAGAATGTACATAGACTTTAAAAAGTTGAACAAGGCCTGCCCAAAGGATAGCTATCCTCTGCCTAGAATTGATTAACTGGTGGATGTGACTTTGGACCATGAGCTCTTCACCTTTATGGATGCCTTCTTCGATTACAACCAAATCCGGATGGCACCAAAGGATGAGGAGAAAACTACTTTTATTACTGACTCTTGGGGGTAAACTCTACTCTCGTCGAAGTCCAGTTTGATGCTTAGCCTAATGTAACTGATAATCATGGAAGAGCTTCGATCGAAAATTCTCCATCCAGCAAACAAACCCCAGCCGAACTCCTCCAGCAGCCGAACCCTTTTTGGACTCCTCCAACGGTCAAACTCCTTCTGGACTTCTCCTTCAGCCGAACTCCTCCCAGAATTCTCTTTTGACCGAACTTCTCCATCAGTTGGACTCCTTCCAGAGTTCTCCTTCGATCGAACTTCTCCATTAGTCGGGCTCCTTTTGGACTTTTTCTTCGATCAAACTTCTTCATCAGTCGAACCCCTTCCGAACTTCTTTCGATCTTCTCCTTCAGTCAGACTCCTCTAGCAGTCGAACTCCTTCTGGACTCCTCCAACAGTCGAATTTCATCCAAATTTTTTCTTCAGCCAAACTTCTCTCAGACTTCTTTTTTAGTCGGATTTCTCCATCAGTCGAACTCCTTCCAAACTTCTCCATCAGTCGAACTCTATCCGGATTCCTCCAATAGATTATTTCTAGATTTCAACTAGCATTCCTCCTGGATGATCCCCTCTAGCCATATTTTCTTTAGGAGTCCGAACTCCTCTGAAATTGATATATGTCAAAGCTTTTCACCAACCAATGCCTACTTCCTCTGAACTTCAACTATTAAATCTCAACAAACGGGCACATCACGATAACGGATACCTCTCTCCATAATAAATTTCATGCGGCTCCAAGCAGTCTACTATCGGATGGTTACGACTGTCACTATCTGTCTGCTACAGATGACATCTCTCTTCATAACAAACTCCATGCGGCTCTAAACAGTCCACTATTGAATGGTTACAGCTGTCACTATCTGTCTGCTATAGGTGACATCTCTCTCCGAAATAAACTCTACGTGGTCTTGAGCGTTCCGCTACCAAATGATTACGGCTGTGGTGAATCGGTGAGTCGGGTAGGCCTGCTAAGGATGAAAAGTCGAGTGAGACTCAACCACGCTTTCGAACTCCTCCTGAGCACAGGCAAGCTCGAAGTCCTCCCTAAGGTCAGAAGTAGTGAAGCTCCGACAGAGGAGCACAGCGGGGCTCCCCACTTTGAAGGTTCCATAATTATGCCCCCCTCAATGCTCTGAAAATCCAAGTGCTGATGGAGATTAAGGAGCAGCTGCCGAGGCTCGAAAGGATGTGCTCCCATCCTGACAAATGTAATCTAAATAAGTTCTGCCTCTATCATCATGACCATGATCATGATACTGAAGAATGTATTTAGCTCTAAGATGAAATCGAGGAGCTCATCAGATGAGGCAGACTCGGTTGATTCCTACAACGTCAAACTGAAGGATGAAAAGATCGACCAAGGATATTGCCGCAATCTGAATCACAAAGGGAGGAGCAGCAGATGGATCGACCCTCCTTGGCATCACCAACACCATCTCTGGAGGACTTCGAGGAGGAGAGGCTAGCAGATCGATCGAGCCCGAGAAGAGGTGGAGAACTAAAGAGTCCATCGCTTTCATCGATGAGGATGCTCAAAGAGTCTAGTTCCCGTACAATGACGTCGTTGTAATCTCTTTAAACATTGCCAACTATGATGTACATCATATTTTGGTGGATAATGGAAGCTCGACTAATATTTTATTTTATGATGCTTTCTCAAAAATGTTCCTACTCAATAACTACTTGGAACCTATGAACTCTCCATTGGTAGGCTTTACTGACGATGCCATGCCAGTTGAGGGCATAATAACTTTGACTGTGACTGCAGGGCAATGCCCAAAGTTGGTTATGACATAGGTTGATTTTTTAGTCATAAAGGCTCCATCTGCCTATAATGCTATTCTCGATCGATCTGGGTTGAACGCGCTCCAAGTAGTGATGTCAACATATTATCTAAAGGTAAAGTTTCCAACAAGCTACGAAATTAGAGAGATTAGGAGAGATCAGGCATTGGCAAGATGCTGTTACTCCATTGCCCTGTAGAAAAATATCCAGCCTAACCATTGTCCTGTTGATGGGCTAGATGTCCGTGATGACCTCACCGAGGAGTGAGGCGAGCCTATGAAGGATATCATATCTGTGCCCTTAAATGATGGAAATGCGGAGCACGCTATATAGATCAAGTCCAACTTAGGGGATGAGGTTCGGAACCAACTCGTCACCTTTCTCAGGAAGAATGTGAACTTCTTTGCCTGAGCCCCAGCAGATATACCAAAAATTGATGTCGAGATCATGAAACATCGACTGGCTGTTGATCCTAAGTATCGATCGGTAAAAGAGAAGATGCGCAACCATGCCTTGGAGAGGCAGAAAGCAATCGTAGTAGAAGTAGGCAAGCTTCTCAAAGCTAGATTCATTCAAAAAGTTAACTATCCGACCTCGATCTCAAACGTGGTCCTCATCAAAAAGGCAAATAATAAGTGGAGGATGTATATAGACTTCAAAAAGCTGAACAAAGCCTGCCCAAAAGATAGCCATTCTCTACCCAGGATTGATCAACTGATAGATGCAACCTCGGGCCACGAGCTTCTCACCTTCATGGATGCCTTCTCCAGCTATAATCAGATACGGATGGCATTGGAGGATGAGAAAAAAACTACTTTTATTACTGACCATGGTCTTTACTGTTACAGGGTTATGCCTTTTGGACTCAAGAATGTAGGGACAATGTACTAGTACCTGATCAACAAGATCTTCAAAGAGCATATCGACCGCAACATAGAGGTGTATGTGGATGACATGCTCGTTAAAAGTTGAGCTTCTATAAACCACATCACCGACCTCGAAGAGTCCTTCAGTGCACTCAAAAAGCACAATATGAAGCTGAATCCAATCAAGTACGCCTTTGGTGTGACCTCAAGAAAGTTTTTGAGGTTTATGGTGTCAAGGTGCAGGATTGAAGCAAATCTAGAGAAAATTTGAGCTATTCAGGAGATGACTGCTCCAAAAATAATCAAAAAAGTTCAGTACCTGACTAAAAAAGTGGCATCCCTAAATCATTTCGTCTCGAGATCGGCTGAGCAATGTATGCCTTTCTTTCAAGTTCTCAAGCAACCAAAAAACTTATGCTGGATGATGGAGTGCCAACGGATATTTGAGAAGCTCAAAAACTACCTCGACTCACCTCCACTGCTGGTAAAGCCTGAATCTGAAGAAGAATTATTCTTATATCTAGCAGTCTCTCCGACGGCCTTGGCAGCGGTCCTGATCAAGGAGGAAGCAAAGATGCAGCGACTGATCTACTATGTAAGCCCAGTCCTAAGGAATGCAGAGACTAGGTGCTCTAAGCTAGAAAAATTGACTTACTCTCTTCTAATTGCTGCCAAGAGACTCCGATCTTACTTTTAGAGGTACACCATAACGATCCTCATGGATCAACCAATAAAATCAGTCCTTCATCGAACGAATATTTTCGAAAGAATCACAAAATGGATAATCGAGCTCACGAAGTTTGACATCAATTATCCATCCCGGCCATCAATCAAAGCCCAGATATTGATAGATTTTATAGTAGAATGTATCATTCTAGATGATGTCGAGCTTGAACAGAATGAGATCAGCATCCTGTAGTCGCAACCGAGCCTTTCTGAAGAGAGTGCTGATCATTTCGAAGGTTTTTGGACCCTGTACGTGGATGGTTCGTCCAACGCTACTGGAGCTGATGTGGGGTTGGTCTTAGTCAATCCCAAGAGAGTCATCGCCGAATATGCGCTATGCCTCAAATTTTCTGCAACTAATAATGGAACCGAATATGAAGCTCTAATCGTCGGGTTAAAAATAGTAAGAAAGCTAAAAGTAGATCGGCTTCAAGTCTACGATGATTCTCAATTAGTGGTCGGCCAAGTTAGTGGTAACTATGAGGCACGAGAGGAAAGTATGATGAAATACCTTGAGAAAGTAAAGAATTTGACCCCGGCCTTTGACAACTTTGGCATTCAACAAATTTTGAGGGTAGAAAATACAAGAGCCAACCTTCTCTCTAAATTGGCAACTCTAGCCCCAGTCGAATTGTCCAAAGAAGTATACTTTGAAACTCTAAAATGCCTAAGCTTAGAGGAATCACAATTTGTTATGCAAGCGGAGCACGAGCCGAGCTAGATTGACCCATTAGTTGCTTATGTCAAAGAGAGAGTTCTTTCTCATGACTCGAAAGAAGTTCGAAAACTTAGGAATCAAGCCTTTCAATACATTTTGTGTGAGGACAAATTGTATAAAAGATCGTATTCGCTACCATTGTTGAGATGTCTCCGATCTTCAGAGGCCAACTTCGCATTATGGAAAGTGCATGAGGAAATTTATGGAAGTCATGTAGGAGCCAGATCCTTATCACAAAGACTGCTTCGGCAAGAGTACTATTGGCCAACCTTGTACTATGATTCTATAGAGTATGTCAAGAAATGTGATCACTATCAGAGAAATGCAAACATACAAAGGCAACCGGCCTCCGAGCTTACTCCACTAAGCGCACCTTGACCATTTGCATAGTAGAAAATGGATATACTTGGCTCCTTTTCAATGGCATCCAGACAATGAAAGTTCCTCCTGGTTGTGATCGACTACTTCACTAAATGAATCGAAGTTGAGCCACTAGCGAAAATTACTGAGACCAAGGTATAGGACTTCATCTAGAGGTCAATCGTCAGTCACTTTGGTTTGCCCCGAACTTTCATAATAGATAACGGGCGATAATTTGCTGGGATGAGTTTACTAAGTTTTGTGAAGATCTAAATATCTTCCATCACTTTACGTCAGTGGTCCATTCGTAGGCAAATGGTGAAGCAAAGATAACCAACAGAATTTTACTATAGGACATCAAGGCAAGGCTTGAAATAGCAAGGGAGACTTGGGCGGATGAACTCTACCACATCTTCTGGGCGTATCGAACTACTCAAAGACTACCAATTGAAAAAACACCATTCACCTTGGCTTTTGGAATGAAGGCAGTCAACCCAATCGAGCTTAAACTTCCATCAACATGAATCGTGGCCTTTGATGAGCAGCGTAACTTACAGGACCTCAAAGTCAACCTTGATCTACTAGAAGAAAAAAGAGAAATAGCCCAAATTTGGATGGCAGCATACCAACAAAGAGTGGCCAGATACTATAACTCCAGAGTAAAAAGCAAAGCATTCAGAGAGGGGGACTTGGTGCTCCGACAGACGTCCATTTTGCAGCCTCAAGATCAAGGAAAGCTCATCCTGAATTGGAAAGGTCCATATAGAGTAGAGGAGGTCATCCAGCCTGAAACTTATCGTTTGAAGGAGCTTGGAGGAGCGCCACTCCTACGACCTTGGAATTCAGAAAACTTAAGAATGTACTACCAATAACTTTTCTTTAATAAAACTATTTTAACATCATTACTCCTTCACGCAAAAATTATATAATGTCAATTCTCTAAAGCAACCTAAAGCAGCCCGTTAGGAACAGAAGGAGAACCTCATCCTAACGTGAGCAAGGTCGAAGACCTCGTTGAACTAAGATGAAATGAGGGAAGAGGCCCTACCAATAGTTTTAATGTGCCCCTACAGTCCGTTAGAAGCAGAAGGAGAACCTCATCCTAATGTGAGTAAGGTCGAAGGCCTTGTTGAACTAAGACGAGATGAGGAAAGAAGCACTACCAATAGTCCTAATGTGCCCCTATAGTCTGTTAGGAATAGGAGGAGAACCTCGTCCTAATATGAGCAAGGTCGAAGGCCTCATTGAACTAAGACGAGATGAGGGAAGAGACCCTACCAACGGCCCTAATATGCTCCTACAGTTCATTAAGAATAGGAGGAGAATCTCATCCTAATGTGAGCAAAGTCGAAGGCCTTATTGAACTAAGACGAGATGAGAGGAGAGATCCTTCCAATGGCCCTAATGTACCCCTACAATCCGTTAGGAACAAAAGGAGAATATCATCCTAATGTGAGCAAAGTCGAAGGCCTCGTTCATTTTAGACCAGATGAAAGGAGAGGCTCCGATAATGGCCCTAATATGTCCCTATAGTTTATTAGAAATAAGAGGTGAGCAAAGTCAAAGGCTTCATTTATTTTAGACGAGGTGAGAGGAGAGGCTCCAACAATGGCCCTAATGTGCTCCTACAGTTCGTTAGGAATAGGAGGAGAATTTCATTCTAATGTGAGCAAAGTCGAAGGCCTCATTCATTTAAGATGGGATGGAGAGAGAGATCCTACCGATAACCCTAACGCACCTCCATAAGCCATGATAAGAACAGAAGGAAAGCCTCGTCCTAATATGAGCAAAAATCAGAACCTCATAGACCAAAGATGTGAAGAAGAAAGAAGCTTGGTGGAGAATCCTTACATATATTTTTCCATAATAATCTGACTACGTCAAATGTGAAAGGCAGAACCTTATCCTGATTTGCAAGAGAGGTCCTAGCTCGGCATCCACAACAAGCAATAAGTGCGAAAACCCAGGATCGAACTTCGACCGTCATCCTTTTTTCTTCCCTCGAATTTCAAACTCGAAAGTAGGAGACTATTATTGGAGGTAAACCCCACTTCCACTGAAGTCCAGTCTGATGCTTAGCCTAATGTAACTGATAATCATGGAAGAGCTTCAATCAAGAATTCTTTCTTTAACGGTCGAACCCCAACCGAACTCCTCCAGCAGTCGAACTCCAACCAAACTCCTCCAGCAATCAAATTTCTTTTGAACTCCTTCAGTAGTCAAACTCCTCCAATGGTTGAACCCCTTTCGGACTTCTCTAATGGTTGAACTCCTTCCGAACTTCTCCTTCAACCGAACTCCTCTCAGACTTCTCCTTCGACCAGACTTCTCCATTAGCCAAACTTCTTCCAGACTTCTTCTTCGATCGAACTTCTCCATCAATCGGGCCTTTTTTGGACTTTTTCTTCGATCAGACTTCTCCTTCAGTCATGCCCCTTCCAAACTTCTTCCAGCCTTCTCCTTCAGTAGCGGAACTCCTTTCAGACTCCTCCAACAGTCAAATTTTGTCTAGACTTCTTCTTCAGTCGAACTTCTCTCGGACTTCTCCTTCAGTCGAACTTCTCCATCAATTGGACTCCTTTCGGACTTCTCCATCAGTTGGACTCCTTCTGAACTTCTCCATCAGTCGAACTCCATCCAAATTCCTCCAGCGGATTACTTCTAGATTTCAACTAGCATTTCTTCCAGATGATATCCTCTAGCCGTATTCTCTTTAGGAGTCCGAACTCCTCTAAAATTGATATATGTCAAAGCTCTTCACCAATCAACTCCTGCTTTCTCCGAACTTTGACTATTAAATCTTAACGAATAGACACATCATGATAATGGATACCTCTCTCCGTAATAAATTTCATGCAGCTCCGAGTAGCCCCAAGTGGTTTGCTATCGGATGGTTATGGCTATCACTATCTATCTGCTACAGGCGACACCTCTCTTTATAACGAACTTCATGCGATCCACTATCGGACGGTTACGTCTGTCTGCTACAGGCGACACCTCTCTTCATAACAAACTCCATGTGGCCCTGAGCGGTCCACTACCAGATGGTTACGACTATCACTATTAGTCTGCTACAGGCTCTGTCTATAAAAGGGATCCTCCAGATATATTTTCTCTAAGCTCTCTTCTTCTTTCCAAAAATCTACTGAATTCTTTTTTGAGCACTCCATTTTTGTTGGCCAGAAGAACTAACTTGATCATCAAAGGATCCTACCGGAGTCACCACCACCGACTCCGAATGGCACTTTATTTTGTAGGTCATTGGCGATGACCTCTTCTTCCTCAACTTCAGCTCGATCCGACGTCAAAAAGATTCTGCACCAACACAGACCATGGTCTCTATTATTATAAGATCATATCTTTCAGGATTAAAATGTAGGCACGACTTACCAGCGTTTGATCAATAAAATCTTCAAGGAGCAGATCAGCCGAAATATGATGGTCCATGTAGACAACATGCTTGTCAAAAGTCAAACCTCTCAAACCACATTGTTGATCTTGAAGAGACCTTTAACGCCCTCTGGAGATATAAAATGAAGTTGAACCCAACCAAGTACACCTTTGGAGTAACCTCAAAAAAATTTCTAGGGTTCATGGTGTTGAGGCGAGGGATCGAGGCCAATCCAGAGAAGATCCGAGTCATCCAGGAGATGACTGCTCTAAAATCAATAAAAGAAGTTCAACTCTTAATAGAAAAGATGGCATCTTTAAATCACTTTATCTTAAAATTGATTGAGCGATGCATGCCCTTCTTCCAAGTCCTCAAGCAATCAAAAAACTTCTGCTGGACGGTGCAGAGTGCCAACGGGCATTCGAAAAGCTCAAAAGCTACCTCGGCTCACCTCCTTTATTAGCAAAGTCTGAATCTAGAGAAGAATTATTTTTATACGTGATAGTCTTCCTGATAGTCCTTACGGCGGTCTTGGTCAAGAAAGAGATAAAGATGCAGCGACCGATCTACTACATAAGCCGAGTCTTGAGGGACGTCAAGATCAAATGCACTAAGTTAGAAAAACTAACTTATGCTGTATTGGTTATAGCCCGGAGACTCCGACCTTATTTTTAAGGGCATACCATAACTCTCCACACTGATCAATCAATCAAGGCAATCCTTCATCAAGCGGATGCTTCTAGAAGAATGGCAAAATCGATAATTGAGCTTACAAAGTTTGACATCAACTATCAACCTCGACCATTAATCAAGATCCAAATATTGGTGGACTTTTTAGTGGAATGTACCATTTTGGATGAAGCTAAACTTAAACAAAGTGAAACCAGTATTCCATGGTTGTAGTCAAATACCTTCGAAGAAAGGGCCAACCCCCTTGAAGGTTTTTAGGCCTTGTATGTGGATGGCTCATCCAATGCTTTCCGTGCAAGTGCAGGTTTGATCTTGATCAATCCAGAAGAAATTATTGCAGAGTACGCTCTGCGTTTTGAATTTTCTACAATCAATAATGGATCGAGTATGAGGTGCTGATCGCAGGATTAAAAATAGCTAAAGAACTAGAAGTAGATCGACTCCATGTTTACAGTGACTCCCAGTTAGTAGTGGAACAAGTTAATGGTAATTATGAAGCTCAGGAGGATAGCATGGTCAAGTATCTAGAAAAAATGAAGAGTATGACCCCAACTATTAGCAGCTTTGGTATTAAACAAATTCTAATGATAGAGAATAATAAGGCTGATCTCCTCTCTAAGCTATGCATACTTGCACTGAGTGAATTACCAAAAGAAGTCTTTTTTGAGATTCTGAAGCAGCCAAGTTTAGAGGAGTCACAGTCTGTTATGCAAATCGACCATAAATCTTGCTGGATCGATCTATTGATTTTTTATCTTAGAGATGGGACTCTTTCTAATGATCCGAAAGAAGCTCGGAAGCTAAGAAATTAAGCTTTCTAATTTATTATATATGAAAATAAGCTGTATAAAAAGTTGTATTCTTTATCATTGTTGAGATGTCTCCGACCCTCTAAGATCAATTTTGCATTATGGGAGGTGCATAAAAAAATCTATGAAAGTCATGTGGGGGTCAGATCTTTATTATTGAAAATTATGTCTCAAAGCTAATCGTCAGTCTTTTGATGGTTGAGATATTATAATTAATTTATTAATTAATAAAAAATATTTTGATATTTTTTTTCATCATAAGTTTACATCTTCTAATGAACTCCATTATTGTGATGAAGTCCTTAGGACTATTTAATTTTGATAATGAGAAGATTTATCGATTAATCCTTAAATTTGTTCACGACCAAATGACTGTTAATTAGGATGACAACGTCTATCAAGTATAGATCGCTATATACCATATAGGTTGGTTGTCCTCTTAACCAAGGTATGTGGAGATATTGATATGGCATACAGGTGAGAGGTATGGGTACATCATCATTGAACGTGATCAACTTCAGAGTATTCTACTGTCGAGAATATCTCTGATGGAAAATAGGTATAAGTATCCCTTAGATCTGAGATCACCTCAGTGACTTGCAAGCAACTCACTATGCTTTGGTACGGACTAACTGAATTTCTAATTCAGCAATAGAAGGCTTCTGGGCATAGTCAAGTACTTACGAAGTCGGAGTATGATCAAGATGGAATTGACCACTCCAAGAGTTGGAAAAAAATATATCACTATATTTTAATATAGCAAAACCTTGGTCAGGATAATCCATCAGATGGATTTGATATTTTGAAATACAATATAGACAACCTAATCAGAGTTGATAGTAGAACTCTGAGATTCCTACGAGCATTATGGTCAAGGAGATGAATTATATGAAAACTATATCCGCATGGGTTCTAAGGATGGTGTTCTACAACTTCGACCTATCCAACCGTCGGATATCATTGCTAGATGGTTACTTTGATTGGTATAAAAATTTATTTCTATGCTATCGATTTAGATTCGGACCTATGAGGTTACACACATTAGAGCTTACAATCTAATCGGATGGTTGATCAATAATTAAGAATCGTTCTAGGGTTAAACAATTAATATGATTGGTATTTAACCTAGTATAAATATTATAGGAGGATCGATTAGCAATTGGATTGCTAATTGGCTTAATTTATTTAAGATAATAGATTGAGATTAAGTCTAATTAAATATTATTTAATTAGATTTAGTTTGGACTTAATTGGATCAAGTTCAATTGGTTTATTGGATAAGCCAAGTGCAAGAAAGAACTAGTCCTAGTCTAACTAGGACTCGGATTAATTTAATTTTTTAATTTAATTAAAAAATAAATTAAAATTAAATTAAATTTAATCTAATTTAATTAAGTTCTTAAATGGGTTAGGATCTTGTTTAATTGGGTTAGTTTAATCTTGATTTTATTTGGTTAAAATATCTTATTTGACCAAGTCAAAATAGGAGTCCTAGTGTGACTAGAACTCCCTATCTCCTTGTGCTACCTTGGTCCCAATGCCCCTCATACCTATTTTTCAGATATTTTTTTATGAAAAATCCCTTTCTTTCTGATTTCCATGCCTTCTCTCTCCCTCCAAGTCATATTTGGAAGTTAGGTGGAAAACCAAGTCAAAGGAGGAATTGGTTTTGCTTAGAATTCTATGAGATAGAATTCTTGTTGACCAAAATATCTTTCCTTGAGTGCCACCTCCTTTTTTAATTAATTCTTCTCTTATTCTATGAAAATAATCTCCTTTTTTGTAAACCCTTCCTTACTGGTCCACGCCAAAAATTGTGGAGGAGCACCCAAGAGTTGGGCGCCCCAACAACTTTGCATGTTTGGATATTCCTAGTCTAGAAATTTGACCTAATTTAGACTCTTTCTTTTTTCTATTTATTAGATGAATTTTATTCTAATTTTTTTATGAAATATAGAGCTTTGGGAGAGTTTTGGGGTGTGCAAAAATTAGAGAAAGAGGGTCCTTAGGCATGGGGGTTCCATAGGCACCAAACTAGGTGTCTAGACGAGAGAAAAGAGAAGAAGGTCTTTTAGGGCTATTTTTTTTTCAATCTCTCCTCCTTTCTTTTGAGTTTTTTTGAGAGAGTCTCAGATCAGCAAATTTTCATCTTTCTTCTCATATTTTTAGAGTCTAAATTTTGAAGAAGGGAGCATCGGATCGACCGTCGAAGAAGGATCAGCACAGTACTAGCACGCTATGTTGATTTTCTGCATCGAACTTCAGATCAGAGATCGTAGGCTCGTGTGGATGATTCTTAGAGGTCGAATGTATGTGCGGCTCGTGACTTCATCCTCAAGCCTAGATCAATAAGTTAGAATATCTAAACTTGCTCAGGTAATAGATTTGATCTATAAACTTCATACCTGCATTTGATGTAGTGTAGATCTAGGTTGATTTGATCAACCTTTTTCTTTCTTATTTGATTTTAATTTTTGATTTAATATCATACCTTAATCATGTAATAGATCTGAGATCTAGGTATTTATATAATTATTTAAATAAATTTTAGATTTATTTAAGTGTTTCGCTGTAAGATCTTGAAAAAGTTTCAAGATCTATCTGTGAAACTCTAGATCTGGTTCCTTCAATTGGTATCAGAGCCTAGATTCTTATTATATAATTTTTATGCATATCTAGATTATTTTTTTAGATTAGATCTAATTTATAATCTAATTATTAAATTTAAAATTAAAATAAATAAATAAATAAAATATCTTAGATTGCATGGATTGCCATAATGTTGTCCTGTTGTAAGGTTTACCCTTTATAGTGAATAGATTGTCCTAGTATGTGCTGATCTAAAATATTAATTATAAAATTTTAAATTAGATCTAAAAAATTTTATGATCTAATTAAAAATATTTTAATCTAATTTTAATCATCATAAATATGTTAGATTTGATCTAGAAAGATTTATGATTGATTATTATTACAACTATTTCAATTATATGAACATGTTTAGATTAGATCTAAAGTAGTTTTATGTTTATTTTACTTGCATATTGATTATGAATCAAACATACAACTTGATTGATAGAACTATATTATAAAAATATTTTATAAATATGAAAATTATTTTTAAAAAGTCGAACCCCAATCCTCAGCCCAAAACTTAATTGAGAATTAAGAAGTTGATTGATTAGGATCTAGGATTGTGAATTGAAGATCCTAAGATGCAAATTATAATACATTGGGTTGAATAGATTAATGGAGATTAGGTCTATTAATTGGGTTAGATCTATGATTAGATTAAAGAATGGACTTAATTAGAGAATTGACTAAATCTAATCAACTATTGTCTTAGATTAGGTCAAGGATTCTCTAAATTAATTATAATAGTTATAGTTGGTCAAGTTCATATCTTTAACAAGACCCAAGATGGACTTGATTCTTAGCTACGCGGTCTAGCATGAACTATTAGGTTGATCTAATTGAAACTAATTAAACCAGTTGGTGTCTAAGGTAAACTAGACTAGTGGTTTTTAATTGGCAGCCCACTTACCTAGCTATTTCTGATAGTGTCTAAGGCAAGCCTGGCAGATCCTTCCACTGATCGAACTTACCTGACCTCTTGGTAAGATTATGTTTTGATCGGATAGCTTGACTATTTGAGCTAACCCATGTCAGCTAGGTAAATCAGTTTGACTGATTTAGGTGCTCCTGGATCAGCCTATTAATGATCTTTCTTAAGCTGACTTGGTGAAGTTAGTGGAAGGATCATGATAAGCTGGTTAATCTAACATACTCACTTCTATAAATAAATCTTCCAAAATTATTAAGTCCCTAAAATAAAATAGTTATATGATAACTGGATCATAGCCTCCCATTAAAATGGATGATAATGGGTCCATCAGTTGGATAGTCATTGAAGGCCCAAAGGCCTGGTGCTTATCAGTTGATGAAATTATCATTCATTATATGATCTCTTGGATATATCTTTCTAAATGATGGTCAGGTGGGCCAACAAAAATTGGGCCTGATCATTCATTGGTTGGATGAGCCAAGTATAGTCATGTTAATGGTTGGACCTAACTGGATCCTTTTCTAAGAAGGCCAAAGCCAACTGATCAGGGTCTGAGATAAAATTTAATTATTAAAAATTATTTAAAAAAATAATTAGTTATGAACCTATCCTTAGATGTACATGGATGGGCCAACCAGAGTTGGGCTTGTGTATAGTCTATGTAGATTCTAGTACCTACTAAGAAATTAGGATAATTTCTTGAATTGAAGGTAGAGGCTACTAATTCAAATAAAATAGTGGAAGAAATCTTTTGATTAAAATCCAAATCTTTAGATTTAATGAATCAATTACTAATTAAGTTTTGATTTTTTTTTATGCAGACATGGCCACTTCTCTATCACTCCGATCATTGTTGGATAATGATAAGTTGGTGGGACCCAACTTCAGTAGCTGATACCAAAAGTTGAAGATTGTCCTGAAGCATGAACGGATCCTATATGTGCTGATGGATCCTGCACTTGAGAAGCCAGCTGCCAATGCACGTGGAATAGTTAGAGATATTTATCAAAAGTGGCTCAGTGATCAAACCACAGTGCGCTGCATTATGTTGGCTACGATGAGCGATGAGTTCAGTCGTAAGTTTGAGACAGCTCAGCCAAATGAAATGCTCCAAGTGTTGGTGGATTCTTTTGGCACATCCGATGATGTTGAGAGACACAAGACTAATTGTGCTATCTTCAACGCCAGAATATGGGAAGGTGCCTCTGTCACTGATCATGTATTATATATGATCGAGCCGACAAAGCGCTTGAGCAAGCTTGGCTTTCTCTTGTACAAACAACTTGGAAAAGATGCAATACTGAACTCACTGCCCAAGTCTTATCTCCCATTCCTTACACATTATAGAATGTCAAAGCCTAAAGTGGACTACCACGGATTATTAGGGTTACTCCAGAACTTTGAGAAGGATAACCAACACCATAATTCCAACTTGATCTGGGATATTTTAAAAGATTTTTAAGCAATTTTTGGACCATCTGATCAACATCCAACGGTCAGAATCATCCAGGATCTTAATTTGAGTTATATTAAGAGTTCTAAACCTAATTTCAAGAGGATTTTGGTGGAAAATCCTCCTCTTAGCCTATAAAAATAGAGGGCTACCTGCTGTTGCCAAAAGAAGGAAGAGTAAGGAAAAAAAAAAAAGAAAAAAAGAGAGAGAGAGGGGAGACAGTAAAAAAAAAGAAAAAGAAAAAGAAGAGAAAGAGAGGAGAGAGGTAGAAAGAGAAGAGAGATTTTTGAGAGAAAGAAAAGGGGTTTTAATTTTTTTCTTTCGACAATCAGAACAGTGATCAAGGAGCTTCTTTTTCTTCACCAAGTTCTCCATACCAAGAGCGACCGACAATCAATTTAAGCAATCAAACAGTCTAATTTT
This sequence comes from Cocos nucifera, assembly GCA_006176705.1. NCBI lineage: Eukaryota > Viridiplantae > Streptophyta > Magnoliopsida > Arecales > Arecaceae > Cocos > Cocos nucifera. Next base: position 1,916,233 of record QRFJ01000106.1, on the reverse strand, counting down.
TTTATGCTTTTTAATTTATTTGCTATTTTTAAACTTGTTATCATGAACTAAATTTTTTTTACTAAAACTAAGGTGTAGCCACTCTTTTGATGCAATATTCAATATGATTTATTTTTAATTTTAAATTTTATTCATGAGGAGTATATAAATCTAATCTTAATGCTTTTAGATTACTGGCCATCTTCTAATTGATCTGATGAACATAGATATTATGGACCAAGTACATCTATGTTATTGCTTCTTGATTATATACCTTGTATTATAAATCAAATTAGAATTCATATGCATGCGAAAATTTTAGTGTGCTTTGGATGCAGCATATTTTAATTAGAGGGTTTCATAAAACTTAATGCATTAATATTTATTTAAATTATATCTGGACTAAAGGATAATTAATAAATATTGATAATTTTGCTATGCTTGAATCAAAGGGTAGTGAATAAATTAGGAGACTCCATTGTCACATGAAATAAAATTAATCTAATAACCTGAATATTATGTTGACTGAGTTGGTGAATCGATTGCCTTAGTAACACATTGCTCTTAAGTTTAAAACCCTAATAATTACACTCTCTCTATTTTCTTAAAATTTTTAATTATTTCTTTATTTTATTCTTTAATTTTTTATTCTCATAAATCGGTCTTCTAAACAAAGCATAGAAAAGAGCTTTTCAGTACTCATTTTTTAATCCTCTAAGGATGATACTTTACTCATTTACTTTATTACTTGATCGACTGGTGCACTTACCATAGCTATAGATTAGCATGCATCAGGCCCGTATTAACCTCGACAGTAGGAGATAAGATCTTTCCCAAGGCAACCTCGACCGTAGGAGATGAGATCTTCCTCGAGTGATCGGGCCAACTTCGATTGTAGGGGATAAGATCTCCTCCGAGTGTCCGTATCAACCTCGACTGTAGGAGATAAGATCTCTCCCAAGGCAATCTCGACCGTAGAAGATAAGATCTCTCCCGAGCGATTGGGCCAACCTCGGCTGCAGGAGATAAGATCTCCTCTGAGCATCCGTATCAACCTCGACTGTAGGAGATAAGATCTCTCCTGATGCAATCTCGACCGTAGAAGATAAGATCTCCACCAAACGATCGGGCCAACCTTGGCTGCTGAAGATAAGATCTCCCTCGAGCACCCATATCAACCTCGACTGTAGGAGATGAGATCTTTCCTGAGCCAACCTCGACTGCTAGAGATAAGATCTCCCTCGAGCGTTCGTGTCAACCTCTACTGCAGGAGATAAGATCTCCTCCGAGGCAACTTTGGCTATAGGAGATAAGATCTCTCTCAAGCGACCGGGCCAACCTCGACTGTTGGAGATAAGATCTCCCCCGAGCGTTCGTATCAACCTCGACCGTAGGAGATGAGATCTCCCCCGAGCCGACCTCGGCTACTGGAGATAAGATCTCCTCCGAGTGCCCATATCAACCTCGACCATAGGAGATGAGATCTCTCCAAGCCAACCTTGACTGTAGGAGATATGATCTCCCAAGCTTCGACTTCAACGGGTGTGGAGCCCAGGAAAGGAGTTCGGCAGTCGCCTATTTTGGTACTTTCTTTCTTCAAATTTCAAACTTGAAAGTGAAGAAACTATTATTGAAGATAAATCTCGCTCCTACCGAAGTTCAGTTTGATGCTCAGTCTAAATAATCGGTAGTCACGAAAAAGCTTCAGTGGTCGAGCCTTAGCCGAGCCTCAATCGAACTCCTCAATGACCGAGCCTCGGCCGAACTTCTCAATCGACCAAACTTCTCAGTAGCCGAGCCCTGGTCGAACTCCTCAATGGTCGAGCCCCAATCGAACTTCTCAGCAGTCAACCTTCAGGCGGACTCCCATGAGAGCCGAACTTCCTCCATACGCGTTCAGTCGGATGCCCACGAGAGCCGAACTTCCTCCGTGCCCCTTCAAGCAGACTCCCATAAGAGCCAAACTTCCTCCGTGCTCCTTCAGTTGGACTTCCACGAGGGCTGAACTCCTTTCGGATCACTCCTACAGACGGACTCCTCCAAAGGCCAAACTCCTTCCGGGCATCCCCTTCGATCGAACTCCTCTCGGATGATCCCCTCCAGACGTATCCCCCTTAGGAGTCTAAACTCCTTTGAAATTGATATATGCCAAAGTCCACCAACCAACGCTCACTTTCTCAGAGCTACAGCTATTAAATCTTGATGAACGATCGCCATCAGTTTGCCATAGATGATGCTACCGGATGACATGGCCACCACTACTGGTGACATCACTCTCTCTGTAATCAATCCCATGCGGTCCATGACCTGCCAGTATGATTGTCACTATCCACCTAACGATGCCTTTCTCTTCGTACCGAACTCCATGCGGCCCCGAGCTGCCCATGAACGGATGGTATGGCCATCACCATCAACCCACTACAAGCTCCACCTATAAAAAGGGATCCTTCAGATATATTTTTTAGAAGCTCTCCTCTCCTTCTCTAAACTTTGCTGAACTCATTCCTGAGCACTCCATCTCTGTTGGCCAGAAGAGCTGACTTGATCGTTGGAGGATCCTATCGGAGCCACCACCACCGACTCTGAACAAAATTTTATTTTGTAGGTTACTGGCAGCAACCTCGTCCTCCTCCACTCTAGCTCGATCCGACGTCAACCAGATTCTGTACTAATAAATAGTATATCAGATATCTACTTATGGCACTATAGGCTAGGTCATATAAATAAGAATAGGATAAATAGATTGACTCAGAATGGAATTATCAAAATTAATGATTGTGAATCACTTTCAACCTATGAGTCCTATCTTCTTGGTAAAATGACCAAGTCATCTTTTACTGAAAAAGATGAGAGAGCCAATGAGCTCTTAAGTCTAGTACATACTAATGTATGTGGACTAATGAGTATAAGTGCTAGAGGTGGATATGTCTACTTCATCACTTTTATAGATGATCTATCCAGATATGGATATATCTATCTGATGAAACATAAGTTGGATTCTTTTGAAATGTTCAAACGATTCTGAAGTGAAGTAGAAAAATAAATTGAAAAGAGTATTAAAACTCTTTGATCTGATCAAGGAGGAGAATATTTTTCTAATGAATTTTTCACATATCTAGAAGAGAATGAAATTCTCTTTCAACGAACTTCTTCTGAAACACCAAAGCATAATGGTGTGTCTGAAAGAAGAAATCAAACTCTGTTAAACATAGTCCGATCCATGATGGAATTTGCCAGCTTATCGATATCCTTCTAGGGATATGCACTCAAATCGGCTTGTTATCTATTAAATAGGATTCCAAGTAAGTCTGTAGTTAAAATTTCATATGAGATATGGACAGGACATAAGCCGGCACTTTCACACCTTAGGATTTAAGGGTGCCCGACTTATATCAAACGGTTAGTTACAGACAAATTTGGACCTAGATCTGATAAGTGTACATTTATAGGGTACCCAAAAGAGATCAAAGGATATTATTTCTATCATGCTGATGAACAAAAGGTGTTCGTCAGCCTTAGGACAATCCCTTTGAAAAAAAAGTTTCTTGATGAAGGAATTATTGCCTCTAAGGTTGAACTTGATGAAGTTCAATAAGTAGAAAGTCCGACACAGAATGTTGAACCTAAGTCGGATTTGATCAGATTAGATCTGAAGCCTAGTGAACCTGTACCATTAAGACGATCTGGCAGAATATCCCACCATCTGGATAGATACTATGGATTCTTGATCCAAGATGGTGATCCCATCGAACTCGATGAGAATGATGAGGATCCGATCACTTATATAAATGCGATGCAGAGACCTGACTCTAAGAAATGGCTAGAAGTCATGAGATCCAAAATAGATTCCACGAAGGTCAATGATGTATGAACATTAGTTGACCCACCTGAAGAGGTTAAACCCATTGGGTGTAAATAGGTCTTCAAAAGGAAGAAGAGCACAGATGGAAAGGTGAAGATCTATAAAGTCCGTCTGGTTATCAAGGGGTATCATCAACGTTATGGTATTGACTATGACGAGACGTTCTCTCCTATGGCAATGCTCAAGTCCATTCGGATCATGCTTGCTATTGCTGCCCATCTAGACTATGAGATCTAGCAGATGGATGTGAAGATAGCTTTTCTAAATGGAGAGCTGACCAAAGAGGTGTATATGATACAACCTGAAGGATTCACATCCATAAATGAGTCCAAGGTGTGCAAGCTTCAGAGATCCATTTATGGATTGAAGCAGGCATCTCGGAGCTGGAACATGCATTTTGATAAAGTGATCAAAATGTATGGCTTCGTTAAGAACAGAAAAAAATTCTGCATTTATAAATGAGCAAATGGTCCAGCAGTGGTATTTCTTATTTTGTACGTGGATGATATTCCCTTAATCGAAAATGACATTCCCATACTATAAAGAATAAAAGTCTGATTGTCATCATAGTTCTCCATAAAGGACTTGGATGAAGCATCCTACATCCTAGAAATAAAGATCTATAGGGATAGATCTAAAAGAATGCTTGGTATATCCCAATCTATGTATATAGAAACTATACTGAAGAGATTCAGCATGAAGAATTTCAAAAAGAGCTTTCTTTCGATAGGCCAAGAAATTTCTCTCTCTAAAGAGGATTGTCTAATAACTCCTGAAGAGAGAGAGTATATGAGTAGAATTTTATATGCTTCGACAGTGAGATCTATTATGTATGCAATGACATGTACAAGATCAGACGTAGCATACTCATTAGGAGTAGTGAGTAGATACCAGTCTGACTCTGGAGAAAATCACTGAAAGATGGTTAAAATTATCCTTAAATATTTAAGAAATACTAAAGACTAATGGTTGATTTATGGTAAGTCAGATCTGAAGCTTATGGGGTTTATAGACTTCAGCTTTCAATCTGATCATGATGACAGTAAAAGTGCATCGGGGTATATCTTTACTTTAAATGGTGGAGCCATCTGCTGGAAAAGTTTCAAGCAGCATATAGTGGCTGACTCTATTTGCAAAGCAGGGTACATGGTAGCATCAGATGCAGCAAAAAAATCTATGGCTGAGGAAGTTCATCACCGAGCTTGGAGTAGCATCCTCCATTGATGGTCCAGTCCTGCTCTACTATGACAGCACTGGCACCATAGCTCAAGCAAAGAAATCAAAGTCACACCAGCAAATAAAGCATATTCTGCACCACTTTCATTTGGTTTGTGAGATCATGGATCGTGGTGACATCGACCTTCAGAAGATCGATAGAAAGGAGAACCTAGTTGACCCCTTCACTAAAGCCCTGACGATCAAGGAGTTCGACAACCATAAGTCGAAGATGGGTATTAGATATTATGCCGAGTAGCTTTAGGATAAGTGAAGGTTGAAAATTATGTCTCAAAGCCAATCATCAGTCTGTTGATGGTTGAGATATTGTAAGATTTATTAATTAAAAAAAAATATTTTAGCATCTTTTTTCATCATAAGTTTACATCTTCTAATGAACTCCATTGTTGTGATGAAGTTGTTAAGACTATTTAGTTTCGATAAAGAGAAGATTTATCGATTAGTCCTTAAATTTGTTCATGACCAAATGATAGGCTATTAATTAGGACGACAGCATCTATCGAGTATAGATCGCTATATACTATATAGGTTGGTTGTCCTCTTAACCAAGATGTGTGGAGACACTGATATGGTATACAGGTGAGATGTATGGATACATCATCATTGAACGTGACCAACTCTAGAGCATTCTGCTATCGAAAATATCTCTGATGGGATATAGGTATAAGTATCCCTCAGACCTGAGATTACCTCAGTGACTTGCAAGCAACTCACTGTGCTTTGGTACCGGACTAACTGAATTTTTAATTTAGCAATGGAAGGCTTTTGGGCCAAAGTTGGAATGTGATCAAAATAAAATTGATCACTCCAAGAGTTGGAGAAGAATGTATCACTGTATTTCAATATAGCAAAATCTTGGCTAGGATAATCCATCAGATGAATTTGGTATTTTGAAATACAATATAGACAACTTGATTAAAGTTGATAGTTGAACTCTGAGGTATCCTACAAGCATTATGGTCAAGGGGATGAATTATATGGAAACTATATCCGCATGGGTTCTAAGGATAGTGTTCTACACCTTCGACCAATTCGGCCATCGGGTATCATTGCTAGATGGTCACTTCGATTGATACAGAAATTTATTTCTATGCTATCGACTTAGGTTCAAACCTATAAGGTCTCACACATTAGTGCTTATGATCTGATTGGATGGTTGATCAACGATTAAGAATCATTCTAGGACTAAACAATCAATACAATTGGTGTTTAATCTAGTGCAAGTATTGCAGGAGGATCGATTAGCAATTAGATTGCTAATTAGCTTAATTTAATTAAGACAATAGATTGAGATTAAGTCTAATTAAATATTATTTAATTAGATTTAGTTTTGGCTTGATTGGATCAAGTTCAATTGATTTATTGGATACGTCAAGTGCAAAGATGAACTAGTCCTAGTTTAACTAGGACTCGGATTAACCTAATTTTCTAATTTGATTAAAAAATAAATTAAAATTAAAATTAATTTAATTAAGTTCTTAAATGGGTTATGGCCTTACTTAATTAAGTTGGTTTAATCTTGATTTTATTTGATTTAAAGATTTTGTTTGACCAAGTCAAAATAGAAATCCTAGTGTGACTAGGACTCCCTATCTCCTTATGCCACCTTGGTCCCAATGCCTCCCATATCTATTTTTTAGATATTTTTCATGGAAAATCCTTTTCTTCCTAATTTTCATGCCTCCTCTCCCCCTCCAAGTCATATTTGGAAGTTAGGTGGAAGACCAAGTCAAAGGAGGAATTGGTTTTGTTTAGGATTCTATGAGATAGAATCCTTGTTGACCAAAACATCTTCCCTTAAGTGCCACCCCCTTTTTTAATTAATTTTTTTCTTATTCAATAAAACTAATCTTCTTTTTTGTGTGCCCTTCCTTGCTGGTCCATGCCAAAAATTATGGAGGAGGCGCCCAACTCTTGGGCGCCTCAATAACTTTGCATGTTTGGATATTTCTAGTCTAGGATTTTGATCTAACTTGGACTCTTCTTTTTTCTTATTTATTGGATGAATTTTATTCTAATTTTTTCATAAATATAGATCTTTGGGAGAGGTTTAGGGTGTAAAAAAATCAAAGAAAGTGGGTCCTTGGGCGTGGGAGTTCCATAGGCACCAAACTAGGTGTCTAGGTGAGAGAAAAGATAAGAAGAAGAGGATCTTCTTCTTGGGCTATTTTATTTTCAATCTCTCCTCCTTTTTTTGAGTTTTTTTGAGAGAATTTTATATCAACAAACTCTTATCTTTCTTCTTATATTTTGGAAAGTCTAAATTTTAAAGAAAAAAGCATCGGATCGACCGTCGAAGATGGATCAGTACAGTACTAGCATGCTGTGCTGATTTTCTGCATCGGACTTCAGATCAGATATCGTTGGCTCGTATGGAGGACTCCTAGAGGCTAGACATGTGTGTGGCTTGTGACTTCATTCTCAAGCCTGGATCAATAATTTAGAACGTCTAAACTTGCTCGGATAATAGATCTGATTTGTAAACTTCATACCTGCATTTGATGTAGTGTAAATCTAAGTTGATTTGATCAAGCTTTTTCTTTCTTATTTAATTTTAATTTTTAATTTAATATCATACCTTAATCATGTAATAGATCTAAAATCTAGGTGTTTACATGGTTATTTAAATAAATTTTAGACTTATTTAAGTCTTTCACTGTAAGATCTTGAAAAGTTTCAAGATCTATCTATGAAATTCTAGATCTGGTTCCTTCATTTATCTCATAGACTACTGTAGCAGGGCTACTATTGATTGACGATGTATCACGATTCAATAGAGTATATCAAAAAATATGATCAATGTCAAAGGAACGCTAATATTTAGAGACAGCCAACTTCTGAGCTTAGCCCCCTGAGTGCCCCATGATCGTTCGCACAATGGGGGATGGATATACTTGAGCCCTTTTTTATGGCACCTGGACAGCGGAAGTTTCTCCTGATGGCCATCGACTATTTCATAAAGTGGGTCGAAGCCAAACTCCTAGCAAAGATTACTGAAGTAAAGATGCAGGACTTCATCTAAAGGTCAATTGTTTGTAGATTCTGTCTGTCTCGGACTCTCATAATAGATAATGGGCGATAGTTTACTGAAGCAAAATTCATCGAATTCTATGAAGATCTGAACATATCTCACAACTTTACTTCGGTAGCCCATCCACAGGCAAACGATGAGGTCGAGTTAACTAATAGAACCTTGTTGCAAGGTATTAAAGTAAAGCTTGAGAGAGCAAAAGAAACTTGGATAGATGAACTCTACCATGTACTCTAGGCATACTGAACTATCCAAAGGCTACCAACTAGAGAGTTCCATTTATCCTAGCCTTCGGAACAGAAGCGATCATCCCTATAGAGATTAAACTCCCATTGGTATGGATTGTGGCATTCGACGAGCAACAGAACTCACAGGATCTAAGGACCAACCTCGACTTGTTGGAAGAAAAAAGGAAAGAAGCTTAAGTTCAGATGACGGCCTACAATCAGAAAGTAGCTCACTACTACAACTCCAGGGTTAAAGGCAAAGTATTCGAAGTAGAAAACTTGATACTTTGGCGGACAGTTATTTTACAACCCCAGAACCAAGGAAAACTCATCCCAAATTGAAAATGCCCATATAAAATTAAGAAGGTCGTTCGGTTCGAAACTTATTACTTGAAGAAGCTCGAAGGAGCAGCACTCCTACGATCCTGAAATTTGGAGAATTTATGAATGTATTACCAATAGTTTGACTTTAATAAAATTTTCTCTTTTTAATATCTCTGTCTTTTGATGCAAAATTAACTAATGGTAGGGAATGACTTGATCGAACTTCGCTCTTAAATGAAGACGAAGACCCCATTATCTAAGATGGGATGAAGGGAGAGGCCCTTCCAACGATCCTTCTATGCTCCTACTATTCTGTTAGAAATAGGAGGAGAACCTCATCCTAGCATAAGCCAGACAAAGATTTCGTTATCTAAAATGGGATGAGGAGAAAGGCCCTTCCAATGATCCTTCTGTGTTCCTACTGTCCTGTTAGGAATAAGAGGAGAACTTCATCCTAATATGAGCAAGATGAAGATCCCATTATCTAAGATGGGATGAGGAAAGAGGTCCTTTCAATGGCCATCTTATGCTCCTACTGTCCTATTAGGAATAGGAGGAGAACCTCGTCCTAACATAAGCGAGACGAAGACTCCATTATCTAAGACAGGATGAGGAAAGAGATTCTTCTAATGGTCCTTCTATGTCCCTACTGCTCTATTAGGAACATGAGGAGAACCTCATTCAAACATGAGCTAGACCAAGATCTCGTTATCTAAGATAGGATGAGGGGAGAGGCCCTTCCAACAGTCCTTTTATGCCCTTACTATCCTGTTAGAAATAAGAGAAGAACCTCATCCTAATATGAGCCAGATGAAGACCCTATTATCTAAGACGGAAGGAGGGGAGAGGCTCTTTCAATAGCCCTCCTATGTCCCTATTTTTCTACTAGGAACAGGAGGAAGACCTTGTCCTAACATGAGCAAATACTAACCATATTAGGAATAAGAGGAGAACCTCATCCCGACACCCAAGATGGGAGAAAGACCTCGTCCCGACATGAAGTAAAATCTCTAGTTGCCTAAAATAGGAGGGAGGCATTTTTCGATAATTATTCTAATGAAAGATGAAGTGAAGAAAATAAAGAAGTCGACAAGCATCAAATCCACACCAAGCAAAAAAGACGATCGAAGAAAACATTGCTTTGTTGAAGTAGAGGTCCATTACAAGGCAAAGATCCATGAGGCCATTTTCAAAAAAAGAAGAAAAGAAAGGCAAGCAAAGCTATTGACAAACTTTCAACCCACATAGAGTGAAAGTGAGAAAAAATGTCATTTCATTAAAATCAAAGGTGGGTACAAAGTAAAGGTCTATGAGATCAGTTACAAAGGTAAGAAAGGAAAAATTGAAGCTCTAAGAGGGATCTGATCCCTCAGCCTTTGGACTGCTAGCCATCATCAGAGATTCTTTAAGGATGACAATCTCTTCCTCGAGCTCATTTCTCCTTATCAGATTGTTTTGAAATATCCTGTCAGTCCTTTGATAGTTTTCTTCTGATGCTCGTAGTCTTTTCTCAGAACTTTCAATTCAGCTTCAGCATTCTTGACAGCCTGCTGTTCACAAATCAATTGAAGCTTCAGTCACTAAACTTTGGCTTTCTCAATCCCAATCAACTCTGAGAGTTCATCCATAATCCTTTTTAGAGAGGCAATCTCCACCGACTCCCTACTTGTATCAGATCGATAATCATCGGCAAGCTGCTATTGAAGTTGAGCCACCTCACTGTTAGCAGCTCAGAACTATTGCTCAAGCTTGGATATCCTCCCACACCAGTCTGACCGACAGGTCTCATAGGCAAACTTGGTATCGTACAGCTACTTCTGGAGCATAGAAAATCTTTGAAACCAATCTAATTCATACTGGGCTTTGTCGGAAGACTATGGCGAACTTTCCTCCAACACCTGAATTTTCTCTGTCATCGTCTTGAGTTGACCTTCACTGTCAACACCCAAGACTTATCGCTAGCACTTTTTTTAAGTTCGACCAACTCTCTTTCGAAGTTATCTTTCTTAATGTTGAAGCTTACGAAATCTTTCATGTGTAATTTGCGGAGGCAAGTGACCTCAGTCGTTGCCTCCGAGGTATTTTTTCTGGATCTTTGAAGCTCATCTCCTACCTTCCTTAACTTCTTCAGGTGATAGATTTTTCTCTTTAAATTTTTTATTATAGATCTCAGAGGGATGCCTTGAGGTAGTAGCTCGGCGTCAGCTGGAGACGACTGGACTTGACCATGATCACTAGAAGGATTCTGAACAACACCTACCATGATACAAGTGTAAAGAAAAGAAAGTTCATTTTCATTTCTCAAAGTATTTAGCATATAGAAATTAAAAAAAATACAAGTTGACAAAATTTTTTTAGACCTCGATTGGTACAAAAGTGGGCGAGGTCAATGTATTCCCTATAGCTTCTAGCTCCAAGATGGGTTCGAAAGCTCCAGTTGCAAGTTTAGGAGCACCCGAGGCAGGTTCGGCAATAGAAGAGGTAGTACCAGCATTGGAGGGACCAGCTTCTTCGTTGGGTTCGTCTGTCAGAAGGTCGAGGTCCATCTCTGGGAAGTTCTTCGCAACCCTCCTCATGCAGATCTCGAACCCCTCCAAGAAAGCTTCCTAAGAGAATGTGATCTTGATGTCCTCCATAGCTTTGGAAGACTTGAAGGCTTCAACAGCCCGCTCCCATTCAACACCGATCTCCTCTTCTAGCTCCTCTTCTACGAGAATCAAAGTAGCCTTCAGTCTCATAGAAGCCTCTTCTTCTCTCCATAACGCCTCTCTCAGGCCCTCAACCTCAGCAGTTTGGATCTTGTAGGCCACCTTCAGGCAATCAACCTCAGCCCAAACTTTTTCAACCTCCGCCTGAGCCTCCTAAAGGGCTCGGGAAGCCTCGACTTGGCAAAAATCAGATACCTTTGAATGGGCAGATAAGTAATGCCCCAGCTACAAAATAGAAAAACAAAAGTTGAGTCAAAACTTCGGAAGGACATCCTTCATTTGAACAAATTCGGGTGAGACGGTTACCTCAAGATAGGCAGCGAATAATTCATCAAACCTCTCTGCATCCTCCTTCCGAATCATCTTGTCAACAATATGTGGGAGAATGTTGCCCCGCATCAGAGATTGAACAACTTTTCAGTCATCCAAAGAATTCTGCTCCTGATCAGAGCCCTCGCCACCAGAACGCCCGACCTTCCTTCTAACCTTTTTGGTGATGGCATTCTTCTCTTTCTTCTTCTTCCTCTCGATGACTTCCCCCCATTCCATAGAGGTGGGGAGGGTGGATTCATCGGGTAGGGCCGGACTTGACCCAGCCACATCGAATTCCAGGGCGGACGATGCCTGGATCGGCATAATCGAGATCGGCTCTTCGATGCGGGCCTTCTTTGATGTCTTTCAAGTAGAGCTGCCCTTCCTTTTGAGGAATCTGATTCTCTTCGATAAGCGGTTTTGCTCCTCGAAAGTCATTTCTATGATAGAAAAAGTTAAAATCAAAGGAAAGAATGTTACATAATCGACTAGCTAAAGGGGACTACCTGGTGGATCAAGAAAACTAAGATCAAGGTTAAATAAGATATGTTCATCTAGTAGTCTGGATATTGGGGGAGCTCGATAGTTCTTCAATTGGTTGGTCGAGTCCCGATCCTCCTTCTCAAGCTCGGAGGCTCAGTGGATCGAATCCCTCATGTCTCCCTAGGAAGAAAGTCCTAACTCTAAAGAAGGAAACAAAATGAAGAAGAATTTCTTCTTCCAGTTGTGAATGGAAGAAGGGACATCTTTAAGCAACCCCTTCTTATTAAATTGAGGAGACACGTACAACCAATCTTTGGCAGTAGGGTAATATTTAAAGATGAAAAAATTATGGAACAAGAAAATGGTAGATCGGACTTCAGCCAAGATGCATAAGGAGAGAAACCCTCTGATGAACTTGAATAAATTCAGGATCATAGAAGCGAGGGAGATATTCAGGAATCTAAATAGGTCTGCTATGAAAGAGGGTAGTGATAGCCGAAGTCCCGCTCGAAGGATTTCAATATATAAGCAAGTTCGTCCCAGAGGAGGTGAGCAAGCTCGATCATCAGGATCAGAAAGTTTGAGTTCATATTCAGAAGAAATTCCAAACTGAATTCTGATAAGAGAAAGATCCGCATTATGAAGTTTACAAGGAATGGTGCTAGGGATGGAGGAAGGTCGAGATACTTTTATAGGTTCGGGATCTATATGGGAGGGATCCATCAATGCTGGATGAGTCGAACTCTTGGAACAAGTCAACCAGGAACCTTCAGTGGACATTCAGATCGAACTAAATTGGAAAATCTCCCGAAAAATCAAAGAAAATCAGATTCAAAGCCTTCTCGAAGAAACTAAATGAATGGAGATGCAAAAGTACCAAGAAGGGTTTTGAAACTAACCTAAATTGATTAAGAAGAGTGGGAAGATGTTGAGCTCGCTTGGATTCAAGTGAAAGAACTCTCGGGATTGGAGAAAATGGTGATGAAAGTCAGAGCTCTCGAGTAGGAGGAGAAGGAAAGTCGGAGGAAGAAGAAGGAGATATTGATCAAAATAAAACCCCAAAGAGAGAAGATGAGCTTAAATACCCGCAGAAGTCTGAGACAGTTATAATTGTAGATCTTCTCCAACCGACACAAGATCAATGCATGTCTCGCTCTTCATGGCAAAAAGCTGGCGATGGGCAAAGCCTTAATTGCACCACATCTTGGATAGCGCTTCGATAGGAGCTTCAAAAATTATCTTTTCGAGTCATCTCATATTCAAAAAAGTTTCAGCACCTACGTAAATGATGCCAAAATTCTCTTCCTGGCAAGCATGGAAAGATCCAAAGAATTTTGGCACTCGTACTTTTTACTCCCTTCTTTCGAACCTCGAACTCGGGAGTAGGGCAACTTGTGTTAGGTGTAGACCCTCTCCTACCGAAGTCCAGAAAGATGTCAGATCTTAGGACGACCTCATCCGGTGATAGTGGCTATGGCCAAATTCACTCACTGACTCCAGAATCGACAAGGATCTCATTGTCTTCGTGGATTCTGTCAACCATATATCCTTCGAACTTCTATCGGTCGGACTCCTATCGAACTCTTTCAGTAGATCTCCTTCTAGATCTCTCTAGCAGATCTTCCTCCGGATGACCCTCTTCAGTCGCACTCCCATTGGACGAACTTCTCCAAGCTGCCCTCTTTTCGAATGATTTTTTTTTAGTCGGGTTCCTCCATTAGAACTCCTTCCAGCCTTCAACCTTTTGAACTCCTTCAACAACGTGCCTTTCAAACTCCTCCAATTGGACTCCTATCAAATTCCATCTAGTGGCCCAAAGGGCTTGTCGAGGGTAAGATACCCCTCGTCGAAGTTCTTGACTGCCGACCTCGTTTTTGCTAGGATTTGCCAATCTTCTCAAAGATGAGTTCATGCTACAGAGCCTCCCGAATGCACACCGAAGTTTGGCGACATGATCTTGAATGATAAAGGAGAATTACTGCTATACTAACCCTATCCTTTAACTGAAGGCGAGTAACGGGACCTAAGCTGTTCTCCTTCTAAATGAACTCCTATTGAATATCTTTCGGATGATCTCCCTCAAGTCGCTAGGCAAGCATTCTTCAGCCGACCTCCTTCCAAACGATCTTCTTCTAGCCACTAGGCAAGCTTCCTTCAATCTATCTCCTTCCAGCCATCTAGAGGAACCTCGTCGCTCGCATAAATTTAACCTTTCAACTCAATGCGAATCAACTTATATGCGGATAACCTAAAAGGAGCCCGAACCTCTCTGGAACTATTGAGATCTAAAAGCTCCTCACTATCGATGTCTACCTCACTCGAACTTCAACTATTAAATTCCAGCAGACCAGCACATCGCGACAATGGATACTACTCTCCGTAACAAACTTCACGTGGCTTGAGCGGCCCACTACTAAGCGGTTATGGCTATTACTATCAATTTGTTACATGCTCTATTTATAAAAAAGATCCTCCAGATACGTTTTCTCTAAGCTCTCATCTTCTATCCTAAAACTCCATTTTAAATTTCTCTGAGTACCCCATTTCTGTTGGCCAAGAGAGCTGACTTGATCGTCAAAGGATCTTACCGGAGCCACCATCCCCAACTCCGAACAAGACTTATTTTGCAGATCGACGGTGGTGACCTTGTCTTATCTGACTCCAGCATCGACATGGGCCTTCTTTGATGTCTCCCCGACAGAGCTATCCTTCCTTTTGAGGGATCTAATTTTCTTCGATAAGCGATTTTGCTCCTCAAAAGTCATTTCTGTGGTAGAAAAAATTAAAGTCAGAGGAAAGAATATTATATAATCTACTAGCTAAAGGAGACTACCTGCTGGATCAAGGGGATTAAGATTGAGATTAAATAAAGTCTGTTCATCTAGAAGTCTGGATATTAGGGGAGCTTGGTAGCTTTTCAATTGATCGGTCGAGTCCCGATCCTCCTTCTCAAGCTTGGAGGCTCAATAGACCGAATCCCTCATGTCTCCCTAGAAAGAAAGTCCTAACTCTAAAGAAGGGCAGAAAATGAAAAAAAACTTCTCCTTCTAGTTGTAAATGGAAGAAGAGGCGCCCTTAAGCAACCCCTTCTTATCGAATTGAGGAGACACGTACCACCAATCTTTAGCAGTAGGATGATATTTAAAGCTAAAAAAATTATGAAACAAGAAAATGGTAGGTTGGACTTCGGCCAAGATGCATAAGGAGAGAAACCCTATGATGAACCTGAATGAATTCGGGACCATAGAAGCGAGGGAGATATTTAGGAACCTAAATAGGTCTGCTACAAAAGTGGTTAGTGGCAGCCAAAGTCCCGCTCGGAGGGTTTTAACATATAAGCAAGTTCATCCTGGAGGAGGTGAGCAAGCTCAATCACCGGGATCAAGGAGTTCAAGTTCATATTCAAAAGAAATTCCAAACTGAATTATGATCAGGGAAAGGTTCACATGGTGAAGTTTACAAGAAATGGTGCTGGAGATGAAGGAAGGTTGAGGTACTTCTATAAGTTTGGAATCTATATGGAAGGGATCCATCAGTGCTGGATGAGCTGAACTCTCGGAATAAGTCGACCAGGAATATTCGGTGAACATTCAGATCGAACTAAATTAAAAAATCTTTCAAAAAATTAAAAAAAATCAAATTCAAAGCCTTCTCGAAGAAACCGAACGAACGGAGATGCAAAAATATCAAGAAGAATTTTGAAACTAACCTAAATCGATTGAGAAGAGTGGGGAGACGGCGAGCTTGCTTGGATTCAAGTGAAAGAACTCCTAGGACTGGAGAAAATGGTGATGGAAACCAGAGCTCTCAAGCAGGAGGAGAAGGAAAGCTGGAGGAAGAAGGAGATATCAATCGAAATAAAATTCCAAAGAGAAAAGATGAGCTTAAATATCCATAGAAGCCCAAGACGGTTATAATTGTAGGTCCTCTCCGACCGACTCAGGATTGACGCATGTCTCACTCATCATTGCAGAAAGCTGGCGACGAGCAGAGCCTTAATTGCGCAGCATCTTGGGCAGTGCTTCGACGGAGCTTCAGAAATTATCTTTTCGATTCACCTCACATTCGAAAAAGTTTCAGCACCCATGCAAATGATGCCAAAATTCTCTTCCTAGCGGATGCAAAAAGTTTGAAAAGACTTCGGCACTCATACTTTTTACTCCCTTCTTTTAAACCTCAAACTCGAGAGTAGGAAAACTTGTGTTGGATGTAGACCCTCTCCTGTCGAAGTCCAAAAAGATATCAAATCTTCGAACGATCTCGTCCGATGACAGTGGCTATCGCCAACTTCACTCACTGACTCTAGAACCAGCAAGGACCTTGTTGTCTATGTGGACTCCATCAACCGTATACCCTTCGAACTTCCATCGGTCAGACTTCTTTTGAACTCTTTCAGTCGGTCTCCTTCTGGATTTCTCTAGCAAATCTTCCTCCGGACGAGCCTCTCCAGTCGTATTTCCACTGGACGAACTTCTTCAAGCTACTTTCTTTTCGAATGATTTTCTTCAATCGGATTCCTCCATTAGAACTCCTTCCAGCCTCTAGCCTTCCGGACTCCTTCAGTAACGTGCCTTTCGGACTCCTCCAATCGGACTCCTATCAAACTTCATCTAGTGGCCCAAAGGGCTTATCGGAGGCAAGATACCCCTCGTCGAAGTTCTTGACTGCCGACCTCGTTTCTGCTAGGATTTATCAATCTTCTCAAAGATGAGTTCATGCTACAGAGCCTCTCGAATGCACACCAAAGTTTAACAGTATGTTCTTGAATGATGAAGGAGAATTACTGCTACACTAATCCTATCCTTTGACTGAAGGAGCCTCCTATTGAACACCTTCCGAATGATCTCCCTCCAGTCATTAGGCAAGCATTCTTCAACCGACCTCCTTCCAAACGATCTCCTTTCAGCCACTAGATAAGCTTCCTTCAGTTAATCTCCTTCCAGCTATCTAAGAGGACCTCGTCGCTCGTGTAAATTTAACCTACCAATTCAATGCGAATCAACTTATATGCAGACAACCTCAAAGGAGCCCGAACCTCTCTAAAACTGTTGAGATCTAAAAGCTCCTCACTGTCGATGTCTACCTCACCCGAACTTCAACTATTAAATTTCAGTAGATCGGCGCATCGCAACAACGGACATTACTCTCCGTAACAAACTCCACGTGGCCTAAGTGGCCCACTACCAAATAGTTACAGCTATTACTATCAGTTTGTTACACGCTCCATCTATAAAAGAAACTCTCCTGATACGTTTTCTCTAAGCTCTCATCTTCTATCCCAAAATTTTGCTTAAAATTTCTCTAGGTACTCCATTTCTGTTGACCAAAAGAACCAACTTGATCATCGAAGGATTTTGTCAGAGCCATCATCCCTGACTCCAAATGAGACTTGTTTTGCAGATCGACAGCGGTGATCTTGTCTTCTTCGACTCCAACATCAACTCCAACGTCAACCAAATTTCGCACCAATAACTATCTTGCAATTATTTTATCTTAAGCTTATGGTGCCATTATTTTCAACAATCAGTCATAGGTTCCCATGTTATGTCCTCTAATGAGTATGTTAGGATCATCAGAATAGCTACGAGAGCGTCACGATGCATGCTTTACAAAGATATATGTTAGGTTTACTTTCACCAGACATGGATACAACGTTGGCTACCTTGTTTGCTAGCCTCAGGTCAAGAAGGAACCATAAGAATGGTTCTACGTTCCAACATGCACGAGCCCCTGGCTTTATTGTTTCATGCACTTGAATGTCTTTATGCTAACGGCCAGTGTCACTTTTATCTTTAGTAATGGTATAATCACGACAAAGGCGATGACTGTTGGCTACACAATGAGCTAGCAGCTAAGTATTCTTGATTCAAGATGTTTTATTTATCCACCCATAAATTAAACGGATACTCCCCATCCCATCTTACACCATCCAATAATAAATCAGTATATCATCTATTAATGAAAAAAATTATATTATTATTTAAGTTTAATTAAAAATTTTAAATAAAAAAAATATTTTACATTTAACTATGATTGGTTAGTTAATAGTTTTTATACTGTTTTGAGTTTATTTTTTTGAATGGCATCCTGACTTGTTACTGGATGGTGTAACAAATAATTTTTTAAAAAAAAAAAGTTGTCTCCACCAGTTCTACCTAAAAGAGCTAACCTTTGGTTTGTTTGATGGTGGATTTCTTTAAGCTTAAAAGGAGTTCAAGGAACACAAGAATGAGGTCCATGAGCGGTTATACGCGGCGGCTTTAACCGAAGTTTTGTTTGCGTGGCTGCAGGCAGTCGACCACTTGCAAACCCCGTTCTCCTGTGGGCGCACACGGTGTTGGAAGGCAGTTTTGCCAAAATAGGCGCCAAAACGAATAATAAAATGGAAGGTGAATTGAGGCCTGACCCATCAGCTTATGAAGCTGTGTATGTTTAGTATGTTACCTTGTCCGAGCCTAACTTGTTGAATCACTCCATCTATGCTTGTTGTGAGCATGGTAACGCTATATTTTCTGGATGCGTGCATAGAAATTTCTACTAGAGAAGATTTGGCATTTGAAACAAATCTTCACTCGCTATTGTTATTAGAGATGTGAGAATAAATTAATATTCACAATTTTGGTACCGGATCCATATCGATATATATTGGTCCAAATACTAGTAATATCTGGCACAGGAGTTGGTTCGATGTATCCACATTCAGTTAACCCATGCATCGATATGCTAGATCTTGAAGTAGATTTAAAGATTTGTTTAACTTATAAAATTTTATGATTTGTTTAACTTATGCTGACCAAGTTTATAATCAAGCAATTCCGGTCAAATATTCCATACTTGACTAAGTTATAAAAGAACCTTTATGCCGAATATTACATACTTGACAAAGTTATAAAAAAATCTTTAATGAAGTCCATTTATCTTAGATGAGACTGGAAATAATCAGGTCCGGACTATAGATTGCCATCTCTGCTTCTGGAGCAGGAACAGTGCAGTTCCGGCCGGGATGCCATACCTAACCTTAATCCTATATTTTTTCCAAGTGAAAGGAGACGTCAACAAGTTCAGTTAGTGAAGAAACTTCCTGTCTGTTAGTGTTTACTGGCGTAGCTGGTGAGGACTTTTGAGGGTTGGTACATGGTCAACTTGATTTAGGATACTTCGCGAAGTTTACATCGTAGAGCTCGGCCTGCTTTGCCTGATTATTGAATCTGTAAAGGCCCACAACTAGCCCAATAACCACGCTAATTCTTGGTTAATTTGGTTGGCAAAATTTTCCTCTGGGTTCCCACCCTCACCTTAACGCCTGGCCAGCTTGGCAAGAGCAGGGCCATTTTCTCTTCCCCTTCAAGGCTGTCCAAAACCACTCCATCCCTTCCTTCCAGCCAGGTACACAAACAAACCGAACACGTACACCTTTGCCTAAGAGGAAGAGGCCACCACCTCCACAACCTCCTCTCCAAGGCAACCCCCCTCCCCCCCACCCCACCCCACCCAGCATGGGCGTCCGCCGCCCGGTGTCCATGCTTGACTAAGTTTTTAAAATACTCAGGTCCGGAATATGGTTGCCATCTCTGCTTCTGGAGCAGGAACAGTGCAGAGTTCCGGCCGGGATGCCATACCTTAACTTTAATCCCATATTTTTTCCAAGTGAAAGGAGATGTCAACAAGTTCGGTTAGTGAAGAAACTTCCTGTCTGTTAGCGTTTACTTGCGTGGCTGGTGAGGACTTTTGAGGGTTGGTGCATGGGATTTGACCCGCCGACCACAACTCGGTGAGTAATACTTTATGTGATACAGCAAAATATCCAACCATTTTAAATTATATAATAAAAATAATAAAAAAATATTTAATATTATCTATTTTTTAATTAAATTTTTTATAATAAAAATATTTTTTTCATAAAATAATGAAAGAATGGTATTATGATTTTTTGATGCTATAAAGCGCAATAAGAAGTCATAATAAAATAATAAAAAATTATATAAAAATAAGTTATATATATATTATTTAATAAATCATATATATTAATAAAAAGTTATATAAGATATTAGAAAGTCATAAATAATATTTACGATGTCTTATATATTTATAGAAAGTTATATGTATTCTTCAGGATGTTAAATATATTTATAAAAAATTATATAAGACATCACGAAATCATATATATTCACAGAAAATTATATAAAAAATTAAAAAATGATACTATATATATTATTTAAAATGTCATATATATTGATAGAAAGTCATATATATTATTAAGGATGTCATATATATTCATAGAAAATCATATAAGATTTCAAAAAATTATATATATTGTTTAAAAGTTATAATATATTCATAAAAAATCATAATAATCATATAGTATAATATAAAGGAATGAAAAGTTATAAATATTGTTTAGAATGTCATAGAAAATCATAAATATAATTCAAGATATCATAACTTTTTCATCGTAAAAAATTAATAGAAAAAAAAAATTGAACGGTATTAAATGATCTTCATTATTTTTTGTTCCAAAATGATTGAATGATATACTTTATGTTAATTTTACTACACCACATGGTGTACAAAAATTTTCTCCAACATGATTTAGGATACTTCACGAAGTTTACATCATGGAGCCCGACCTCCTGAAGTTTACATCATGGAGCCCGACCTCCTGCACCCGATTATTGAATCTATAAAGGCCCATAACTATCCCAATAATAATGTTATTTTTCTTATTGGGAAATTCTTTATGTACTGTGAGTAACTCAGTGCATACCATGGTGATTAGCTCATGCGTGGGGTTAGGTGCATAAAAAAAAAAAAAAAAATTCTCCCGGCCTATGTATGAGCCAATCATAGTGGGACGGTGCACGCGCTACACCATACGTGGTGAACAAGGCCATTTTATCTTCCCCTCCAAACACCGAACAAGTGTAAGAGCCCCCTTGTTCAAGGCTGTCCAAAACCACTCCATCCCTTCCTTCCAGCCAGGTACACGACCAACCGAACACGTACACCTTTCCCTAAGAGGAAGAGGCCACCACCTCCACAGCCTCCTCTCCAACTCCAAGGCCTCCCCCCACCCCAGCATGGGCGTCCCCCGCCCGCTGTCCTACGTACAGAACCCTCCGCACCACGTCTACCATTCCCCACCATGGGCTGCTTCCGCCGCTGCCTCTGCTGCTCCTGCACACTCCTTCTCCTCTTCCTCCTCACCGCCGTCGCCTCCTTTCTCTACCTCTTCCTCGTCATCAACCCCGTCATGCCCACCTACAAGGTCGAGAGCTTCGGCGTCACCGCCCTCGACATCAATCCCAAGGACGGAAGCGTCGCAGCTGAGCTGGCGGTCACCGTGCGGGCCGAGAACCCCAGCAAGAAAGTTGGTGTACGTTACAAGGAGGGAGGGTGGGCCACGGTGGCGTACCACGGAATGGGGCTGTGCTCGGGGCCGCTGCCGGCGTTCTACCAGGAGGCGCAGAGCGTGGCGGTGATGAGTGTGTCACTGAAGGGGCGGGAGAAGCTGGAAGCGGGGATGGCGGCGGCGCTGCAGCGGGACCAGAACAAGGGGAGCGTGCCGCTGGACGTGATGGTGAGGGCGCCGGTGGGGTTGAGGGTCGGGGAGATGGATCTCCGGGAGGTAGTGGTGAAAGCCGTCTGGGACCTGGAGGTGGGGGGCCTCTCGCCGGGTAAGAATGCCAGCATCAAGGTGGAGGACTACAAGGTCAGCCTGGACTTGTAGAGGGTGTTTGGATGGTTAAATGGAAGCAGTTGAGATTACCTGTTCTAAGTTTTGTCACCGGCATTTCGTTATTGCTTGCTAATTGATGAGCACCGAGAAACTAGATTTTAATGATAATTTTATGTTTTATCGGTTGCTCTGGCAAATGTGTGCGTAAAACGCCTGGCTAATTGGATATAAAGGCGCGTTTGGTTGATGAAGGTTGGACTCTAAACCGGAAATGGAAATAAATATTTTTTATTTCAGCTGTTAGATTTGGAGTACCGTCATTTTCATTTCAGAAATCAAGATGTTGGGAAATACTAAACTAATCTGAACATGGCGCACCATAGATTGAACTTTACTATTCTTTTAACCCCCCGAGATTGCAGTGATGATTTTATGCTTAATCCCTCGCTCAAGCATATGTTTGCATGAAACATGTCTAGCTAATTGTATATATCAATTAGTAATAGAAATAACTGTATGCCAAAGTTACTTATTTGTATTGAAGGACTAGGTGTAAAGTGTTAGATGCCGAGGGACTGGCTGTAAAATGATGGTCAAATCAAGGATCATGGGTTAAATTCAGCGAACTGATACTGGGCTTTGTTTGGTACATGAGGAGCCCCCTCAAGCGATGTTGGATGGGTCTCGTGCGTAGCCTAGCTCCCGGATGACAAATTCGAAGCTATAGCATCCTGGGCCTCCGATACATCGAAGTTAGCTCTTTTAAGAAAAGTTAGCGCGACCCCTCTAACAAGTCCCATCTGAGACCTCTGATAAGGCTTCAGTTGTTGCCTACACGCGGATATATTAAGAATTGCTTTCAAGAACACTCTCCTTTTGTTCAGCCTACTTTCAAGAAGAAAATTAGGGGCTTAACAGCAACGCACGCTGTCAAAAATTAGGAAAAATAAGTTCATCTAAGTTAAATTCTGAATACAATTTTTTGCCTCCCGCTATGTGCTTGTTGAATTTCTAATTCTTTACGCCGATCAGAAAAAAAAGGATCATCAACACGTTCTCACTTTCAGAAAAGAATCATTTGTTATGTGTCTACCTTGTGATTGGACTATAGGTGGGCAGGATGAAACCAGCATTCCTTTCAATAATTATGCTACTCATGTTAGCAAGAAATATCACTGGCCGGCTAGTTTACAAGTCTTTACCACTTCAGACCCCGATGTCCATTTTACATTTGTGAGCCAAAGAGTTTGCATTTCATCATACTTCACCAGCATGGTCATCGATGCTTCCACCACGCCCCTCTCTCACCAAAGCTCCCTAATTGACAGCAGAATGGAGAAAGCCGGTTAGGATCCATCATAAGATATTCCAGAAGAATCCATAACAAAAACTCTTGATAGTCTTTTATCTGATGCCTGAAGGACCAAGAATCAAAATCCGGAGCTCAGAACCAATTCTCAGGCTCGCAGCCAAATCTTTGAATTGCTTCTTTCCAACTGAAAGAATCAAACTTCTGAATATGAATCATTTGTAGTTTGATGCAAAGAATCCATGCTGATCTTCACAGTATCTTTTTTAGCATTCACAAATATCTGCATGTATCAGTGGAAAGAATCATTCTACTTTCCCACCATGGATTCCTTTTCAACTTGACTGAACATCTCCTTGAGTCGAGCTGATGAATTGGATATCACGTTCTTTGTTATTCTCTTTTGATGCTCAGTGCTCCTCAACCAAGCAATCCCCAAGGATACCTGAACATTGCAGGCCTTCAGTCTAGGGGCGAGATCCTCCATCTGGTACCTCAAGTGAAGCTGCATGGGAAAAAAGAGTGACATGATTGGACAAAAATCTCAGAAAAGCCACTATTGTGAGTCTATGAAATCTATAGACAGTAATTATATGCACTTAAAACCACAATGAAAATATTAGTTTGAAAAAGACGTTCTTACGTTAAAGTAGTCACCAAGTAGAACCCCTTGGAGTGTCATCACTTCTTCAATAATCCATCCATTTCTATCAGGTAAGGGAGATTTTTGCTGCGTGCTAGTTACTTCACCCCCATAACGAGATAAACTCTTATCAAATTTGTAATAAACTTGCCTTTGGTAAACGTCAGGCTTAACTGGTTCCCATGCTGTTATAGAGTAGTTGACACAACCAACTTTCTCCATTACCCTTTGCTCCAATGAAGTTCCTCCAAATACTTCCATCAATGAGTTCAGCTGATGACACATCAATGGTCACAGTTAACTAGTCATTTTGGTGATCCCTAGGCTAGCTCAATTTGAGGATACACATATCATCTACACACGCGCACGCACATGCACACACGCACGCATGCACAGTAGAGAGAGAGAGAGAGAGAGAGAGAGAGAGAGAGAGAGAGAGAGAGAGAGAGCAAGAAAAAGGAAAACTCACATCAATAGAAATGGTAGATGAGAAAACTTCTGACATGTTGGCATCCTGTATGCCTAAGAAAGATCCACTCTCCTCACCATGCAGAGTTGCTTCAGATTCTTCTTCAACCATCTGCACTTTTTGTTCAGGGCTCAAGGATCTAGCCTTCCATAGTGCCATTATTGTCCTGTTAGGCATTAAGAGTACATATTTATTCTCTTAATCAAGAGGTGAAGCATAACATGAGAATCAGAATTACTACTTAAAAACCTAAAATCCAGATCTGAATGCATGAAAACCCTGGTAGGCATTAAACCAAAGTACAGCACTTTCTTAATCCCAAAGAAATAGAAAAAGCAATGTATGAGCATGTTGTGTAGGTTTATAAACCACTAATACTTCAAAAGCAAGGGCTGTACATAAATGAAATAGAATGAGGAACTAATGTACCATCAACCCATGCAGAAAACAAACTGATAAAGTAAAAAGGGAAACAAAGTTTCTTTTGCTTGAAGTTATGCATTACATAAGGTTTAAAAAATTGTACAAGGAAATAAGTGAAGAGTATTACCTGTTGGCTACATTGAATGATACAAAGGATTGGAAATGAAACTTAAGTCTCCCATCCTGATCAACAGTCTTCGCACCATGCTTTGCATCAATGCCTTTTCCCCTGCGGAGAATAATCAAAAGAGATGGGCTAGCCATTGATGCCAGAGTTGGAGGAATCACCTGGATGTCCTCAATATCTTCCCAAAGAAAGAAAAACTTTGTTTTGTGTCCAAATAAGTTAGCATAAAACCCAATTATTCTTGGAGATAGAAAGAGGCGGCCCTGCAAGGGAAAATGTAAAAAAAAAGCAGCATTTTTTTTTTCAGTTGGCATGTATGCTGATCCTTACATCATATGAACATTATATACTTTCAATAAGACTTGGGCCATATAGTCTGATCAACCATACAAGATTTATAACAAGTCTCAGTTTATAAAAGGCCATCAAATTTGCATTCACATCATTCCACTAATCAACCAATAGAATATAATTTGATTGGAGCATATCATTATTCAACCAGACTGGACAATGTCAAACATTTGAAGGTGACCATTTTCCTTAACAACTACCTTGACATTCAGACCATAAATATGCCAAGAAACTATTGTCTAAATTGCCTGACGAGGCAAAATTTTAAAAACTGCAAGTTGGCATGGTGAGCTGCCAATTGCTGAATTAAGCTAACTGGACCACTGTATCTGTGATAGCCACAGTGTCCCAGGCCTAAATCCAGCAGGGCCCACTTCTAAGGCAGTGCCCTATGGCCTTCTAAAACCGAGAACAGGAGGGAAATTTCCCTTTTTCTCCCGATTTTTCTTTGAGCCGAAACCCCACCGCCTCTCCCTCTCGCCTCTCCTGCTCACCACCTCTCACCATCCTGGACACCTTCTCAACACTTCCACCCTGGTCCGCCGCCTTTGTTCCTTCTCCATCTCTCTCACGCCCTCTTTTTATCTCAATTTCATGGGTTATTTCACTCTCCCATGATATCTCTCTCTTCCATGCTCTCCTCCTTCCTTGCCTTCTTCTTCTCCTCCTCCTCTTCCTCTTCTTTTCTTATTTTTCTCTTCCTCTCTTGCTCCAGATTATCCTCCCTCTGTGTGAAACAATGAAAGAAAGGAAAAAAAAAAAAGGAGAGAGAAGAGAGGCTCTCTATCTCTCACTTCTTTTTTCTCGTGTGCATGTGTGAGTGGGTTGGAGGGCAAAAAGATTCTCTCTCTCTCCCCCCTTCCCCCCCTCTAATACTCCCTACCATCTTCTTGAGTTCCTGTGTGTCGTACCTTATCCCACTTGGTGTTAAAAAGCAGGATAAGATTAGTGGCTTTTCCCCTATAATAGGAATAGTCAGTGTAAAAATAGGATTAAGAATTTTTAAGAATTTTAGAAAAAATTTTAGAATTCTTATAGATTTTTTATAAATTAATTTTAAAAATATTGATGTGATACATACATGTGATGTTGGATTATTAGATCCT
The DNA here is from genome assembly GCA_006176705.1 of Cocos nucifera. Lineage (NCBI taxonomy): Eukaryota > Viridiplantae > Streptophyta > Magnoliopsida > Arecales > Arecaceae > Cocos > Cocos nucifera. The sequence continues at coordinate 1,889,967 of QRFJ01000106.1, read as the reverse complement.
AAAAGACCCCAGGGATGCACTTAGACTGTTAGGTGGTTGGTATCCGTGACATAAATAACATTTATATTTTATAGTAATTAATCAGAATTAAATGGGAATTATCTCATCTCTTTGAAATGATACAAATTGTTGTGATTGCATTCAGATTTAATTGTGCATGGCATTTTGCATGGAATTTTCTATAACTATGGATAATTGATTAGTGATTTGAATTCTATGAGTTGACAAGAATGGTGTTCCATGTTATGACCAGTTCAGGCATGCAAAAGCTTAAATATAACTCTTAGTCCTACTGTGTTTGACGTCCAGACATGAGTACTTTGAGATTCTCACCATGAGGGTGATCATGGTGATACCCAACCATCAGGATATGGTGTGGTGACCCCACCATGGAAGTGATCATGGTGATCCCTATAATTGGGGATATTGTGGTGACTCTATCATAGGGGTAATCATAGTGGATATTTAAATTGCAAGGGTATAAATATGCCACAATAGGAGCTGTAGAGCTAAAAAAATTGGATACCCGACTTTAAGTATATTATTATAATATTAAATATATAATGGACTCTGATATCATATATTGATTCCTTCTATCAATATTATAGGAAGGTTGGCATGTGACTTTGATTTGAACATTGTTGGTTGTACAATTTTGATATTGGATAAATATATATCATATTCTATATGATTAACTGAATTGCATTTTTAATAGATTTGAATTAGTTTTATAAAGTGTATCTGTTACTTGCTGAGCCGTAAAGCTCATAATCCTCCCCTATTGTTTAAGATCCAGGTCCAGAGTTTAGTTTGATCGGCATTTTAGAGAAATAGTGAGGGGCAAGGCCGTTCTTGTAGTTAGTAGAACTGGTTAGCTCAAGTATATACATACATACATACATACATACATACGTATATACATACATACATACATACATACATACATACATACATATATATATATATATATATATATATATATATATATATATATATATATATATATATATATATATATATATATTATAGAGTGTTTTCTGAATTGTGTAATTAACTTAACCACTAAAAGTTTTGGATTGTGAAATTTGGAAGAATCCTATGATATGATGTTTGGTGGTGTGGCAACATATATGATCATTTGGGTCCATAGTTTTAGTTACTCTGATATTTACTGTCTCCTATATATGAATTATATAAACTACAGGTTATATTGATTCATTGATAGATAGATGTTTTGCATACCTACAGGGATAGTTCCCTGTAAGTATGCAGCGGCTGCTCATGTCCCCGATATTTAAATCCGGGGTCGGAAGGCATGACAATTAAAGTAGTATCAAAGCAGTGGTTTAAATTTGTAGGGATTTATTTACGTCCTAAGATCTTATATATATTGAGTATGGATGAGGTAGTTATTTGATGATTGAGTAGCTAACAAGCTGCCCAAATATACCATTGCCATCCTAAATCAAATGATTGAGGGGAACAAATTTTTCAGACAGCATTGAGAAGGGGTGGAGTATGGAGGCAAGCAGAGGATTCCAATAGAGTTCAACATAATGGAAACAAATAAGCACCTGCATGGGCATCTTGCGCTTCAAGTGACAGCTAAAATCATTGATGAGAAATTCTTCTGGCGGGAGACCAAAAAGCTTCTGAAATGCACAATTTGTCTGAGGGGACCTCAAGTTTATCTACAGATAGATTTGTCCAGAACTCAGTTAAAATAGGAATGTATAAACTAAAGTTTCACATTGAGTTACGAGAGATGCCAAACAAGAGAGAAGAACCCACCTTCTTTCCAACTTCTTTCTCCATTTTTGTTAGATACTCTGTCACAACATCAATGCCCCGTGTATTGTTTAGAAAAATCCTCAACTGCAACTTAGACTGGCATGCCTGAGCTAACTTCCCTTGAAGAGGAATCCATATATCTGCTAGTTCTGACAGATTAGATTTCACAAAGTTGACTTCAGCATGACCAAGAGATGTAGCTTCATCAAAAGGCCCATCAAAATCATACACATCCACATCCATCATTGATGGAGGATCATCCATGGCATCAAATTCAAAGATTTCTGTACAAATCAACAGAAAATAAATTAGCGGATGGAAAACTTATAGATTAGAGATTATAACATCCTACCTCTCACATATTGTTATATCATTCACGCATGGTTTCAGTTAATGTGTGAACTCTGTATATTGACCAAATATTATAGTGCAGGTCAGTAAGTTATAACAATTTGACACCAATTTATAAATGAATAACACATCAGACTGGAAGGCAGTCAAAATGTTCTTGAACAATTATAGGACTGTTTAATTGCCGGTAGCCCACCTGCTTTCAAGTTAAGTTGCAGTTGCACCCAGTAATGCAACAATTCAATTAGCAACTTTCTGTTTAATTTGCTAGCAGAGTGCAGTAGCAAGAACTAGTGTTTTCATCACCTACAACTGATAACTGCTAGTTTAGTTTCTGTATTTGGTTGTTTAAGATTGAAAGAGTTGTGATTACCTTGGAAATGGCCTTGCTACACTCTTTCGCTTCAGTAAAGTGTTTAGTTATTCGGACACAGCTGACCAACAGTTTACTTAGTATATTATTTCTATGATAAAATCATATTATTAGGATGCACTTAATATTGTAGCGTGCAAACTGTATCATAATTATTATATGTGAAAGCATAAATTTATTACAATGCCATATATTATATATGAGTAATTTATATTTGAGTTGGACTACACACTCTAAGTTAACTTCTTGCAAAAAAAGAGTTAATGACCATCCAAAATGAAGATCCAGATCATTGATAAAAAGGATGTCCAGAAGCAGAATTCATACATTTTGATGACTTCTAATCTTGTATCAAGTTGGTATAAAAATGAACAACATCAATCATACTTGTGTGATAAAATACAGGATAGGCCATATAAATTGAAAATCCAATTTATGGATCATGATCTATACATCTTAAAACATGGGTGTATTTTAAATTCATTAGGTTTTCATAATAAGAATATAGCAAAATATAGTATCATACTATTAAAACCTTCCATTTTTACACCTACTTGATAATTAGGTTAGAGACCATCAAAACACATGAACTTTGGTCTCTGAGCATTTTTTATTGTATAGATCATGTTCAATGTTTGGATCTTGAATTTTGATAGTCCATTGATTTTAAACCATTAACTCCTCTTTTCAAGGAGTTACTGTAAATTGGGTAGTCCAAATCTTTATTATATTGTTCATATGATAAATTGCTTTAACAGTCTTAGCTGCATTCTCAATACTTTTTAACTCTGCATATGTCTTTTGTTCTCCCTTACTGATGGACCATCTAAAATTTTTTAGAGTTAGGAATAGGAAAGCTCGCCAAAAATCAGGTGATTCCAGGACTTGAACCCAGGTCGTTCATACCAAACCCCAATGAGTTTACCAACCAACTACACTAGTTGGCATCCTCAATGGTCCTCTAACATTAAGTTAGCAAGTCTCAACAGTACATTGTTTAAGAAAATTCTGGGCAGGAAACTGAAAAATGCAAATATGGTACGTTGGTACCAGTCCATACTTTAATACAAGGTAGTAATCTATGCAGAATATTAAAGAATTTCAAAATAAGAGGTATCTTTAATCACCATTCCATTGAGGCTCCAGAGTTTGGAATTTTATTGAGCTTGTTTTAGTTTTACCATTGCACGTGAAAACCACATACGGATCAGAATAACCAGTTGAATCCACTGCTGCTAAATTACTTCCCTCAATTAGGGCAATAGTTAGCAACCATCCATCACCCTGCGCTTTGACTCCATGATCACTGCCTGCATGAATGAGAAGAAATTACTTTCTAAAGCAAGTGGATGGTCTCCAACTAACTGAAGAAAGAATAAGATGATATATTACCTGCAAGCCACAAGGGAACTATTACTGATGATTTCCAGTCTAAGACATAGTGTGGTTGCTAGAAGCAGGAAAGTTTTTTATACACCATAAGTCGAAGTTGAAGTTGATAAAGGTATCAATGCAAATGAAGTCTTACAATCTATGAAGCATGTACATGAATACAAATTACATAAATAACACATAATGGACATGTTGGAATTGGCAAATCCAGAAAAAATTGTCAAGAAAATGGTCATTGCATGGAAATAAAAACAAAAAAAAAATATTTACATATTTAATTATATAACAAACATTTAACAATGCAGAATTAGGTACCAAAACATTTTTATTAAATATTTGATTCTGTAGGAGAATATTTAACAAGTGCTATAATATGTCCTGAGAAGTATTTGTATCTGATATATGTTAGACACCAGCATGTCTCCTCTACGGAAGTATCCAAGCTTTAGAACTAAGGATATATGTGTATTATCTATCATGTTATGTTTTTCCTTCTAAGGACGATAGAAGACTTATTTGGTCAATCTGTTTCTGATGTTTTAAGTTCAGCAAGTCAAGCAAAATGATAGAGGCATGGATTTCCAAGGATAGCAAGAAGTTCCAGCAAGTCATACTACCACTCGAATATAGCATCATTATGTCTAAAGTCTAAACAATATACAAATGACTCAAAAACAGCAAATAAGAAGGATGTCTTGCACTTTGGTATAAATATAATACTACATTAGCACAAACCTTACATATCAAACAGTTAAAGGTTATGAACACCTTCTGGATCACATAAAATTCAACGTTACAATGGCACTAATACTATGATAAACTACAATATCTCTTAGTAATGAAAAAAATTAACTCTTGGAACTGATAGAATTTTAAAAGAAAAAGTTGACTGAAATATAAGATACCGTCCAGTGAAAACAAGTCTCACCCCTTTGCTTCCGGGCCTGCAAGAAGCATCCTATCATATCAAGAACACGCTGTCCTTGAAGAACCAAAACACCACAGACCACAACTTCCCCAATTGAGTCTGGCAGATCTAGGCCAGGAAATTCAAGCCCCTGAACTATGCTAGGATTTGCAAGCAAGATGTGTATAAGAACATAGAAGGCCACACACACAGATGATAAAGCAGTAAAATTTCCAAAGAATCTAAATGCCAGCTTCCAGCCTGAATCCTGCTCATTTTGCAAAGAAGCTAAGATCTGGCCTTTGTTGGACCCAGTGTCTTTTTGATCAAGCGGTTTTACATTCTGTGATAGCAAATCAGCAAACTGGGCAAAGCTGTCCTTTAAGCCTTGCTTTGCTCCATTTTCGATCATACCTTTCATCATAGTACTCTGGAGGAAATTCATGCGCCAGGAGATTAGCAGACGTGAAGATTGGTCTTCAGATGGCAAATCAGGCCCAGGCATTATGCAGAAAAGAACTTCTGTCCGGAAATAATTACCAAAAGGAACATCAGGAGTACTCACGCTAGCTAAAACTGCATAATTTTTTCCATCAGCCTTCAGATAAGTCTGCTCCTCTGTGGCTTTCACAGCCTTTACTAATTTAGTCGCAGCTTTTGTGTAGGTAATCACTCTTTTCGAGCTCTTTCCACTATTTTCAAGTCTCCAAGGTTCAATTTGCAGGTTAGCAGTTCCTTGAAGCTCAGCAAGTGATTGCAAGAAATTTGAACTAGGTGAAAAGATAAGGGAGTTCAGACCACCAGGTGCACCAACATAAGATTGATCAAGAAGTACTCCTTGTAGATTTCCAGGCATTTCACCTCCTTGATCCTTTGATTCCATTGTTTTCAGTAGTTCATCAAAGGTGATGTTAGAGCATGTATCATTACTTTGTCTTTCAGATATCTCAGGGCTTGCAGATGCTTCTTGTAGGTCTTCTAGGCAGTCAAGATTCCTGACAGAATGCAATGCAGCCTCTACATTTTTCCCAGCAAAAATATGAAACAGACGATTGACAAGTGTCATTGCATTCAACTTGTCTCCCTTGACAGATTCCATTTCATCAATCACTGGTACAGCAGATCTTTCCAAATTTCCATTGGAAGATAGTGGGGGTGGTCCTTTTGCTAATTCAGTTGATTTATCGGAGTTAGACAAATGGTCAACAGAAAAAGATGGTATGACTATGGGTATCTCATCAGTGTTTCTCTGAGACAAAGTTATAGTGAGACAAATATCTCCTGCAGGACAAACCAAAGGAATACAATTATGAGAGAAGAAGGGAAGTAACTTGACCCTTTAACCACACAGTCACAGCATTCTTATTATCTGAAGTCCCCATTCATTTCTTCTTCATACTTAGACATTTACAGCACACAATGTTAAATCTATTATCTATTTTAATCATGACTTGCCTGTCAGATCATTAGATAAATTTGACACAATGAACAAATAGTTGGATCAAAACGGCTGCTAAGCTACCCTTTATATCTTGGATCACATAGAAAACTTGAATCATGAAACAGAAACCTAACTTTCAACTAGGAGACAAACATATCCAAATGCAGAACGTAGATAGCAAAACACCACATGAATAGATTGCTCAATATTCACTAAAACTGTAATTAAGGGAAACTATCATGATTGGTGGAAACTCACTTCGAATATCAAAATAAAAAAAATAAAGATCACACAAGTGTCAAGAAAAACACATATAAAAATCCACTAATATAGAAAAGATATTAAAAGATATATTACCATAGTCCTTGCTCTTAGACTTCTTGTTCTTGGGCTGCAGCTGATACCATTGTGTCCCAAGTGAAAGATCATCTGTATCCAAGATCTTCAACAATGGCACCTTGACCTGTCCCAGGAAATCATCACTAAAGATCTTGTCTTCATCCAATACATAGATCATGAGTTCCTCGCTGGGGTCGCCGACGAGGAAGCTGAACTCCTCATTCCATACAGGGTTCGAGTTCTTCTTGACCACCATGCTTCTCGCCCGTTGTTTTCCGAGTTGTAATTTTACATAGGGATCGCTTAGGCCATTGAGACCCATCGCCTGGAGGTTACGGGCTTCAATAACATTCACCCGGAGCTTCATTGTGAAGAATTATCAAACAATTGGAGCCAAGGAACAAAGGCAAAATCATAAATGAGGAAGATCAATAATGGGAGGGTTTTTCTTTTCGAAGAGAAAGAAAAACAGATGACGACAGATTACATTCACCACAGAGTAAATTACGAAAGCAACTTAAAAAAACTCTCTTTCAGCTGCTAAAAACCCTAATTCCTTATGCCGATCCAATCCGAAATGACCCAACAAAAACCCCAAATCGACGAAAATCCAGTGGAGAGCTACAGGAAGAGCGACACCGACGAAAGCGAAACAAGGAAAAAACGATGTCGAACTTATCAACCGCAGCAAATCCAAACACCGCTCCACGAATTTGATCGGAAAAAAAAAAGAAATTGGCGCCGGAAATGATCACAGACGAGGGGATTTATTTTCGCGAGAATACAACGGGAAGCGAGGGGATGATCACGAAAAAAACTGTCCTGGAGGTGGGAAGGCTAGCAGAGGAGATGGACGGTCCCCCTTCTCGCGGTATTTAAGGTTAATTAAATTAATTTTGATTAAACTGACCGATTTGGGTTACTTACTCAGGAAAGCAATCCGTCTTTCATGCCAACATGGCATTAGATGATTGGTGCCATGGACACAACGTGCCATGCTGATATTTTAATTAGTGAGAATGGCAAGGCTACGATTAGGGGCGGATTGGACCCTGCGATTAGTGATTGTTTGACCCTTGTCGGCGAGAGAAATAATTGCATGCACCAGGTCCAAGCGAAGCAGGAGCATATGCACGGTGGATAGCGCGCAATCGGAAAATGATGGAATACAAGAGGTAACGTGGCGTGTTATTCACCGTGGGATTTGGCGCGTTCCAATTGCCCCTGGTGCGTGCGATACTGAGACTGTCGGCGGAGCTGCGCCGCAAGTCAAGCCGCAATGCTTGCAGGCCCTCCGCCTGCAGGGGTTCCAAACCTTCTGTTTGGTTGGTGCTGCAGGTGGGGTTGAGGGTAGAATGAAGGAAGGAGGGTCAATACAGGAGAGAGTGGCAGCAAGAATGAGGAGGGCTAATGCTAGTGGTGAGGGAGAACGGGTTAGCGATGACGCAGGAAGCGGCATAGGACGGCAGCAACTGCAGGAGGAGGGAAAAGGGGCGTGGCCAGATTTTGAAATGTGGTTCACGTTGCTCTTCCCTGCAAAGGAGTCAAACTCGGGCATTACCCAAAAAAAAAAAAAAAAAAAAAAAGGAGTCAAACTCGGGGACGGTGACTGCGACCTCCATCTCGCCTTTTAGCTTCTTTTCTTTTCCATGAAGACAAAAGGCAAGGAATATCGAACGGACCTAAATCGGATGGTTCGGTCCGTATGGAACGGAACCAACATCAGGTTTGGCTGTATGGGTCAGTTTGGTCCTTAAACCGTCCATTGATGCTTGTCTCAAGGAATCGACGGACTTTTTGTGCTCCGCCTCAGTTCGAAAATCTTTCGAAACCTAGCTTTGGCTTTCTCTCCCTTTCGATGTTGGCCGCCACTGATGAAGCGAGTCCCCTCATGCGCTCTCTCTCTCTCTCTCTCGCTCGCTCGCTCGCTCTCGCTCTCCCCCATCTACAGCAACTATTGAAACGATTCAACTGTAATTCTCTACCTCCTCCTCTCCTTCTTCCTCTCACCCCTCTCCGGCAACTATTGACTACCCTCCACTCTCTCTCTCTCTCTCTCTCTCTCTCTCTCTCTCTCTCTCCCCCCTTCCTTCTCGCTCTCCCCCTCTCTAGTAGCTGTCGACTCCCTTTGACCGCCCTTCTATCTCCCTCCCTCTCCTTTCCCTCTCCCCCTCTCTATGGCCCCCCGTCCTCTCTCTCGCCCACTCCCTCTCCCTCTCTGGGTTCGGTATGTGTCACATCGGTATGATACAGGCTTATACCGTATCGAACTAGTCACTGGTTGGTACAACAACCCCAATCCCCGCCCATTTGGCAAACCATGTGAAAAGCTTTTTTTTAAGCCATGGATTGAGCCGCAAGCTATTGTACTAATAGGCTACGGCTCAACCTATAGTCTATATTTCACAGGCTTCCAAACAACGGTGTTAGGTTGCATTGTAGCTCACCTTGCAGACGAGTTGAGTTGTAGCTAGTCAGATAGCCACTTAATGGAAGAAAGCCAAGTTGGATCAAATGGAGTAACTTGCAATATTATGTTAATAAGATAAATTTTTAATCGAATGAATAGTAGCGCCTTGCAAAGGCTATTTTGAATTTTGCATATTTCAAGCAAATCCCCATTGTTGATGGACGATGTTTGAGTGAGAATTTCCATCGGATGTGATAGGATAAACAAACGGATGGAATGATCATCTATATTATGTGTCATGTGCTCAGATAATTTTCATGCATTTGTTATGAACTTGAATATAAATATGTGTTTTGTACATACAAGCTGATAATTTTTGGACTTTCTTGCCAACATTACTGCACGTATTGATATCGCCAAGCGCCCTATCAACACAACCTAACTAATATACTCAAATTAGTATAGATTAAAAAAATTGGTGCAATAGGTAGACTATAAATGCCAACACATCATATATTTAGTGCTTACCAAGGGTTATAATTTTTTTATTAAAACCATCAGAATTTGAATGCATAAGGGTCACCAAAAAAATCTTACTTAATAATCACAACTCTAATATGCAACTTTTCTATTTCCACTCTCTTTGATAAATAGTATTCAATATACATACATACATACATATATATATTTTATTATTTGGCGTTTCATTGTTGTTTCATATTTTCATTTTTAAAAACTATAAAAAACAAAAAAATGTTTGATACTATTATTTTTATTTTTTAAAATTATTTTTATATTTTTTATAAAAAAATAAAAATAAATAATTCTTAAGTTCAATGTTGCCAACACATGTAGCACTGCTTTAGTGTAATTGCAATAATATCATCACTATTATAACTTCCTCCACTATAAACTCGACATTGTTGCCACCACCATCATCACCCTCATCTTCACAATATTACTGTCATCATCCTTACCATCTCCATCATATTATTAATACTTCTACCACCACCACTACCACCACTATCATAGCCATTATCATCATCTTCACTATATTATCATCAACACTGGCAACATCTTCATTATCTCTGTCGCTATTATCATCATTTTTGCTACCATCATTATATTTTTCATAAAATATTTATCATTTTTATTTTTTAAAAAATATTTTTTTAATAAATAAAAAAAGTAATCCAAATTGCATGTTAACCTATATTGAGATTATAATAGATTGCCAAAACATCATAGGTTAGACAGATGAAATCGACCAACAAAAGTTAAGCAACTTCAAGAGCCTCCATGCATGGGATGCATAAAAAAAAAAAAAATCTTTTATGAAAACAAGACCTCCATAAAAGAATTTAGGAAAAGCACGGAGATTTGGAAAAATTGATCTCTAATTTGTGAGGATGGAGAAAAAGAGGATTAGAGGATGGTTTGGGGGCTTCTCCATCCAATCGAAATGAGAGTGCTAGATTCCATCATTGATTAGGATGCCTGAAGTTTATCAAGCACAAGAAAAAGCTATGTAAGAAAACTTAGTTGGGCTCTTCTCTTGAGGACATGGCATTTCTTATTTTATATTTTTTAGATTTTTTTATTTCTTTCATTTTCTTTTTTTCATATGATCTTTCATTTTTAATTGAAGCAATGGGCTTATAGGCTTATCAAACTCGATTTTGTGTGCACTTGAAGTAGATTTCATTTATTATCAATATCATTTTTTTATTTTAGAAAATAAAAAAATAATTTTTTAATTATATTTTTAATTTTTTTAAAAAATATATATATATTTGATATAGATAATTATTTTTAAAATGGTGATGAGAGCGGCAGTAGCAATAGGGATACAAGCCACATGGTGATGGTGATGGTGATGGTGATGGTGAAAAAACTGACTATGGTTATATCAATGATAATGGTAATAACGATGTACCAAAGGTTATGGTAATAGCAAACAATATGACATAGGTGGTAGAGATGATAGCATGGTGCCTATAGTGGTAATGGTAATGTTGGAGAAGATAATAGCAAGGCAACAATGATAGTGGTAGAGATAAAGTGATGGTGAGGTGATGCCATTGATGGCAAAGAAATATATTTCTTATTTTTGAAAATAGTTAAATTAAAAAAAATTTATTAATAAAAAATAATAATAAAATAAATAAAAGTTATAATAGTGATATATTTTAGATTTTATAATTTTAAAATAAATAATAGGCTTAATTATGCAAAAAAAAACTTTGAATTTTGGGATGGTTTTAATTTCATCTTGAATTTTTATTTAATACAATCAGATCATCAAACTTTTAAATTATTTTAATTGAAACCCTAGCTCCAATTTTTGTCAGTCTATCATGGCTAAGTTGTCACTTGATATCATGTGATCTGCTTATGTGGACTCTTTTTACTGACATGGAAAAAGATTTCGAATGTCCTCTTTCTTTTTGTTTTATCTTTTTTTCGATTAGAATTTCTATCAATGGAAAGATTAAAAAATCCTCCCCCCGATCTCTATCCTCTCTCCTTTCCACCTACTTAGAATAAAAAGAAAAAATTCTATTTTTGGATTGGTAAATTAGTACAATTCTATCTCCTCCAACCTCTTTTCACCATAGCTTCACCATTCTACTCATCTCTCATCAATAGGAGGAACCCTCTCCTTCGCTCATCCAAAATCCCCTCTATTCCCTTTTGGTCAGCAACCCCTCACTCCTTAAAGGTGTCTCCTTTAGGCCACCTTCCTATGGCCAGAATGAGAAGATCACCTCCTCTCTTTTATTGTTTGATTTTTGTGTTTAATTTAGTTTCTGGCTATTCTCTATTGGCCTATTATCCATACCCCATCTCACCATTTATGTTGTTGTTGTGTTTGTTTGGCAAAGAAGGAGAATGGTGGTGTTGATTTGGAGTTTATCAAGTGGATTGAGAGCCTTGCAGGGAGATTAGTTTTGTAGGCGTTTTGCCTCCTTTTTTTTTATATTGGTCTCTTTTTTTTTTTTTTTATTGATCTCTTGCCATATAAGTAACTCCGTTATGGTAGGATAATGATAATTAGAGCCGAAGTCCAAATTGAAATAATCTGAAAATTTGATAACCTAATTGTTTAAAATAAAAATTTAGGATGAAATTAAAAATCTCCAAAAAAATATTCAAAGTTTTTGCATAATTAAGTCCAAATAATAAAAGCAACACCAAACAGACCCTTTGTACATGGGCTTTTAGTTTCTTTTTGGTAAAAAAAATCACCGAAGGTTTGAAATGTTTTGTGGTTTTAGGGGGTGTTCTCTAACTAAAATCTGATCTGTAAGGTTACATGCCAGGTTGGGTTTATGTTAAATTTCTATACAGAAGGTATGCTTTTCATGTAAAACGTAGATCAAAACATGGGTTTTGGTATCTCAGTTTTTATTTGTTATTAAAACGGTTTTAGATGTCATATAGGATTTTTCATTGAGGACTATACCTGCCCATTTCTTATTAGGTTTTCTGGTACGGGGCCATTTTGCTGATCAGAGGTAATGGATATCCGGTTTCTACCATTACTTCAACAGTTTCAAGTCCTGCTATTGGTCGCTCTTTTCTGCAATATTTATCTATCTATGTATTATTTATGTATTTATTTGCAGTCATAATATGTCATTTGGACCCACCTACTTTTGCATCTTGAGAAAATTTTCTTCATGGAGCATTTGGGGTAACCATTATACTTTGTTGTTAATGTTTACTTTCCATTCAAGTCAATAATTATATCAATTAAATAGAACTGCTGTTTTCTTGTTCTACAGATTGATGCTCTGGTTTCTGTCCTTCTGCTGCTTGCCCTACGTGCATAGATTTTTCAATTCTTCAACTCCATCTTTCTTCCGATCAGGTTCCATTTTTTATTTCCCTTCAAGTCCTTTCTTACAAGCAAATGGACATCTACGGCCAGGTCTGCTGGGTCAATAATTGATGCTTCTCTTGTCGTACCATAAGCTAGTTTCGTATCTGTGGTTAGCTGGGTCAATGATTGATTTGCTGAGTGGAGTTGTGAACTGCGGCCTTCTCAAATACCGCTTAGAGTTTGCTTGTATGCTTAGTCTCCTTTTCTTCAAAAAAGAAAAAAAAATATTGAAGTTTGAATCTATTAGAAGCCTTATCCTCTCCACTACCATCATCTTTTCGTGCTCTACTTTTCTTCCTGATTCTCATGAAACAATACAAGTATAATTTATATATTTATATCACTGAGCTGCTCGTTGTTTGCTGGTCTTTCACAGAGAAAAATCACGAAAAAAGAAATAGTAATTACTTGAGGTTTTCCTGCGTTGCATCTTTCCTTTCTCTTTGAAACCAGAAGCAGAGAACCATCTTTGCATAACATTCTACAGCTCGTCCTTCCCACTATATCTCTAGTATTCCTATATTTGCATCGAGTTTGCATTTTGAAAAATCCCAGATAAATTGAATGCTTCCTGTTACCAAATTCGAGACTCATCAATCATATGATGGCAGCAAGCGGAGTAAATTTTCCCATGGAAAGACCAAAATGGTTTTGTGTGGTATTCGTGTCTCGCTTTCATGGCTGCCAGGTCGAGCGCTGGAACAACTGCGAACTTCTTTGCATGGCGACTTCCATACTTTCAAAGGAGCAAATTGCCAGCAGCAAAGATTCTGTGGTCCGGTTGTAGCAATGACCTTTAATTTCACAGTAGCTGTTGGAATAATCATGACGAACAAAGTGGTTGGCACTACACATCTTGGTTGCTCTATTTCTTACCACTTCAGTCAGTTTGTAGGATCTTTACACTAACTGGATTTGCAAAAATTAGAATGCTTTCTTATGCAGTATGTTCTATGATAGGTGATGGGCAAGGTTGGGTTCAATTTCCCAGTTGCGCTGTCGCTAATCCACTATGCGAGTGCTTGGTTTCTGATGGCCATCTTCAATGCTCTTTCACTATTACCTGCCTCCCCTCCCTCTAAATCCATACCTTACTCTTCTTTGTTCATCTTGGGTGCTGTCATATCTCTGTCCACTGGTCTGGCTAACATCAGCTTAAAACATAACAGGTAAAATTATGCGTAAAATTGCCGAAACAACCGCAGAAATCACGAATGCTTTTTGATGCTGAACTGCCACTGTAAATTGTTTTAATGCTCCTTAACCCATTCTTCATTTTTCTGAATGTTGCTTTCCTGTTTGCAGTGTGGGGTTCTATCAGATGGCTAAGATAGCTGTGACTCCCACCATCGTTTTAGCTGAGTTCATGCTTTTCAGGAAAAAGGTTTCTTTCCAGAAGGTGTGTTCGGATTCTTCCTTATACTATTATCTCCATTGTTTTTGGTTATTTGTCCACTAAATCGGAGTTTCCTAAGGATTCTGAAACAAATTTGGGTGAATGATCATATGACAAAAAATGATGCTTGTTGGTTTTCTGATCTGGAGAATTTTCATAGAATTCATAAGCTTATTTGGTGAAAGAACTGTAAACCTGTTTCTTGGAAACTGCAGGTTATCACACTGGCTGTGGTATCACTAGGTGTAGCTGTTGCAACCGTCACTGATCTAGAATTCAATTTTTTTGGTGCTTGCATAGCATTAGCCTGGATTGTGCCTAGTTCTGTAAATAAAATTCTCTGGTCTAATATGCAGCAAAAGGGCAATTGGACTGCTCTTGCGTAAGATGTGCTACCATATATATATTTTAAGCTAATTACAGGTTTTAGTATGTCATTTAAATCAATGACTTTTGGATCAGGTTGATGTGGAAGACTACCCCAATTACGATCTTCTTCTTCATGGTTCTGATGCCCTTGCTAGACCCACCGGGTATTTTGTCGTTCACCTGGAATTTAAACAACACGACTGCTATCATCATATCAGCCCTATTTGGGTTTCTCCTTCAGTGGTCAGGGGCTTTGGCACTTGGGTGAGGTTTTAATATACTAATGCAAGATATACACATGTATACTTGCTCTTCTGCGACTTGGTTTGAGAAAATTCCATTTTGATAATTTGCACGCAGATTTGTTAGTCTCAACACAACATGATAGTTTATCTGTGAAAATTATAGAATTAATATAAGTAATGAACTTTATCCTGTGATTTTTAGCAGACAGCAAAGATGAAGTCATTGATTGGTGAGATCCAAATAGTTGAAATGTTAGTTCAGAATATAACAATGTTTCATTGTTTGATTTCTTATCCATAATGTAGTCTAACTGGACTTGTATCTTATCATCTGTGTATTATTTTAAAATGTTTTTTTTCTTGTCATTATTTTTTTAATGACTTTCACAGTCCTTGTCATTATTTTTATTATTATTTTTTCAGTGAATTATAGAAGGATTGTTAGAGTAAGAGGTAAGAGTTAAAAGCTAAAAAGCATCCAGCTTGTCGAAACATAGAGAAAAGAAAATTAACCATAAAGTCGAGTAAATAAACTGAAATTTAAAGATAAGTCTCTTTCGACGAGCTGTAGCAGTTCATTTGATTGGCCAATTAAACTTTGGGTGAAATGACTCGTACAACCTTGCCTTTGGTTTTGGCGCCGTCTGTATTTTGTTATGATAAATCTCTACATCCATCATAAAAAAGGATGAGACCATGAGAAGCTGTGAATCAAATTTCGTATTTATGGAAGCATTCTATATTCTTGAATGACACATAAATAGCTTGCATCAAAAAAGAATGGCATGCAACAAGGCATTTTGATATGTGATCATGCCATCACATATGCAACCAATCTTACTGCCTTCATTACCGTGCAGTGCCACATCTGCTCTCTCTCATGTGGTTCTGGGCCAGTTCAAAACATGCGTGATTATGCTTGCTGGATATCTATTTTTCAATTCTGATCCTGGAGCAATTAGTCTATGCGGCGCTGTCACTGCTCTTTGTGGGATGTGTGTCTACACTTATCTCAACCTGCAAGGCTCTAAGGAGTCAGGAACAGCGAGCAAGCTGCTTCTTTCAAAGCAGAATTCGTTCGCCCCACGACCCGAAACCGAGTTCGACAGCACAACAAGCAAGCAGCCTCTTTTGAAGCAGAGTTCTATTTCTCTAAAACTCAAAACCATCACAGACAGCAAGGGAACTGATGCGAGGATAGCCGTGGATCCTGTTTGAGAGAACAAACCTCGGCATGCGCCGCGCGTGCCAGGTGGCTGTTTCACTAACCATGTCAAAATTTTGTCTCTCTGTTCTTTCTTTTTGCAGTTTTTTTTTTTTTTTTTGGGGGGGGGGGGGATTTAACTTATTTACAGCAATAACCAGATTTATGGGCATTTTATTTGCCATGCCTTATTTATGAGCAAACTTGAGGGAGACCAATAATGTTGCATATGTTGAATTCAATTGAAGCATCATGGGTATCTTAGGGTAATGTTCTTCTTCATTAACTATCATGACTTCTCAGAAAGTCTGCATCTGGTCCCTAGTGTTACATAATTACAGCATGACTTAAATTGTTCACAGTTACAAGCTGGCTGTGGCTGAACGAAGTGATCCCTGGTCCTCAGGATGAAACCTAGACCTACAATCAGTAAGTTCATCTCTTCGTAACTTCTTATTTGAAACTCGGTGGTCACTATATAGTTACGTTAAGCATTCATACAAGGAGGATGGAAAGCGATCATCTCTTAGCATTACCTGTGGGAAATAAGATAATAGGAAATAAGATAATAGGCATATGATAGATAAAATAAAATTATATATGATTTTCTTTAAAATAATAAAATATTAAATTAAAAAGTTAAGAAAATGGACTGAAATCGAGGCACGCCCAAAGACGCCATCCTAAAAGCGATATCGTCCCTCCACGTATGAGGCTACCACTTCTAGAGATACAATAATTCGGTGGATGATCACTCGTTCCTCCCCGTCAGCATGGCTCTAAGAAGGCTAGATGCGAACTGAAGAAGCTTTCAAGATCCAGCAAAATAGAAGAGAAGGAGAGTAGTGAAAAACAGTAGATTTTAATATATTCTTCTCCTCCTATTTTAGCTAATATATAGACTAGATACAGGAAGAGAATAACCCAATAAAGAAGGATGGCTCATGAAAGGAAGCTCCAAAATAGCCTTCCTAATGGAAGAAGTCTAATGAGAAAGCTCTAATAAATAAAATATTATTCTCAAGCCTTTTGGATAATCTCATTGGGTCTTATCTTATATAGGCAAATAAATAGAGTAAAATATTAATAACAAAATAAAGAAAAATATTCACAAGTCAAATAGAGCAAGATACAAATCATAAAATAAAGAAGAATATTCACAAGATCATTATATATTTAAAATTTTAAATCACACAAAAAGTTACTAAATCCACCAATCTCTCATATGATTTAAAATTTTTAAGAATATTAAGCTTGCTTAAAATCATAAAATAAGTGAAAATCAATAGACACAAATCTCATATGCTGGGCACCCTATACTATACAATGGATGGATGAAGGTATCTTTCGGATTTGAACCTCCACTTAGTGTTGATTGTATATATCTAAGGGCATATGGTGGACTTTGCCTTGAACTAGGTCGGTGAATCAGATTTCTATAAGTCACACACATAATACAGTTACTTTATGGTTCAAAGTAGGTTGCACTATTTGAGGCCCTGTGCAAGTATCTATTCATGCATGTTTTAGGGGACAGCTCTTTATTCATAGCTGAGGTCTCACAGCTCCATGCATATAGTAGGTTCTCAAAGGATATTTATAAGATAACACCCTGTCTCATAGGTCTCGGAACCATTCAAAGCCTAAGCTCTTGCCATCCACTTATATTGAAGAGCACTATCACCCTAGGAATAAGGAGTAAAAAAATAAAATAAAACATAGTGCTCCTTATGGTCTTCTATTCGGCTTGTTTTTACTCATTGAACCTTTATCAGGTTGGATTGCCACCACTGAAGACCTTCTTATGGGCTTAACCGCATCCCTCTCGACGATTCTAAGACCACTATCCTAGATAATCCTTTAGTTAACTAATCAGCTAGATTTCTTTTAGATCTTATAAAGTTCAAAGCAATCATGTTATATTTAATCTTTTCTCTTATCCATTTATGTCTGACTTTCATATGATAATTTATTTTTACATCGATATTTTGTTGTGCACATTTATCAATTACAACCCTGCAATCACAATAAGTAGAAATAGGACAAAGAGATGAAATAAATAATGGAATATCATACAAAAATTCTCTAAGCCACTTAGCTTCATTAATAGTGGTATCCAGGGCAATCAATTCAGATTCCATAGTGGTTCTAGCAACTATAATTTGTTTAGAAGACTGCCAAGAGATTGCAATACCTCCTAGAAGAAATACAAATCCTGAAATGAATTTAATATCTATGGTATCACTAATCCAATTGGCATCACTATATCTCTCCAGAACATCTGGGTAACCAAAAGTGTAAACCAAATGATATGGTACTCTTAAGATATCTAAAAATTCTTTCTAAGATATTTCAATGATCTCTATTCGGATTGCAAGTGTATTTACTTAGTCTATTGACTGCATAAACAAGGTCAGGTCTAGTAAAGTTTACTAGGTATCCCAGTGAATTAATTAATTGAGCATACCTATTTTGTTTCAGTGGTTTCCCTAGGTTTTTCTTTAAGTGTATACTAGAGTGATAAGGAGTAGACATGGGCTTAGAGTCAAAGTATCCATACTTTTTTAATAATTGCTCAACATAATGAGATTAAGACATGATGATTTTATCAAATTCTCTAATAATTTTTGTGTTTAGAATCATATTAGCTTGTCCTAAGTCTTTCATGTCAAAATTTTGAGAAAGAAAGCTTTTGAGTACATCATCAATCACATTCATACTAGTGCCAAAAATTAGAATATCATCTACATATAAATACAAAATAATTTTTTAATCATTGACTTCTTTATAGTATATACATTCATTAGTCGTATTAATATGAAAATCATAGAATAAAATTATTGCATCAAACTTTTCATGCTACTGTTTAGAAACTTGCTTAAGTTCATATAAAGATATATTTAATTTACACATTTTATGTTCTTGACCATGGACAACAAAGTAATCTATGTAAATCTTTTCTTCTAGGTCACTATTAAGAAAAGCTAGCTTTACATCCACTAAGTGAATTATAAGTTTATGTATGGATACAAATGCAAGAAAAATCTTAATAATAGTAGTCCTAGCTACAGGCACATATACATCAAAATAATCTATACCATGCTTTTGAGTAAAACCCTTAGCAACCAATCTAGCCTTATATTTTTTTATGGTTCCATCAGGTCTATATTTTTTTCTAAATAACCATTTACAACCTATAGGTTTACATCCAGATGGTAAATTAGTTAATTCTCATGTTTGATTTCGCATGATAGATTGAATTTCATTATTTATGGCTTCTTTTCAAAAAGGAGCATCGATTGAATTCAGAGCATCTTCATAAGTATTAGGAGTATCTTCTACAAGTAGGACATAAAAATCATCTCCAAAGTTCTTCTCTACTCTAGATCTTTTACTTTTTTTAGATTATAAATTAGTTTCTTCGTCTGTAATCCTAATTTCATTAGAGCTACCATTTTGGTTATAATCATTTTAGATTTCATCTTGTACTCTTGTATTGTAAGAAAAGATATTTTCAAACTATATTGCATTTCTAGATTCAATTATTATATTATTATAGTTTTTATTTATTTTAAAATAATTATAAAAAATATGTTTGCATTGCTATCTAAGGTATAACCAATGAATATAGAGTCAACAGTTTTAGGGCCTATTTTCTTTCTTTTATTCTTTAGAATTCTAACTATAGCTAAGCACCCCCATACTTTAAAATATCCTAAGTTAGGTTTTCTTTTTTTTCCAAAGTTCATAAGGAGTGCTATTATTATTTTTAAAAGAAATTTTATTAATTATGTAACATGCAAAAATAAGAGCTTCTTCCCACAAGTTCTCGAGTACACCCGAGCTAAGAATCATTGCATTTACTATATCCAATAAAATTTTATTTTTTCTTTCAGCTATACTATTTAATTGAGGAGAGTAAAAAACAGTCACTTCATGAATAATACCTAGACAAAATTGAGTCATATCATTAGAGGTATACTCTCATCCCCTATCGGATCTTAAGATTTTATTTTTTTCTTATTGATTTTCATCTTCAAATTTAAATATTTTAAATTTTTCAAGCATCACATCTTTTATTTTAAGTAAGTACACATAACAATATTTAAAGTAGTCATCTATAAATATTATAAAATATTTATTGCCACCTCAGAATACTCTTATCGAGTCATACACATCACTATGAATTAATTCTAAGATGTCACTATCTCGATCAACAGATTTAAAAGATTTTCTAGACATTTTTGCTTGAATACAAATTTCATATTTATTATCTAAAATATTATGTTTTGGAATTAAATTCAAATGCATTAGTCTTTTAATGAAATTTAGGTTCACCTGTCCAAGTCTACCATGCCAAATATTAGAAGTTTCAATATTTAAAATTTAAGAATGATTATTAATGTGCAGAAAATATATTAAGTTTGAACAATCCATCAAATAGAAATTCTTTCCTAATAAAAGCAATACCCCCAATAATTATAACTTTATTACATTTAAAGACAAGTCTGAAGCCTTGCTGCATTAAAAGAGAACCACTGATAAGGTTTTTATGAATTTCAGGGATGTGATGGACGTTATGCAGAGTTAAGATCTTTCTGGAGGTGAGCTTTAAATCAACACAACCAACTCTAAGCACATGTGTCGATGCATCATTCCTTATCATTACCACTCCTCCACCTGAGACCTGATAGGTGGAAAATCACGAGCGAACAAAACATGCATGAATGTTAGCTTCCGTATCAATTTACCAATCATTTATTTTAATGGTCATATTCACTTCAGGAGTGAAAAGAACAAATCTAAAAATTGTCTTAGAGGAGCTGGCCCTAGAGGTCATCATATTAACTTGAGGATGACTGGCAGTTGGACCATTCTTCTTACGTGTAGGGAGAGCAGACTTTTTATAAAAGCAATCCTTAACCAAGTGATTGGTCTTCTCACACATGAAGCAGCAACAACAATTTCCTCCCTCAGACTTTTATTTTTTGTTATTATTATTATTGTTCTTTTCATAGTATAAATTTTTTTTTATTATTTTTAAATTTATTTTGATGGTTTTGGTTACTATGAGGCTTAGATTGATCTTCTAACATATTCACCTTAGGTTGCTTTTCATTAAAGATTTTATCTTTGTTTCTATTTTTCTCTTCAATTCTTATAGAGTTTAGAACATAGTTAAAAGAAAGTTCTCCCTAGATGTGATTAATTTTATTTACAAAGCTGGACCATAATAAGGGCAACTTATCAATTAGGCTAGCTACAAAAAAAAATTTATCAAGTGTCACACCACTATATTTAAGTTGTTCAACCATATGCTCAAATTCATGCAATTATTCATTCATGAGTTTGGTATCTACTAATTTGAATTTTAAAAGGTCTAAGGCTTTGTACCTCTTTTGATCAGGATCTTCTTAACCGTATTTTTGTTCTAGATTTAATCAATGTTCTTTAATACTTTTAGCACCACAAAAAAATATCATAGAGTCTTGCTGCGAGGGCACTAAAGATGCGGTTTAGGCAATGGTAGTCTAAAAGTTATGATGATAAAGTATATGAAAAGGCATATTCAAATTCTTGGATATTATTGGAGGCCCCATGTTCTCTATCTTTCCCACAACCCCCACCACGCCTACAACCACCTTCAATGGGCTCGATCACACCCAAAGGATAGGATCTATTACTATGATCTTCAATGGGGTCAAAAATGGCAGAGATGAGACTACATGTAGTTGACCAAAATTTTATTTGATTTTGCCATCTAGAAAAATTATGTCCATCAAAAGGATTTGGTTTGGCTAAATAGGATTCATCCATAAGTTGGGTGAAAGGTCTCATTTTAACAAAAAGATCTAAGGGAGAAATACAAAATCTGAAAATAAAAAGCAATAGATTATAACTCTAATCCATGCAAGTATTTAACCCTTTTATGATCTAAATGATAAAGATCTATCAAATGCCTACGAATATTGCTTCTAGATTGTTGGAAATGAGATAATAGGCATAAGATAGATAAGATAAAATTGCATATGATTTTTTAAAATAATAAAATATTAAATTAAAAAGTTGAGAAAGTGGCTTGGGATCAAGGCACGCTCAAATATGCTGTCCTAGAAGCGATATCGTCCCTCCACATGCGAGGCTACTGGCAGCTACTTCCAGAAATACAATGATTCGGTGGATGACCACTCATTCCTTCCTGTCAGCATAACTCTAAGGAGGCTAGATGCAAACTGAAGAAGCTTCTAGAACCTAGCAAAATAGGAGAGAAAGAGAGTAATAGAAAATAGTAGATTTTCATATATTCTTCTCTTTCTATTCTAGCTAATATAGGAGAGAATAATCCAATAAAGAAGGATGGCTCATAAAAGGAAGCTCCAAAATAACCCAATAAAGAAGTCCAATGAGGAAGCTCCAATAAATAAAATTTATTCTCAAGCCTTTGGGTAATCTCATTGGATCTTATCTTATATGGAAAAATAAATAGAGTAAAATATCAAAGACAAAATAGAAGAAAATGTTCACAAGTCAAATAGAACAAAATATAAATCATAAAATAAAGGAGAATATTCACAAAATTATTATATATTTAAAATTTTAAATCATACAAACAAAAAGTTACTAAATCCAGCATTACCACTAACAGGAGCTTTATTTTATAGATGTCAAATTTAAGGTCGTTAAATCTCTGTCATTTACACCCGCTTCCTCCTTGGTGGGCCCATCAGAGCTGCCACGGGTCTTTATGGTGGTTTCTATCGCTTCCTTCTCTACCCAATGATGGATAATCCAAGGGCTTCCAAGCCCCAGCTGGAGCAATCATCAAGTTTTCATGCAAGTTGCTCTTTCTTTCTATAAGAATCCACGCAAATATGTAGTTTCATATTAGTTATTCGCTAGGAAGTTTTTAGATGCTTATAGGATTAGAAAATTTAAATAATATCTTTCAATTAATTTTTTTTGGATGAGATTGTAAATTGTGATACATTCCCCCTCATGTAAATCACCTTTGCAGTGGAGTTCATGGACTGTAGGTCACCAAATTTGCTGCTAGAGGAAGACAGCCAATTGGATATTTACTTACCCATGATACCAATTAGGTTCCCATTAATTTTGGAAAAAAGGCTCACTTTCATTTTGTTGAGGCAGATAAGCCAACATTAGGGATACTCCATTGGTCATCGAATTGCTTCTCTAGGTTGAGAAAGAAGGCTAATATGCTTATATGGCAATCTCAAAGAGTTAAAATCACAAATTCGGCTTGTACATATAATTAGTCCAAAAGGACAGAGGGGTTACCTTGCTGAAAAATTTATTTTTCTTTTGTGAATTCTTCGTGATAGGTATGTTGTTATTCCCTATTTTTGGGTCAATGAGATTGTTCAACCGTGCCACATAAAGCGATTCACTAAGCATGCGCTTACAACATCAAATTTTCCTTCACTCCTGCAATCGGCAGCGCACCTAATGGATGAACTAAAATCTCAAAGATTTCCTTGAAATAATGAAATAAAAGCACAAATAGCTAAATTTTCCTCGTAGAAGATGCTGGTGAAGTATGTTTGTCCTTTTCTTAAAAATATGTGAATATTTATCTAACCATACAAACCTATGCTTCATTGGAAAAACATTAGATGGATAAGAACTAAAATATGCTTCTTTATGGTAAATCTGTCAGAAAGTTGGTTGGAGCATGAGCTAGATAAGAACAAACATTAGATGATAATCCAAGTTTCAACATAAGTACGGTACTGTTGTCATTGTTGTGATAGTCTAGGACATGTACCAATGCACGTGCTGTGATCGCGTGAAATTGCGAAAGGAACCATTACATGAATCGGAAATTTTAAAATTGCACCCCCCAACTTTTAGCTTATACATCTAATTTCTCTTTTGCCGTGTATGCCTATGTTTCCTTTTTCTAGATGCATAACTCGTATAAACTTGGCTCATGATGGCTTCATAACAAACAGACGTCACATCCACCGTGTTGCCAACCTGCCTGTCATCTTAAAAAGCTTGCCCGTCCTACGCATTTTGCCACCAGAGAACGAAGCCCTCGAACCATTAATTGTTTCTACCAAAAAAATAATAATAATAATTGTCGCTGAATAAAGCAACTGGTGCGAAATTTTTATCAGAGCTTCGGCTGCCGTTTGGACAAATTACATATTTCTCGTGAGCTCAGTGAAGATTACCAACCGTAAATGTTTAATTCAGGATGAGCCCTGATAAAAGTCGTGATGATGGCTACATGAAGAGCCTACATTTATGGTGTTGAGCTTGGAAAAGGAAAAGGATTTATATAAATAAAATCCTTGATTTAGTTGAGGAAGGACCTGTCTTTGAAAGGAAGACTACAAGTCCATTCAACGAGCAGAAACTTTGCCCTGCTTGATTGTGTAAATAATTATAGCAAATATACAAGGAAGAAAGGTGAGGAAGCCCAGCTCCACTTCCATCCAACAAGACTCACCAAAACCTTCTTCACAACAAAATAACTACGAAACCATATATTTTAGGCACTCCGAAAAGAGCCTTCAATAATCACAAACAAGCGCATCTACCATTACGTGCCCTCCGAGAACAAATCAGAGTTCCATGATCTTTTGAAGTCTTGGATCATTTATCTATTTCTAATGCACCTGTTTATTTTATTTTATTTTTTTAACAAAAGGAAACAAAGGGGTATACATGATTACTTGCATCGTATGATACAAATTACGGTTTGTTGCTTGGAAGTTTCAATATCAACTTTGCAAAGGAGAATGGGAGAGGTGGAGAGCTGATAAACACCCATAATCTCTCATTCTCTGTAACCTTCAACCGTCTCCAAGCCACCCAAAGAAGAGGAAAGCCTTCTTACATGTCAAGCTATGCATGAACAGAATTTTCCTCATCATGTAGAGGTTAAAAAAAGGATAATTGTTACTGTTCAAAAGTGCAACCTCATATGTCAATTTCTTAGCACAGTTTATAAATGATGACCTGGGGATTTCAGCTACCCACCTGTTGTGCTGTTATAGGGCCAAGCTATTTGCTCAAGGTTGAAGAAATAAATACCAATCAAAAAAATTAACCAAAAAAAAAAAAAAAAAAGCAGAAAAGGATTCAATAAATTTTGTAGATTCAAGTAGGACTGTTCCAGAAAATTAAGATATCTTAAACATGGATGCTTTAATGATTAGTACAAGCTCATCCATGATTCACGAAGCCAGAATAAACCATTTGAAGGTTGAAGTTCTACATTTTCCACAAAGACAAATGTCTCTTTAGAAATAAATCCGTAATTATGAAACAAATGGAATGTTCAGCTGTTTCTATTACACCAAATATAACAGTTGTAATACATTTTCGTGCTATCAAAATTTACTTTACAAGTAAGGCAGTGGAACGGATGACAATCCACTAAATTTCTTTTCTACAAGGAAAGGGGGGGAAAAGAAATGAAAACCAAACTTTTCATCTGACGGTAACTATAAGGATAGAAAATATAAGGCAAAATAATCAAAGAGGAGCACGGGCGAGTAGAAACAGGGACCTGCACGTAACTCTTCTCCACTAATTTAATGTGGTCAATTATCGGTCACAGAGGAACTTCCCAGTCAGCCTCATGCAGTGTAAAATCCCATGGAAATTTGGTCTCAAAGTTCCCAGCCACCCTTTATATATACCCACTTCCTTAACAGGCTGCTTCATGCTGCAAATGTTATGGTAATTTTATGCTCAAACGCCTTCATGATTCCCAAGAAAATTTCAAATAGCCTGTGTCACCGGCTCCCAAAATGAAAACTTTCTTTAACTCTCAGTGATCATTGACCCTATTGATCGCTGCATGTTGTGGCTGCTGACATACACCTGCAGGAGGACCCACCGATTCAGTGGCTCCACCTGTAGCCCGTAACTGCTGGAGCGATGGATGAACAGAACCAGCGGCTACCGTCTGGCTTGGGTGGTGGATTCCAGTGGAGCCATGGACAGCCTGTGTGGGTGTAGATGTCACATGCTGTCCCTGAGGAAGGAGATTGTAGAAAGAACCAGCCTGCAGACTAGATCCGTCCCATCCAGGTGCGGGAACCCAGATGGTTGGACCTTCATTCTGATAAACAACAGAAATTCACATACAATTTAACCGAATACGTACAGTACAAGAATAACATAACACGAGTTCACAAAGTTCTTTAAATAAACTATGTAAACAACACATAATCAATAAACTATGTCGAATCAAAATATAAAAATAATTTTGAAGGACTAATCCCAAGTAAGCTTTTGGTCAAGCTGAAATGGAATACCTACATCAAGAATACTCTTCATGATATGCGCCCCTAAACTACCAGAAGGCATGACATGGAAGTGTAACAGAAAGAAATTGTAATCACGTCAATTACTCAAAACCAACTTGTGTTTGTTGTAATTAATGAATATAAACTTCACATGAAAAAATTAAGATATAATAGCTTCAAGATCTCCAAGGAATGCTGCTTCCTAAGCAATATGATATCAGGCTCATAGGAAAAAAAATTTTCCAACAGAAGTTAAAAACAGTGCTACCAAAGGTGCGCCTAACGCATGCTTAAGGTACAACGTGCAACCCTAGCACCTCAACTGCCCTAGGCTTAAGGTGAGGTGACTTTGCTTAGGCACTAAAAGGGCATGCCTTTTTTGCACCTCAAAGAAAAGCTCAGCACAGAAAAAAGCACGACATTGTTGTGTTTAATCTCAGCTGTCCAACATTCTATATTTTATCAAGATCTTGGGGTTTCGTGGCCAAAAGAAAGAAAGTCCATAAGTAGAAGGTAAGTGGATATTCTGACAGACAGATTGAGAGAGATTCAGAGAAAGGGCGGATCTCCTCCTCATCCTTCTCCTATTCTTCTTCAGCTGCTGCTGTCATACATATATACACAGACACCCGCGCGCGCGCACATACGGCGCCTCACTTCATTAAGACACACTGTGGTTTGCACCTTGCACCTTGATTCCAATAGACCTTGATGGCTTAGCACACCTTGAGCCTTTGACTTCATTAGTCAAAACAATCACGGCTCCAAAGATATAAACTATATGAACATACTCAGCCAATAGGTAATCGGGGAGTGGCATCTATTGTGCTAAGAGTGGCATCCGTAAGTTGTGGCATGGGCATGCCATTTTTCATATACAGTGGCAATTTACATTAGCATTTCTTGTCAATTGACTATTTTATAAGGTGAGGTTTTTTGGGTTAGTGATGCAACAGTAGATTCCCCCCCCCCTTTTTTTTTTTGAGCAAGCAAAACTAGAATTAGGATCATGTTAAGACATCTTGCATTTCAGAGCACCTAGGGTTTAAAAGAGCAAACCTTGCATGTGGTCCACTAAATTAGATAAACCTTACACTGAATCATATAAGTACATATGAAGGCCTCCTATCCATATGCATTGATTGACTAGTCCTGTAACTGGAAACAAGAGTTCATACCGATGCCTGTGCCTGTACTGGTACAGTATCAAACCAATATACAGTATGCCTCTTGGCGCTGGCACAGCAAAATAGTGGTGAAATACCATGTGTTGATATGGTACTGGGACATAGGACATACCAATACCAGCACCTTATTGGTATGATCCGAAATGGCTGGTGGGGAACCATTACTTAAATCCTTGCTTGGAATTAACTGCTCCAGAAACAAGAAACTGACTTATGAGCCTAACATGCAAACCTCAACCAATCTTTTGTAGACAAACTTGCTGAATTAACTTTTTACCTCAAGAGATTCAGAGGAAAGTTATTGTACCTACAAAGACATAACTAGATCAAAGTTAAGCCAGCATAACCACCTATATCAACCACAGTTTCATGTCTACCAGCTAATTATCGATCATATTATCAATCACTAAATCCACAAGCTCGGCAATCAAGTGTCCCTTGGTCCCTTGGTACACTCAGATCAAAAAGAGAATGTTTTGCTGCCATCACTTGATAGTTTTAATTAAAGAGTCATTGACAGGACCAAAAATCTAATATCCTAAGATATGTATGTCCTCTTTTCACTTCCTAAAACACATAAACCAATTAACTTGCAGGTAAATAAACTGCATTGTCTACGGCTCTTTACATTAATAGAGGCACTTAGTTATGCTGAGGCATTTCAGAATTAATAGATTCTTTCTAAGGTTCTCATGCACAAGTTTCACAATATTTACTTTCCATCAATAATCCAAGTCATCAGCATGATGCAAGTTTTCAGGCACTCTGAGATTGAAACAGCATAACTAAAATGTTAGGTTGAAAGTTGAAGAAAGCACCTGTTGACCATTAATGTAGGCATTATTTTCCTTGTGCGGAGTTGCACCATCCTCATTGCCAGTTGAGTTTCGAGAGGCTGCAACAGGAGCAGGACTATAACCGGCCGGACTTGAACTGTATGTGCCAAAGCCAGCTGGCATTCCAGTATGGGTTGGATTATTGTTAGTTGGAGGCTTGTATTGAGAAAGAGAATGCTAAACAGGATTTGCAGGAGTCGCAGCTGCTGGATGAGGATATATACTTCCAGTTGAAAGTTGCTGGGGGAATGCAGTATTGCTCAAAAGATGGTGAAGAGTTGGGGTTGGAACATAGAATGGTGAGAAATACTGATTATATGAAATATAATTAGGAGGACAATGAGATAAGTGTACACCAGCAGGCTGCCCAAAGCAAGGGATTGGTTGCTGGTTGATGGCAAGAGAGCTCAGAATAACTCCAGCAGCTTGGGTTACAAGTGGAGTTGGCCCTGTTGAGGATAGAACAGAAGGATTCCTACTCTGGAGTAGGAGAAAAACATATGAGCATCAGTAAGCTAATGATTTTAACACCAAAAAGGATGCAAAGAAGAAAAGGTAAAATTTCAATTGGAAGCCTAAGAGAAATGTGTAGTCACTAGTATGCAACATGCTTTCTGGTTTAAACTAACAAAAACAAGGTAATATCAATTTGGGCCAGCTTCCATCAGAAAAATCCAGTGGTAATTTGTTTTCATTTCTTGAAATACATAGGGCAAGAAAGAGATGAAGAACTTCATATATATAAAAACACTTAAACCCGAGTTCAAATAAAATGGGGGAGTTTGATTAGTTAAGTGGTAGTGAAAGAAGAGGAAATTGTGAGGACACTTGCTGATTATTATATATTTAAAGGGAAAATGATAAAGAATGCTGGTAACTTGTACCTGCTGCTGAGACTGGCCAGTCTGAGCTAAGACTGCAATGTTTCCATTGAATTGGGAAGCAGGACCAGGTGGAAGAAATTGAGAGGGGCAAACATTACCATCAGCAACGGGTCGGTAAATTTGTCTGTAGTAGCTTGTAGACGCATCAAAATGTTGCTGGACCTGAATGACCAATCATCGAATATTTAAATTTGATTGTGTCAGTCACCAGCCGAATGCACTATGAAAGAAGAGATCGATGAAATATAAAAATATAAGTTGACACTGGAAAAGAAACTCTAAGCCCAAATAAAAGTCTAGGCACATGACCCATGTTCAATGGCCAAGGTTTTACAATGACCATCAATCCACCAGATGGATGTTTAGTTGTATAGCTTGGGACTCTTATATGCGACAAAGCAATCAACCTGACACAGTGAAGTTCTATGCAGCCTTCAGATCTGCTGCTGACATTGTTCCAAGACGCATCTTACCCTCCTCTATATGTCGGGGTCACTATTCCAAGGGCTTGATATCATACAGAACTGAATGAATGGCATCTCAAAGGCAAAGCTGGCAGCAAAGATGTAGCCAGAATAAATTTTTTTGTGGGTGTCCTGAAGGTAGCACAGTCCTCCAAAGCAGAGCATATCATGACAGTGATTGAGCACTGAAAAGACCTACAGGTGCAAGTCCATCCATCTCTCAGGAAAGCAGTTAAACAACTCATTATGTTGATTTTTCTTGGGGAAAAGGATGCGATTTCAGGTTATCATAGATAAGAGCCCCAAAAGTGCGATTTGAGTTACAAATCATTCTGGTAACTCAAGAAATTAACTCACGAGATTCACATCAATCCATTAATTCATCAGATCTGCATTATGGAAGTTGATGCATCTACAGTAGACAAAAATGAATTTTCATTACTTGTACAACATATTCAGATCTCAAACTTATCTCGTTGGAGAATGGAATAGTATTCTTTTATAGATATAAAGTTACATCTGGAAAAAAATATAACAAAAAAGGATCCAGAGCACAAGGCTTGACCAGCTTATCCAGTTGTATGGAGTTCAAGTTTTGAATATTCTGTAGCTTGCTTCATACTGACTAAGAATAAATAACTAAAGAAAACAAGAATGTATTGCTAAGCAATAACAGTAGAGATTAAAATCTGATGTTAAGAGAGCGAATAGCACCGTAAATTATAGCAGATAAAATACATAATTAGAGGTTAAAACTTACAACAAAGCCTAAGGTGCAAGAGGCTTCACGTGACTGAGGTTCAGCACCTTCAAGAGTTGCAAAATGACCGCCCAGTACTGGTGGTACCGGTCCAAGATTTAAATAAGTTGGTGCGGTATGAACCACGGAGTATTGAGGACCTTCTGGGGCTAAAGTTGCTTCTCATTTTGGTTGATCATTTCGGGTGCTGCAGGGATATTGGAGGAAATTTGTGGCTCCTTGGATGATATATATTCTGCAATCTGTTCTGGTGGCTGCAGATGATCCAGATAATCTGCTTCTCGAGTAGCAGACACACTGTGAATGCTGCACTCGATACAAAACCACCAAAATTGCACTGAGCAGAACCACATTTCATCAACAAGAAAAATGAACAAACGTATCTTTCTCAGAAAGAAAGGAAAAAGTGAACAAACATATTGAGGGGGTTTCTGGGATTTGCGGGAGGACTATTCCCATTTTTTAGCCCATTGCCTACAAGCCTATTAATTTTTTTAAAAAAAATGAAAATACTCATTACATGGAACATGTTCTATTCAGATGACAAGCCGTTGCTGTAATCCCGTTAGTACATCAAATTAATGCTACCTATGAATATTATCCAGTGAAATGCTCTATCATCCAGGACTTGAATATCTCTGAACCAGCAGAGCGACAACAGCAACTTCTTATAAACCATAAATTTGCACCGACCTTTTTTTAAGAATCATAAGCAAAGTGATTAAAATAAGGATCCATAGCAAATATATTGAGTTTATCAAAGGAAAATATTAAAACATGTATGGAACTTTAGAAAGGAAAAAGGAAGATCAGTAACTCATAAAAATGATAAATACAATGTGAAAGATGTTATAGGCACAAAGCTAGCAGAGACATTTTTAAAGAAAGCAAGCATATCTTTCAATATATATAAATTTGAAAGGTGATAAATACAACTAACATGCTCTTGGAGGTAATTTGGACAGATATTAATGAGTTTGTAACTTCTTAATCTTTTAGTATGATAGAGCACCTTTAACAGAGAAAAAAATTAACCTTCATGATCTATATGGTTTTGAATTAAAAAAGAAAAAGAATCATCAGAAAAGTTTGTCCATTTGAAGCCAAAGGATTAACTGAAAAATCCGAATACACTTAAGTCAGTAATTTAAGAATATTCAAGGTTTCAAACCCTTTCATAGGGGAAAAGAATTAAAGATAAAAACAAAGTTAGAAAAATGTTTATTTACAAGAATCAGCAATCACCACAAGTTGGATTATGCAATTATTTCAATAGTTATTTGTTATTTTCAACATGATTCAAACCATCTAATCCCTGCATGTAAAGACATTTTGGACATTAAGCAAAATTCCAGTCAACTAGTTCAAAACTACAATAATAAATCACAGTTAAATGCATGCGAAAGCATGACCAGTGGAAGTGAAAGAACAGAAAAAATGGAATCGATGCATCTTACATTGTAGATGGCTTGTCAACATTTTCTTCAACCACCTTAGATGACTTGGACAATTGTGCCAAGCTCCTGTCACCATCAGGAACATTTGCAAACCTCATACTCAGCCCAAAATCGGCATCAAAACTTCCAAAACTCAGACTAGTTAATCGAGATTCTGGAACCTGAAGATGATTTGGAGTAATAACATGTGTTTCTGAAAACTGCAGATCCTCTAGCTTCTTCTGCAGCTTCAAACTAGTGTCCTTGGAAGAAGTAGAACCTGATGAAGGTACCAAGCAAGCAACAGCTTCTGCAGTGATAGGTTGAACTTCAGAAGTGCCCCATACACCGGAGCCCTGAGCAGAATTCACGCTTGTTGGTCTGGGTCTCCACTCCTTCATAGGACCAACCGCTGAATGAAAATTAAGTAAACAACTCAGATTAGGCAGGATAAGATAAAAGGAGCATTCATATACTTAAATGGCGTAATAGTCCATGATAAACTAGTCCACACATGAGGAGATGCGCTGAAAACTAAGAAACCAAGTCAAAGGAAGGAAAAAAAAAAAACAAATCAGAATAAACGGATTCATTTGCTAAATCAACTTCACATTTCATCTACCAACGAATTCTACATGAAAATATTAGAGCTCAACCTATGAAGTTGATGATTTAAGCAGCCATTGTTTGGCGGAAAGTGGACAGATTACATAACTTAAATGAGTGCCAGATATAATTTGATGTCATACGTCCGCAAGCTGAGTCCAGCTGACAATACATAGTAGGCATAGGAAGTCAGGCCCCAAGTTGCAAGAAGGAATTCTATAATTTGGAGTGTTGCCATCTGACTGGAGCCTTAGAAGTCAGAAGACTAAAAACATCATCCAGCACTAGCCATTGGAAACTAGAACTTACCGATCAAAGTTTTGGGATTTGGTCTGAATTTAATCTTGCATACCTGCAAAATTTACTACTGATGGTTAGGTCCACACAAGAAACCATCCTAAATGGCCGACAGAGCTAAATACCAGTGTAGTGACACTGATGTATGTTAACGAATGCCCACAGCATCCCAAAGTTATCGAGCAGAGCTGTAATCATACATAAGGCATTTGTGTGAAATTGCCATACAGGCATCAGTTTCAAAGGTGATCCCAAAATTGGCTGATTAAAATCACTACCGACATATAAGTCCAATAGTCCGATGACCAACATCCGAGTTTAAGATGAGCATCCATGTTGCCACACTTCTGTTATTCATACACATCCATCATGTTAAATTTCATGTCTGGAAGTAACAGGATGGAGAAAATACAAAAACCTAAAATTACGATGTGTCAGCTTCTAAAAGAAAACATCCTGCGCACGCCCCATGCTCCAAATCATAATTTAATTTCGAACCGTCTTACAATATAGAGGGAGGTCTTTTCGAAGGGTAAATAAGAATATGAGAGGTACTTCTCTATCACAAGATTGGAAGAGGCATCCTTATTTTTCAATAATTCATGAGACGCCTTCAATTAAATCAAGGATTTTCAATGATTTAGTCTTCTCAAAACTACTCGTGGCCTTCTTTATTGTTTTAGACTCAAAACTCGTGATGGACGAGATTTTCCTCTGAAGTAGTTTCATCATGGAAAGAAAGATGATGGGAAATTTCAAAAAAAAAACAGGAAAGCGAATGCACTTGTCATATGAGGGTTGCTCCCATCTCCATCCATTAACTGAACATTTTAAAAGCATGCGATTGCATGGTTTTAATTTCCAGCTGGAACACCAAACTAGAATAACCACAATGCTGGTCAGCATTGAACTTTGACTGAAACTAACTTATAGGCTCAGTTTTTTGTGCATATGTGTACTTTACATTATATTTTCATCATTTCTTCACCTCTTTCAATTTAATGAAGCAATTTATCATAATCGAACTCTACAGATTATGAGTTTTTACTTCCGAAAGATCTGGAAGCATTAAAATATTGTCTTACAAAGACATCCAGAGGTCGAGTAACTTTATTTTTTGACATAGGTTTCGCTCATCCAATAGCTCAAGTCTCATAAACATTTACATTTTTGTATCTGCTAGCCAGTGCTTTTAACTCAAAATTTGGCATATCGTAGGTTTCGTAAAGATGCAAGCCATCCAGAGCTATCAGCATTTTGGAATAGCAGTGATTTGGAAGGAGTACAATAAGCAAATACTTGACCTGATCAAATGTTGGAACACTGCTTAACTCAATCTTCTTGTTGTCTAGTAGGGCAGCAATCTACAAAATTTATCTAATATAAGTGCCATCTGCTTGGTTTTATTTGAAATTCGTTTGAGTCAGCACAATGAGGGTCCTCTTTATTTCCATTAGCGGTTTCCTAATATCTTGTCCATTAATTGTTTCTCCTTTCTTTTGGCGTTTAGGTATTTGATTCCTCACAGCCTTCTTACGTTATTA
Organism: Cocos nucifera; assembly: GCA_006176705.1. Taxonomy (NCBI): domain Eukaryota; kingdom Viridiplantae; phylum Streptophyta; class Magnoliopsida; order Arecales; family Arecaceae; genus Cocos; species Cocos nucifera. The sequence continues at coordinate 1,855,563 of QRFJ01000106.1, read as the reverse complement.
AGGTAAGTAGAGCGTCTAGCTCCAATTTCCAAAAGGAAAGTGACTATGCTTGAAGTAGATTTTGATGCTTGAAATTAATAATATGGGAATTCGGAGTAGGGTGCACATAGTTAGGATTCATTGGCTAATCAATGTGCTATATAGTCCCGCTAGTGAGATGTTGAAGATGCAATAAACTTGTCGAGTAGGGGTCATGTATATTATCACAAAGGAGACTCCACCTTCTTCAAGTACCACTTTACAAGCTTGTGACTGTCAATGACTTCATCTATCAGATCATCGCATTATCGTTCATGATCGTCGAAATCGAATTTTTCTGATCGATGAAGCTAGGGCCATCGGATCGAGGCGATCTTTTGCGACGACACTCTAATGATAATTATTTAGATAATGAACGGTGAAGATGGATATTAAATTTTAAAATTATATAATATTAAAAAAAATAAGAAAAAAATTATTTCCAACCTATGGCAGTGATTATCAAAAATCGCTGCTATAGATCTACGGCAGCGGTTATAGAACCGTTGCCATAGATCTATGGCAGCGATTTTGGGTAACTGCTATCGTAGATCTATGACAGCGGTTCGATAACTGCTGTCGTAGGTTAGGTTAAAAATTTTTAAATTTTTTCTTTCCTTTCGTACGTGCTCAATCTCTCTCTCCCTCCTCTTCATCGTCGGTGAGGCTCCTCCCACCCCGACCGACGTCGCCCCTCCTTCCCCCTCGATCAGCGCCTCCCCCTCCGGCCCCCTCATCCTCGGCTGCCCATCTCTCCCCCACCCGCACCCCCACCCGACCCTCCTACCCCTCTATCCGACCCTCCCTTGGCCCCCAGCAAAACCCCCCTCCGACGAACCCCATCCAACCCTCCCTCAGCCCCCTGCGAAATCCCCCCTCGACGAACCCCCCTCCACCCTCGCTCGGCCCCCGCGAAATCTAATATAAGTGCAGCAATCTAATTAAAGGAGACTCCACCTTCTTCAAGTAGCACTTTACAAGCCAGATTGAACATTTTGTGGGCTATAGTCTCCACATACTATCTATTTGTGAAATTTTTTACAAAAAATAAAGCTCAACCTCAACAAGTACGCCTTTGGTGTGACCTTGAAAAAAATTCTTGGATTCATGGTAACCCAGCAATGGATTGAGGTGAACCCAAAGAAGATCCAAGCATTACTAGATATGAAACACCTGAGGGCGAAAAAGGACGTGCACTAATTAACCAATTCCATGGAGCTACCCTCAGCCGATTTATTTTGAGATCAATCGAAAAATATCTTCCATTCTTCAAGATCCTTAAGCAAATGAAGAGCTTCGAATGATCGAAAGAGTGTCAAACTGCATTCGAAGAGCTCAAATAATATCATGGATCACCCCCATTGCTCTCCAAGCTAGAGATAGGTGAGGACTTGTATTTATATTTATCAATCTCACCTATTGCTGTTAGCTCTATACTGGTCCGAGAAGATGCAAAAAAATTAAAGGCCTATTTATTACACTTGCAAGCTTCTCCAGGATGTCGAAATAAGGTACTTAAGGATGAGAAAATAACATATGTGCTAGTCACTATCGTATGATGACTCCAACCTTACTTTCAAGCCCATGCGGTGATCGTCTTGACCGACCAACCTCTGAAGACTATCCTTCAAATATCTGACACTTTGGGGTGAATGGCGAAGTGGATGATCGAGCTCAACAAATATGACATCTAGTACTATCCTCGGCCAGTAATGAAGGCTTAAGCTCTGGCCGACTTCCTCGTGGAGTGTACCATCCCTGATGAGGAGTGGACATCAGAACTCCCCAAGGAGGCACGGGCCCCATGATGGATCCTTCACATGGATGGAGCCTCAAATTTTCAAGGATGCGGGGTTAAACTAATCCTCGTAAGCCTAAAAGAGGTTGTGATGGAATACGTTCAAATTCAACGCCTCTAACAATGAGGCCGAATATAAAGCATTACTCACAGGCCTCGGCATTGCCAAAGAGCTTGGGATAAAGGATCTAAGGATCTTTACTGACTCACAGCTCATTGGTGGACAAGTTCTAGGAGAGTTTCAAGCTCATTGGTGGACAAGTTCTAGGAGAGTTTCAAGCTTGACAGATCAAGAACTCCTATGGCCTCATAGTCTACCTATACATAGAAGCTCAAAGTCTGAGAACTCCTGTTCGAGCTGAGAGACCTCAATCTCATCTAGAGGTACCTCAGGATAGATACCAAGGTCTGAGAACAATTCGAGCTGATAGCCTATCTCATCTTGCTACCTCAGGATGTCCTAACCTTAACAATGAGTCTTTATTGAACACCTACCGAAATCAAGCATCGAGGAAGAATCGACTATCTTATAGATCAATCATGAGCTGAGCTCGATGGACCTACTAATTAGCTACCTTTTTTATGGTATCCTATCGAGACTCGTAGGATCAAATGCCAAGCCTCCAAGTATGTCTACTTAGAGAGAAGGCTTTATAAGACGTCATTCTCGCTACCTCTACTTTGATGTTTGCAACTAATCGACTTGGATTATGTACTCTAGAAGGTCCATGAAAAAATTTATGGCAATCACTTAGAGGATAGGTCACTCGTCTACAAGATAATCTAATTACAAGGGTACTACTGACCTACCCTACAATAGGACGTGGTCGACCTCGATCCCTTATCCGAAGTGTGCGAGCAATGCCTGCCAAAAGTATGCCAACATCCAATGCACGCCGACGACGACTAAGCTTACTCCAATCATTGCCCTTTGGCCATTTGTCGTGTGGGAAATCAATATCCTCAGACCATTTTTGATGGTGGCTTGCCAGAGAAAATTTTTGATCATTGCGGTCGACTATTTTACCAAGTAGGTGGAAGCCAAACCCCTAGTTCAGATCACCAAGAAGAAGGTTCAAGACTTAATCTAAAAATTCATCATTTATTATTTCGGACTACCACGAGCCATCATCACCAACAATGGATAATAGTTCGACAAGCAGCAGTTCAAAAAATTCTACTCCAAGCTGTATATCAACCATAGGCTTACTTTGATTGGCCATCCTTAGTCAAATAGAGAGGTTGAGGTGATGAACCAAACGATCCTATAAGGATTGAAGTCATGACTTAGCCAAGCCAAAGGGCTCTAGACTGAAGAACTCTATAATATACTTTAGGCCTATCGGACAACTCCTTGGATCTCCACCTGAGAGACTTTGTTCAACCTTGCCGTCCGTGCAAAGTAGTCATTTTGGTTGAGATTGGGATACCAACGACTAGGATGGAGAACTACAATGAGCATGAGAATCCGAGTCGACTCTGACCAAATGTGGACATACTTGAAAAATCAGGGAGCGAGCTCAAATCAGGATAGCATCATATCAGCAGCGAGTATCCCATTACCATAATATATGGGTCCGGACAAAGATGTTTGGATTCAAAAATCTCATTCTACATTGAGCCAAGGTGTCAAAGCCTATAGAGCAAGATAAGTTAGCCCCAAGCTGGAAAGGACCTTATAAGATTGCTGAAGTCATCAAGCCTGAAGTGTACAAGATTGAAAGTCTCGATAGTGCTCTCATTCAAATATAGAACGTTGAGAATTTGAGAATATACTATCAATAAGTTGTGAATCTTTTCATCTCATTAATAAAGATTTTTTTCTTGAGCTCTAATATCAACTCCTTATTGGAGTGGAAATGCTTGACTGCTGGTGAATAATACCATCGTAACCAACCGAAAGCGATGACTATAAAGGCACTGACCCTCCGAGGATCCCATGCGGCCACTTGAGGCCGAAGGCGATCATTATGAGGGGGCTAACCTTTTAGGAACCCCATGTGGTTCCTTAAGGCCGAAGCCGATGATTATGAAGGGGCTAACCCTTCGGGGACCTCGTATGGCCACTTGAGGCTGGAGACGATGACTATGAAGGGGCTAATCCTCTAGAGACCATGTATTGAGGCCAAAGGTGATGACTATGAAGGAGCTAACTCTCCGAGGATCCCGTGCAGTCATTTGAGGTCGAAGATGACTACTATGAAAGGGCTAACCCTTCGGAGATCCCATGCAGCTACTTGAGGTCAGAGGTGATGACCATGAAGAGGCTACCCCTTCAGGGATCCCACATGGGCACTTGAGGTCGAAGGCGATGACTATGAAGGGGCTAACACTTTGGAGATCCTATGCAGCCACTTAAGGCCAAAGACGACGATCAAAGAAAGGACTTTGGAAGATACACAAAGGAAGCATCAACAAAGGAATACTTTATTCAAAAGGTTCGTACACATTTTAGAGAAAACTTATTACAAATTAACTTCATTTCAGCAAGGCTTATTAAAATAAAAAAAGAAAAAATACAAAGCTTGAGATCGATTGATGCCCACGAGCTCAATTGGCATCCTCAGATGAAGAGCTGAAGCTTGCTCGAGGCAACCCTCGATGGCATATATAGGGGGATTCCCCCTTCTGACGGTTACCAATCCCCATTAAAGAATATAGGGGATGGCATAATTGGTTTTCCCAATGAAACCGATCCACCTCTTGGATATTCTTTTAAGAAGGATCGGAAAGCGATCTTAGGTGAGGTAAAAGACTGCCCTCTAGAAAGGTCTTAAACCTCACTATGGAGGACAAAGCATTAGCAACCCTCAAGTTACCACTGTTGCAGCTCCATGGCTGGAACGGCAAAATTTTCCAACATCTTTCATGCCAAAATAGGGTGCCCGTGTGCACACTCCCTTCAAGACACTCTATGACCAATAGGAGGAAGGGGAAAACCCTATAGGGAGAAGTGCCGACGATCCTTTGATGCTGAACGAGGTGACACCACCGCGACATTATAAGAGATAACTAGGATAATGCCAATTTTAAGTGGTAGAACCCCTATTTATAGAAAAAACAGCCTGGGCATATTCAACCACCCCTCTGATCATATGACAAGTGTCATCATCTAAAGGTCTCAAAGAACATGCTTTCTAGAAGAAAGAGTTCCAATTATCATTTCCAACATATTGTCATTATCAGGAAGTGCCAGCATTAAAGGCCATGCCTCCTGGGCCTTCGAATTGTATAGCTCTCTGCCGCATGACCCTCGAGATAGACCATCTTCTTTAATCCATGAAGGACGATATAGTATCCATCAATATCTGACATATGGCGTGCACAGATAAGCCCAAAATTTTCAAGACCCTACCCATCATATGCTATTGAAATGGATGCTTTAAAGAGAAAAGTTGGAGGGTGGAAGATAGCTAACCACTCCCTTCGTCCAAAGCAATGAAGCTACTTCGGACTTGGAAGTCGAAGGCAAGAGGAGGACTTGCACAATCAGATGGAATTCTGAATTAGAGCTATTAGTCCCACATCGATTGTGAGTCAAGAAAGATTCTGGCTTATATTAGATTGGACCCTTCTCTCTCCTAGGCATCTTTTAAAAGAAAAAATGGTGTGACACCTAATATAGGCCAAGGCAAGTAATATCTTACTAAAATGGTTATAAAGACCGATCCATTCGAGCCATTCAAGCCCTTGACCATAATGAGAGCCAGTCAGCATAGACATCAAGAAAAAATGAAGGACATCATTTCATTCAGAAAGTGAAGGAAAATAAAAAGACACATTTTATTAATGAAAGTTCATTACAAATGTACCAAAAGTGACTATAGAAAAAAGAAAAAGAAACTAATCTTTGGGCACTAGCGAGGCAGTCTTAGTAGCATCCTCAATGCCAAGAGCTGGAGCCTTAATTGAAGTAGACTCGGGCAAGATAGACCCATCTTTATCCAATGAAAATGTCCCAACCTCATCATCACTATTTTTAGGACAAAGATGTCTCAGGTCTAACCCTGAGGACCATCCGGAGCTACTATCGAAAGTTGGAAGTAAATATAAGAAGCAGAAATCCACCACAAGAAGGCCAATGTAGAAGGCCCCCACAATCTTATCCAGGAGGCAAGCCTTCCTTTCCAACTAGTTAATTAGCAGCATAATCATCTCCACTATCTCTCGGGTGAGCTGATCGCTCTGGAGAGTGGAGGCATTCCTCCATACAGTCTTCACGATGGTGACCAACCTCTCTTCGCCCCTGGGCAAGAAATGGCCCACCTCAGACCTTGCTGACCCACTTGACACCCCAGGACGTGGCAGGGTCTAACTTGCTTAAAAAGAGGAAGCCCGAGGCGAGACTATCGAGAATATTGGTTTACTCATCCCCGGTCTATAGGGTTTTTGCCGGCACTTGGATCGCTATTGGCCTCGATCCCCGGTCTTCACACTCATTCTCCTTCACCGTTGATAGATATATAGCCCGGGGACTTCTGGGATTGGCACCAACTGGTGGAAGCAGCAGGGAACCTTCCCAGTTAGATAACTCCTCGATCTCTTTGAAGGATGAATTCTCACACTTCTAAACTCATTTGGCTTTTTTTCTATTTGTTTTCACATTGAAGTTTTATAGATAGTATGATTATGCTTCGCCTCATCAACTGTAAGATTTGGATAAAGGTCAACTGAAAGATAGATTATCAACACCAGCACTTGGTGGAGATAAATGTTCAAACAAGAAGAGAAGAAAGATCCTTCCTCAATAAACTATGAATAATAGAGAGAACAACCTCGACCCTCTGCGACTTGGATTGACAAGAAATAATACTAGCCAGAATGAGTGGTCTATGTATGCATACCACTGATGGCAGCAAAGGTTCCTAAATATCAAATCGCAAGATGATCCACTTGGCATATAATGGGTGACAGATTTTGTCTTCATTAATAAATGTCGAACCATAACCATCTACAAAGAGTATTAACATGGACCGATAATCCAAGAGCAATCTAGAGACTCTCCAATGTATATCACTCCCTTCTTTTTCATAAATGATGGCATGGATCATGAATAGATACTTAACTATCCTTTAAGACTCCTTCCAGTGCAGCATAGGAAGATTAGAGGAGGAACAAAGAAGCCAGCAGCGCGTAAACCAATTAAGGTACTCTCTGGCTCTGGGCAACTCAGCAGAATCACATTAGATATAGACATCAGTTCGAGACCTCGACCCTCTGCTGGCCTTAGGCTACTTGCTCAATTGTTCATATGGATGAAGCCCATGATTGACATTCAAAACTAATAACTTTGATTTGTAGGTTAGTAGGGAATCTTCTATACTAACAAATTATCAGAATGTAGCTTGAAGACCTAGAAGATTGGGCCTAGCAGCCTAAAGGTTCCTACTAAATCGCTTATGACTCCACTTTTATATAAAAAGGTACCAAGAAAACCATTAAGTGAGTAAGCCTAACCAAAACAAGGAGAATACACTCCCCTCTCTCTCCCCCCTCTCTCTTTTTCTCAAGCTCTAGCTAACTAGGGCATCGAAAGGTCCCCCATCGAAAAACCTTCAATGAGCGTAAACTTTTCTTGTAGGTACTCTCTGGCATTTCGGTCTTCGGATGGCATCCGGCTTCAGCCACATCATCCTCAACCTAGAGATTTGCAGCAACACCCATAAACTAGCTCAGCTAGTTCTTCACCTAAAGCATTGCCGTCCTTAATAATTTTTTAGCAGGCTTGCTGTAAAAAAATGTACACTCAATATTTGATGATGATTATGATGATATTGCAATTTCAAACAACATATCATGGTAGATATATCTTAAGCACATATGCTCATAAATTATTTTATTTATCTCAATATCTTTTGATTTCTTGAATCATTAGACAAGTCTTGAGATTTTGACAGTTGCATGTAATATTTTTAAATTCATTTTTAGATTTAATTTATATGAATAATGATATAATTAATTTTATCATTACTTTATTATAGTTGATATTTTTTTACTATGTGTCAAATATTGCATTAAAATACTTTTTGAATTAAATCAAGCTATTCCCATTCACTATAATTTTCTTTATTCATTTTGTTTCATAAATTGTTAATTATTTTTCATCAACAAAGATACATAAAATAAATTTATTTACAAGTTATTATTTATATATTTTAATAAAATTAAATTGCTATATTTAAGATTTATTTTTTGGTATATTTTATATTCTTATAATTTATATGTGCGTTGTATTATACAAATCCTGAAATCCATTCACTTAGCAATGCAAACCAGCACGTGGATTGGGTCGGTTTCAACTTGGGTTAGGTGGAAGTAGGTCAGTTCCCATTTATAATAATGTTGGAAAAGATAAATCCATGCTGGACTATTCATGTTATACAAACTCATATAATTTTTTACTCCTTAATGATATATGCTAAAAATAAAGCAAAACATGGTATTCAATGATAATAAATAATAAAATAAATTTAATTAGAAATATATCATCATAATCACAGTAAACCTAAAATTCTAAAATATAAGCAAAAATTAGATAAAATGCAATTTCATATCATATAACTCAATGGCCCATCCCGCCAATAAAAATAATAGAATAAATTTAATTAAAAATATATGATCATAAACCTAAATCTAGAATATTAGCAAAAATTAGATAAAGTGTAATTTCATATCATATGGTTTAATGGCCCACCTTGTCAATCAATCCCAGTGTCCTTTTTCTTAAAAGAAACATAAATTGAATCATATGAAAAAAAAAGAAATAAAGTAACACCAACCATGTTAAACCACCAGCCGATCGCTTGATTAGTATTACAGTAGTAATAAAATACCTCAGATCGACTAATATATCCCAGAGGTACTTCAGCTCAGTCTATACTGATGAGTATTTATGGATCAGAATATTATTATAATATTCTCTGAATAGATGATTAATGCCGGAGGGCCGATCTGATCTAATATTTATGGAAATACCCCGGCTGGCACCTATCCTCTTAAATCGCCTCGGATAAAGAAAGTTTTCCATGGATTGACCGCAATACAATTGTAATCAGGTTGTAAATATGCTATCATCTATTCGCCCAAAATCATCGACGATAAATTGAGAATCCTAATCACACCAGCAACCATCATTCCATTCGAAAGATTCTAAAAATCTTGCCACGACGAGATTAGCGGTTCGAAATTAGCAGAATGACGTAACCATCATGTAAAATTTTTTTTATAAATACTATGAATCCGAGGATCTAGATAAGCAAGAAATTTCTCTCAAAAGAAGTTAGCTCCTACTTGTTTCTGACTTGAGCATCGGAGGATCCTCGTCGAAGACCAAATTCTCTGGTCTGAACTTTATTTTGTAGGTTCTCAAGCTTATCTGCGTGGAGCCATTCCTCCAATTTTGAAGCCGATGATTCTTAGCAGTAATAGATTGACGCTAGAAGGAGGGCGGGCTAAACTTTTAGCCTACCATAATTTCTGTGAAAAGCTGAACATCCGGTCTTTAAAGATTAAATCAATCCATAATAAATAACAATGGCTCCGAAAAAGACCTCGTTCTGGCTCAATGACATCGCTAAGGCCACTACCTCATAGCAACCAAATCTGAGGGTTGATGATCACATTCAGCCCCCTATGGTGGAAGTCTTTCCACCCATCCAGTCGGCCCATGTCATCATGGATCCATTCAACTTACTCCTTCAGCAGGTCCACTCCCTGGCAATCGCTGTCCAAGTGGTCCAAATGGTGATCGCACCTTCCTCAATGGCACCGTAGTCAAATTTGGCTGCTCCTGCTCCACCCTCAACAGTGCAACCGATGCCTCCGATGGTCCCACTCGCACCACCAGTGGTGGCGCAAATCTAGCCACCGACATCCTTTCGATAAGTCGCACCCACACTGTCACCTCGACAAAGTCCCGGGCGGGGGCGACCCCATTTATGATCTCTTAGCCCACAATCAAGGCACGGTTCTACCCCCGATCGCCATTCTCCCCAGCAGTTCAAGACTCTCATCGACCGGAACTTGATGATTGAAAGAAAGCTTCGGGAGTTCGATAAAAAACTCGAAGCTTTGAATAAGGCCTCCTCTTCTCGACCTTTTGACGGTCTTAGCGGCGAGCCTCCATTTGAAGAGAGGATCCTACGAAAATTGCCGCCCCCTAGATTCAAGCTACCTCAGCTTGAGATCTATGATGGGACTGCTGATCCCATCGATCATATTGAAACTTTTAAGATAGTTTTGCTCTTTCAAGGAGCATTGGATGCTACTTTCTATCGGACATTCTCCGCCACTCTCAAGAGGGTAGCTTGGCAATGGTACTCAAACCTGAAGCCTGGCTTGATTCATTCTTTTGATGAGCTGAGCTGGTCTCTTACGGCGCATTTTATCAGCAGCCGCAGACAGCAGAACCGATCCAACTATCTATACATCATTCATCAGAGGGATGGTGAGTCGATCCGCAGCTATCTAAGCCATTTCAACATGGCTATCCTGAACGTCAGCGATTTTGATTAGTCGATCGCGATGTCCGCTTTTATGGCTGGATTGTAGAGAAATGACCTGAAGAGGTAATTGGTGAAGTGATAAGTGCCATAAATTCATCAATAAAAATATTAATTTATTAATTAATTTATATTAATTTTTAAAAATTAATGATTAATCTATATATATTTTTAAAAAATTAATATTTTTATTAATTAAAAAATAATTAAAAAATAATAAAAATAAAAAAATAAAATTTTATAATCAATGGAAAGAGCTTATTTTTTTATCATAATGAAATAAGTTTCGCGCAAAACGAATCTAAAATAGAGAGGATATGAATTTTTAAAAAAATAAAATAAATAAAAATTAAATAAAAATTAACATACAGCTCAGTCGGCTCAAGCTGCTGTGCCATATCAGCCGACGCATCCAAACGCACCGAGCCAAGCCGACAAAGCCAACGCGCCAAGCCAGCCACGTAAGCCAACTTAGCCGTAGAAGCCGTCAGTCGGTCCACGATCCAGGCGTAGACCGTCAGCTCAGCAAAAATCGATAAATCATGGAGTGACACGTGGTGGACCTAGACCCTTAAAGGGTTTATAGAAAATCCATCATGGCTCATAGGGCATTTTGGACGTTTCACTCGATGACAGGAGGTGCTAATTCATTGCGGTGTATGGTGCAGCTGGTCCACGCGGTCCATGGAAACAATAATTGCGCGATCGTGCAGTTGTGGTTGCTTGCGGTCAAGATCCGACGGTGGTAGTTGGTTCCAGTTTTAATTCAAACTTCAAGCACCATCCGACGGCAGCGCTCAACCTAGAAGACGATCCAATGGTCCAAGAAGCTCCCGACTTGATTAAAACACCCAGAACTCAATCCGATGGCCAAATTTCCTCTGATTAATGCAATCGGATGGCCATAATTTAATCCGACCTGATCTGGATTGATACACATCCGATTTTGGTATTTTTTGGACTATTTGATGATCCATATCTGATGGCCAGATTTCATCTAGAGCAACAGAATTCATCCAGAAATTTTTTTAATCCAAATTTTACTCGAATTTCTTCCTATTTTGACGATTAAAACATCTTTAGTCTCACATTGCCTCCAGAAAAAATCTCTAGCCCTCCTAGCTATATAAATAAGATCTCAGGCCTTCAAAATTCAAAATCTTCAATTAAGATAAAGTTTTGGTATAGGATAGAGCCAGATTTTGGATCAGAAGCTGCTTTGAAGCAATGGATGCTAAGAAGAAGAGCTGGACTTCTGCACCATCTTTCTATCGATGCCGATCCAAGATCAAATATCAGCTTATTTTATTTATTTATTTATTTTTTATGTATTTAAATTATAAACTTTTTAATTAATACAAGATTTATTTTTATGCTCTTTAATTTCATGCTCTTTATTTTTATTATAATTTAATTTTTATATTTTAATTATTATTTTTTATTTTATTATAAGTAGATGCTAAGATCTAACTAGTAGATCTTAGTACCAAGTTTAAACTTTTGCATCTTTTAATTTTTGCTTTTTATTTTCTGACTTTACTTTTGATTTTAAAACTCAAATTCTTTTCTTTTTTTTTTTAAAATTAAAAATTTTAAATCTAAAATACTACCTCTCTTATGGATTTGACCCGACTCACTACTATCTATATATTTTTAATTATTTTAAGAAGTCGGATTAAACTGATAAACATGATGTCTTAACGACAACATCGCGATCTTATCAAGTTTTTGGCACCATTGCCGAAAAAGGCACGAACATTAAATTTTTAATCTCTTTAATTTTTTTATAAATACATTATAAATAATTTTTTTTATTTTTTATAAATATTGTTTGCTATTTTTTTTAATTTTATAAAAAAAGAGGTTAAAGAACAAAAAGAACTAGGGCAAGGAATAAATCATTCAATTTTGCTTGATGAGATCAATCCTAATCCTAGTCTTATTTATTTATTTATTTATTTATTTTTAAATTAATTTAAAAAATATATCTATTTAAATCTAATTAAAAGCTTCATGATAAGATTAGAAATTCTAACTGTTTAGAGCATACATCATATTAGTTTTATTTTTATTTTTTTGGTAATTGCTGGAGGCAAGGTAAGCCTTTCATAATTCAATTAGATGCATGCATCTAGTTTAAATTGCATAAAATTCTTTAATTAAAAATTTTTGATGTATATTCATATTAAAATAAATTAAGGGCAACACCCAATTAAATAAGATAAGATGGAGATTTGATCATCCTTTCTTAGCCCATAAATAACCAACCACCATCCTGTATTGACCTAAGCCTTTAATTTTAAAACCAATTAGACATCAGCCCTAGGAGCTCGAGCTCAATAGAATAAAAAATCCTAAGAGTTGAATCAGGTTAGAGTTAGTCAATTTGATTGGTGTCTAGGAAAGTGATTAAGAAATGACTAGGCTCGAAGGAATGTGGTTTCTAATTGATTTCGTTAGCTTACTTGGCCAAGCACAATTGGTGTCTAAGGCAAGCAATGGGGGGACTCCCATCGATCTTATACTTATCTGACTAGTTGATTGGCTGATCCTATACTTGGAGTGCTCGAAGGCTGACTTGGAACAGTTAGGAGCTTCTAGATCTAAGTTGATCTTAGGTTAGGATTAATTTATTTGAAACTTATTTAAAAATAAAACTTTTTACTTTAGGTATTTTCAATCTCTATTGCCCTGACATAAGATTGCCCTGGCATAATGGGTAGTTATGTTGCATGATTGTCCTAGGATATGAAAAGGTTGAATTAACTTAGAACTTAAAAAAAAGAGAGTTTAAAAAATAATAATAATAAAATAAAATAAAATAAAAGATTGAGGATATTGAGAATATAGTGAATTCTCCAATATCCTTGTGGAGAAGGATTTCAGATCGACTAGTCAAAATAGATTTAGTTTCTATTTCAGATCCTACAATCTCAACATCCACAATGGATTTAGCAAATCAGTCTCAGCCTCAAACCCTTAAGGACTTATGTTATCCAGTTGGTTCTATCCAACCCGACCAACCCTCTTGCATCAGGTTGCCCCAACCCACAGCAAACAACTTTGAAATTAAACCTCAAATCATTAGCATGCTTCCAAAATTCACGAAAATAGAGGATGCATATATATTCATTAGAAAATTTGAAGAGATTTGTGTAACCATGAAACTACAATAATTATCAAAGGATGAAATCAAGCTGAGATTAATCAATTTTATCCTTAAGGATAATGCTAAAAAGTGGCTTTATAGTCTTTCAAATCAATCTATCATGACCTGAGAGGACTTTATGAGAATATTCTTAAAAAAATATTTTTCTCATCATAAAATAGCTAGAATTAAAAATAAAATAAATCAATTCTATCAACTAGCTAGTGAATCATTTTGGAAATACTTCGATCGATTCAAGAACCTCTTAACCCAATGTCCACACCATGGAAGAGAAACTTAGAGACTATGCCAAATAATTTATGAAGGATTAGATTCAAATTCTCGAACAATGCTAGAGTCCATGTGCCAAGGATAATTTATGTACAAAGAACCAAATAAAGCCTGACAATTTTTAGAAAACCTAGCCGAGAAAAATTTACAATAAAAAATAACTAGGGAACCAAAAAAATCCACACCTTCAAGTGGAAGAATATACCAAATTCAAACCTTCCTAGGTGTAGAAGTCAAAATTGTAACTTTGACACGTAGGTTGGAGGCCTTAGAACTTTAGAGATTAGTCAGTGTGAACTAAGTATCTACACCCATGTGTAACAGGTGCAATGCACCAGACCATGTCCTTGAGGAATGTTCCCTCCCAATGAACCAATTAGATAATGGATGTGCACAAGTGAATGCCACATATCAGAGACCGTTGAACAATCCCTATGCACCCACTTATAATCCAAATTGGAGGAATTATCCAAATTTTTTGTTAGAGATAAATCCCACTCCCGTCAAAGTCCAGCCTGGTGCTTAGCCTAATGCAGTTGGTAATCACGAAAGAGCTTCGATCAAAAATTCTCTTCCCAGCGGTCGAACCCCATTCGATTTTCTCCAAAAGTCAAACCCATTCAGTGGCCGAACTCCTCCAGCTATCAAATCCAATCAAACTTCTCCAGCGGTCGAGCACCTTCCAAATTTCTTCTTTAGTCAGACTTCTATGGGAGCCGAACTTCTTTTGGACTCCTCCAATAGTCGGACTTCTACGGAAGCCAAACTTCTTTCAGATTTTTTCTTCAGTCGGACTTCTAAGGGAGCTGAACTCCTTCTGAACTCCTCCAGCAGTTGGACTTCTACGGGAGCCGAATTTCTTCTGAATTTTTTCTTTAGTCGGGCTTTTATGGGAGCCAAACTCCTTTCGGACTCCTCCAACAGTTGGACTTCTATGGAAGTCAAACTTCTTTCGGATTCCTCCTTCAGTCAGGCTTCTATGAAAGCCAAACTCCTTCTGAATTTCTTCTTTAGTTGAGCTTCTATGAGAGCCGAACTCCTTTCGGATTCCTCCTTCAGTCGGGCTTCTACGGGAGCCGAACTTCTTCCAAATTTTTTCTTTAGTTGGACTTCTGTAGAAGTCGAACTCCTTCCGAATTCCTCCAATAGTTGGGCTTCTACGAAAGCCGAACTCCTTCGAGATTTCTTCTTCAATCAGACTTCTATAAGAGCCAAACTCCTTTCAGACTCCTCTAGTAGTTGGGCTTCTATGGGAGCCGAACTCCTTCAGTCGGGTTTCTATAGAAGTCGAACTCCTTCCAAATTTCTCCTTCAGTCGAACTTCTACGAAAATCGAACTTCTTTCGAACTCCTCTAGTAGTCGGGCTTCTACGAGAGCCGAACTCCTCCTTCAGTTGGGCTTCTATGGGAGCCGAACTCCTTCTGGATTTCTTCTTCAGTCGGACTTCTATGGGAGCTAAACTCCTTCCGAATTCCTCCTTCAGTCGGACTTCTATGAGAGCCAAAATTTTTTTGAATTTCTGCTTCAGTCGGGCTTCTATGGAAGTCGAACTCCTTCTGAATTTCTCCTTCAGTCGGGCTTCTATGGAAGCCGAACTCCTTCCTAACTCCTCCAATAGTTGGACTTCTATGGAAGCTAAACTTCTTCCAAATTTCTTCTTCAGTTGAATTTCTTTAGGAGTCGAACTTCTTTCGGACTTCTTCAATAGTTGAATTCCTACAGGAGCGAAACTCCTTCTGAACTTTTCTTTCAGACGAATTCCTACAGACGATCCCATTATTGAACGGTTATAATTATTATTTATCAGGATAGTTATGATTATCATTTATCAGGATGATTATGATTGCCATTTATCAAGACGATTATGATTGGCATTTATCAGGATGGTTACGACGATCATTTATCAGGATAGTTACAACAAGCTCCATCTATAAAAAGAGATCCTTCAGATACATTTTTTCTAAGCTCACTTTTTCTTCTCAAAACTCTATCGAACTTCTCTCTAAGCACTTCATTTCTATTAGCCAGAAGAGCTGACTTGATCATTAGAGAATTCCGTCGAAGTCACCACCATCGACTCCGGATGAGACTTTATTTTGTAAATCACCGACGGCGACCTCGTCCTCCTCCACTCCAGCTCATCCCAGCATCGATTAGATTCTGCACTAATAGAATTGGCACTAGAAGGAGGGCCTCTATCTCTAAGGTATCCTTATTCTTAAAGGAGTGCTCAGTCGATCCTGCTGACCTTCTCCTTCAAGGTTCATCTCCATCCTCTTCCTCGATTTCAAGAAATGCCTTCAAAAAAGATGACTATCCAGAGATCTACCGCTTCTACCGTCAGGTCTGAGCCAGATCAATTTGTTTCTGCCCCATCATTGATACTTTAACCACTATCTCTACCGACGGCCATGGTAGATTCGAAATAGTTTAACCTATTGATGCAGTGGGTTTAGGGCCTCACCGAAATGGTGCAAGCCATGTGGCAGCCTCCGATGGTGGTTCCATCAAAAAATCCACCATCGAAATGTCAGGAGCCGATCCCAAAGAGAGGCACTTGGGCTAGCATACCCATCGCCCCAGAAAAGGAGAAACAGAGAGCAGATGATCCTTGCTTGGATCATGGTTCTTCTTCAAAAGAGACCTTCCCCATCTACGGTCGAAAGCCTCCCAAGACCTATGATCGAGTTGACAATCTCGATCAGAAACTATGGAGGATGGATCGATAAATTGAGAAGCTCAACCACATCACCCCAGCTCACCATGATGACGTCCACACCGATCCCCCTTTCTCTCCTTGAATTATGTAAGAGCTCATTCCACCGAACTTCAAGCTCCCATAGTTCAAGAGTTACGATGGAACCACCGATCCGGTTGATCATCTCCGAATAATGATGTTGCTCCATAACACGTCAAATGCTATTTTGTATTGGATTTTTTTCGTCCACCCTCAAGAAAACCGCTAGGAACTGGTACTCGGTACTTAAGTTGGGTACCATCTTTTTCTTTGATCAGATGAGCCATCAGTTTATGGCTCACTTCATCAACAATCAACGTCCGCATCGAGGTTCGAATTCTCTGATAAACATCAAGCAAAAGGAGGGAGAATCCATTTGGGCTTATGTCATTCAGTTTAATATCGCTGCATTGAAGGTCCAAAATCTGGACCAATCAGTCATAATGGCCGTACTCAAGAGCGGCCTCCAGAAGAATGATTTGCTATTCTTCTTGGAGAAGAAGTACCTCAGAAACTTTGCCGATTTGTTAGCTCGAGCCGAGGGATATGCCCGTGCGAAAGAAGCCTTCAAGTTGAAAGATGAAGAAGCCATAGGAGAGCGGCAGATAGACGAGTCTAGCAAACCCGCGGTTGATGGAGGGCTGAATGAAGTTTGGCCATGCTCACGGACTCCTTTCGAATGCAAATGAGATCGAACTATCCCTCGAGCTTATCATCAAAGGAGCTCCAACAAAAGGGCACGAAGTTTTTCCCTCAGGAGGTTTCACAAGAGGGTCGAATGAAGCTCGACCATGCTCACGGGCTCTCTCCAAGCGCAAGCAAGGCTGAACTCCTCCTTGAGCTCGTCGTCAAAGAAGTCCCAATGAAAGGATGCGAAGAAGTTCTCCCTAGAAAGTTTCACAACTATACCCCCCTCAATGCTCTACAAACGTCGCCATAAAGTAAGCTAATGGTGCTACCGTAGCTAGAACCATCAATGAGGAAGAAATAATAAGAAAATCGGCCACCTCTCGACATCATCGATGCTATCTCTGGAGGGCCTAGTACTTCGGTGAGTCACCATCTCTCAGCCTCAAATCCAGGAGAAGCTTGCTTCGAATTGAAAAGATCCATATGAAATAGAGGAGGTCGTCCAGTCCGGGACTTACCGCATGAAGAAGCTCAGAGGAACAATGCCCCCATAAACTTGAGACTCAGAGAATCTGAGAATGTACTATTGATAATTTTTCTTCAATAAAACTCCTTCATTTTAATATTATTATTTTTTAGTGCAAAAACTATCTGATGATAAGAAAGAAGCAATCAATAGTGGCCATATTAGGAATAGAAGGAGAACCTCGTCCTAACATGAGTAAGTCAAAGGCCTCATTCATTTTAGACAAGATGGAAGGAGAGACCCTGACAACGGTCCTTATGTGCCCCCACAATCTGTTAGGAATAGGAGGAGGACCTTTTCCTAACGCGAGCAAAGTCGAAGACCTCGTTCATTTTAGATGAGATGGGGAGAGAGGCCCTGACAATAGCCCTTATGTGCCCCCATAATCTATTAAAAATAGGAGGAGAACCTCATCCTAACGTGAGCAAAGTTGAAGGCCTCATTTATTTTAGACGAGATGGGAGGAGAGGTCCTAACAATGGTCCTTATGTGCCCTCATAGTCTGTTAAGAATAGAAGGAGGACCTCATCCTAATGCGAGAAAAGTCGAAGACCTCGTTCATTTTAGACGAGATGGAGGGAGAGGCCCTAACAACGGCCCTTATGTAGTCCTACAGCCCATTAGAAACAGAAGGAAGACCTCATCCTAATGCGAGCAAAGTCGAAGACCTCGTTCATTTTAGATAAGATGGAGGGAGAGACCCTGACAACGGTCCTTATGTGCCCCTACAATCCATTAGAAACAAGAGGAGAACTTCATCCTAACATAAGCAAAGTTGAAGACCTCGTTCATTTTAGACGAGATGGGGGAAGAGGCTCTGACAACGGTCCTTATGTGTCCTCATAGCCCGTTAGAAATAAGAGGAGAACCTCGTTCTAACGTGAGAAAAGTCGAAGATCTCGTTCATTTTAGATGAGGTGAAAGAAGAGGCCCTAACAACGATCCTATTATGCCCGAGCCTCAATTTCAACATCAATCTTGGCTGAACATAAGATCTCCCTCGAACTTCAATCTGAACTGGTGCAGAGCCTTAAAGAGGACTTCGACAGTCATTCTTTTTGTACTTTCTTTCTTCGAGTTTCGAACTCGAAAGTAGGAGAACTATTGTTGGGGATAAATCCCGCTTCCATCGAAGTCTAGCCTGGTGCTTAGCCTAATGTAGCTGATAATCATGGAAGAGCTTCGATCGAAAATTCTCTCTCCAACGATCGAATCCCACTCGATCTCCTCCAACGATCGAACTCATTCAATGGTTGAACTCCTCCAGCTACTAAACCCAATCAAACTTCTCCAACGGTCGAACATCTTTCAAATTCCTTCTTCAATCGAGCTTCTATAGGAGCCAAACTTCTTTCGGACTCCTTCAGCAGTCGGGCTTCTACGGGAGTCAAACTCCTTCTGGATTCCTCCTTTAGTCAGACTTCTATGGGAGCCAAACTTTTTTTGAATTTCTTCTTCAGTTGGGCTTCTATGAGAGCTGAACTCCTTTCGGACTCCTCCAGTAGTTGGGCTTCTATGGGAGCCAAACTTCTTTCGGATTTCTTCTTCAGTCGGACTTCTATGGAAGCCGAACTCTTTTCGGACTCCTCCAATAGTTGGACTTCTATGGAAGCCAAACTTCTTCTAGATTTCTCCTTCAGTCGGGCTTCTACAGGAGCCAAACTTCTTCCAAACTCCTCTAACAGTTGGGCTTCTATGAGCATCGAACTTTTTCTGGATTTTTCCTTCAGTCGGGCTTCTATGGAAGTCAAACTCCTTCCGAACTCCTCCAGCAGTTGGACTTCTATGGAAGCCGAACTTCTTTCGGATTTCTCC
Organism: Cocos nucifera; assembly: GCA_006176705.1. Taxonomy (NCBI): domain Eukaryota; kingdom Viridiplantae; phylum Streptophyta; class Magnoliopsida; order Arecales; family Arecaceae; genus Cocos; species Cocos nucifera. The sequence goes on along the minus strand of QRFJ01000106.1, from coordinate 1,836,098 downwards.
TTCAGTCTGACTTCTATGGGAGCCAAACTTCTTCTAGATTTTTTCTTCAGTTGAGCTTCTACGGAAGCTAAACTTCTTTTGAATTTCTCCTTCAGTTGGACTTTTACAGAAGCCGAACTCTTTCTGGACTCCTCCAGTAGTTGGGCTTCTATAAAAGCCGAACTTCTTTCAAACTCCTCCTTCAGTCGGAATTCTACGGAAGTCGAACTCCTTCCAAATTTCTCCTTCAGTCGGGGTTCTACGGGAATCGAACTCCTTTCGAATTCCTCCAGCAGTCGGACTTCTACGGGAGCTGAACTTCTTTCGGATTCCTCCTTCAGTCGGACTTCTATGAAAGCCGATCTTCTTCTGGATTCCTTCTTTAGTCAGACTTCTACGAGAGCCGAACTCCTTCCAAATTTTTTCTTCAGTCGGACTTCTATGGGAGTCGAACTCCTTCCAGATTTCTCCTTCAGTCGGGCTTCTACGAGAGCCAAAGTTCTTCTGGACTCCTCCAGTAGTCGAGCTTCTATGGGAGCCGAACTTCTTTCGAATTCCTCTTTCAGTTGAATTTTTTCTGGAGCCGAACTCCTTTCGGACTTCTCTAGCAGTCGGATTCCTACATAAGCCGAACTTCTTTCGGACTTTTGTTTCAGACGGATTCCTACAGACAATCTCATTATTGAATATTATAATTATCATTTATCAGGACAGTTATGATTGTCATTTATAAGGATGATTATGATTATTATTTATTAGGATGATTACGATTAGTATTTATCAGGATAGTTATGATGGTCATTTATCAGAACAATTATAATAAGCTCCATCTATAAAAAGAGATCCTCTAGATATATTTTTTCTAAGCTTTCTTTTTCTTCTCCAAACTCTGTCAAACTTCTCTCTAAGCACTCCATTTCTATTGGCCAGAAGAATTGACTTGATCATTGGAGGGTCTCGCCGAAGCCACCACCACCGACTCTGGATGAGACTTTATTTTGCAGGTCATCAGATTCTGCACCAATATTTTTCATGATTACAAAATCCAAATGCAGGTGATCCAAGTTTCAATCAGTAGAACCCAAGACCTAATCTTGTGATAAACACCTTGCCACCACCAGGCTTTAATATTAATGAAAAAAACTTAGTTCTTTAGAGAAAAGCCTGAAAGCCCTAGCCAAATCTAATGCTGACATCATTGCCACCTTAAGCAATTTTATGCAAACCATGGGCTAAATTCTGAATTCTCAGACTATAGCTTGCTTGGAAATGCAAGTCAGCCAGCATCTACCATAAGTGAACGTGAATGAGGTAGGCTATCTAGCCAACCTGAGCCCAACCCAAGGAATCAAAATGATAGACCATCCCAAGGAAATCAAGTTAATCAAGTTAATGCTATTCATTTCTTGAGATCAGAAAAATAAGTGGATAATAAGATAAATACACCTAACACTAGAGAAGACTTGAGTGCTGAGTCTGTTGAGCCACCCAATGAACAATCTACCCTATAAATTCAAGCTCCTAAAATTGATAGTGCACCAAACCAAATGCCCACAATCTCTAGAGCTCCTTTCCCGAATCAATTAAGGTCTAATGAATAATTGAAATATTTAGATAAAATGTTAGAGGTATTTAAACAAGTTTAAGCAAATATTCCTCTACTAGACATAATCCAACAAGTTTCGACTTATGCCAAATTCTTAAAAGACCTTTGCACCCGACTAATGTATCGAAGAGAGCTTTCTTAGCAGCAAGTGTGAGTTCATATTTGTTAAGTCATATGTCTATAAAGTACAAGGACCCAGGGTCTCCAATAATTTCATGTGTCATAGGAGAAACCCATATTGAGAAGGTGTTACTTGATTTAGGGGCTAGTGTAAATATTTTGCCCTATTCAGTTTATGAGCAATTAGGATTGAAAAAGCTTCAGTCAATAGAGATCACATTATAATTAGCAGACCGATCTTTTAGGATCCCCAAGAAAATGGTAGAAGATGTTTTGATTAAGATTGGAAATTTTATCTTTCCAGTTGATTTTGTCATTTTAGAGACTGAGCCAATATCAAATCCTAAGGGTTAAATCCTAATGATTTTAGGAAGACCATTCCTAGCTACTGCTAATACTAAAATCAATTATTGGAATAGACTTATGAAACTATCTTTTGAAAATATGACTATCGAGCTGAATATTTTTAATTTAGAATAGAAATCTATCAAGCATGCTAATGTAAGTGTAGTCCAAGATAAAATTTATGAATCCATAGATATTAGTGATGAGGAAGTTGATCTTGAATCTAGTATCTGACCAACCCATGAATATGAGAACCTAGATAAAATACTTGGAGATAATAAAAATGGCCAAAGATGGGAGCCTCCCACTGAATCACTCACAGAAATGACTAAATCATTAGAATTTATCAATCCAGTATTTGACTTAGGATAGTAAGCTGCATTGTGTTTGGCTGAAGATGGTAAACTTAGCGCTTGTTAGAAAGCAACCCAATATTTAGTTTTCTTCAGTTTAATTTATCTTTTTAATTAATTTTTTTAGGATAATTTGAATAAGTTCGAAGGAGAGCTTAAATTTTCAAAGGCATGTGTTACTGAGTCAAGTGCATTCTTTTATGTTCTTTATTACACTCTTTATTTTTTCTTCTCCATTGAAGATAATGTCGATTAAGTTGGAGGAAAGAAAAATAAAAATTTTAAAATTTTAAGTTCTCAAAAAAGTTAATATTTAATATTTAGACATCTGATTATGCTTAAGAATTGAATTAAACTAAGTATTTTTAAAATAAAATTGATGCATAGATCAGAGAATCTTTGAAATATTGAGGAATCAAGTATTAAGAAAATTCAATAAAGGATTAAGTCTAGAACATAAAAAGTTTTTTCTTTGAGCATTTCTAATTTTTTCTACTAGCATCAAAGAAAAATCTATCTTTTATGGGTTTGTGTAGGATAACTATACATTTCTTCATATAAAAAATTAAATAAAATAGTTTTTAAGTACTTCTCACTAAGTAATCGGGCCTTTTTGCTTAAGCAAGCATTGAGTTTCGCATCAAAAAGTGAGAAGGGCAAAGAAGCTCGTTGTAAAGCTAGTCTTAACTCATAGTTTGTTTGATTCGAGCTAGTAAGTCTGAGGGATATTCTATACTTAGTACCCTAAAGCCAACTGGTTTGAGAGTCATTGGCCTAAGACTCGCTACATAGATCAAATAAAAAGTTTAAGAGGTTAAGATACTCAATAGTGGTACAATATTAAAAAAAAAATATTAATTTTTTATCGAGTAATCGAATTTTATTGTCTAAGTAAGCAATAATATTCGCATCAAAAAGTGGATAATGTAAAAATAAAAATTAATAAATGAAGGATGGAAGTAGCAATACACTTGCCTATATGAAAGTTTAGACAATTCAAAGATAAAGATAGAATAATTTAGAAAAAAATTTAAAAAATTTTTAATATTTTTTACTTAATTTTTCTATTGATAAGTATTAATATCCCAATGATATGTCTCACTTAAGCTCTATTGAATATCAATGGCCATTTTAAAAACTGCTTAGATAAAATTCGAAACTCTAAAATTAAAAGATATTTAAAACTAAATTCTTTCTTTACTCGAGGACGAGCAAAGCTTAAGTTAGGAAGTGTGATAAGTACCATAAATGTATCAATAAAAGTATTAATTTATCAATTAATTCATATTAATTTTTAAAAATTAATGATCAATCTATATATATTTTTAAAAAATTAATATTTTTATTAATTAAAAAAATTAAAAATAATAAAAATTTAAAAATAAAATTTTATAATCAATAGAAAGAGTTTATTTTTTTGATCACAACGAAATAAGTTTTACGTAAAATAGAGCAAAAACGGAGAAGATATGAATTTCTAAAAAAATAAAATAAATAAAAATTAAATAAAAAATAACATACGGCTCAATCGGCTCAAGCCATCATGCCATATCAGCCGGCATGTTCAAATGCACCGAGCCAAGCCAACAAAGCCAGCGCATCAAGCCAGCCGCATAAGCCAACTCAGCCGTAGAAGCCATCAGTCGATCCACGATCTAGACGTAGACCACCAGCTCAGCAGAAATTGGTGAATCATGGAGTGACACATGGTGGACCTAGATCCTTAAAGGGTTTACAAAAAATCTATCATGGCTCATAGGGCATTTTGGATTTTCACTCGGTGATAGGAGGCACTGATTCATTGCAGTGTGTGGTGCAGCTGGTCCACGCGATCCATGAGAATAGTAATTATGCAATCATGCGGCTGTGGTTGCTTGCGGTCAAGATTTGATGGTGGTGGTTGGTTACAGTTTTAATTCAAACTCCAGGCACCATCCGATGGCAACGCTCAACCCAGAAGATGATCCAATGGTCTAGGAAGCTCCCGATTTGATTAAAACACTCAGAACTCGATCCGACGATCAGATTTCCTCTGATTAATGCAATTGGATGGCCAGAATTTAACTGACCTAATCTGAACTGATACACATTCGATTTTAGCATTTTTTGGATCATTTGATCCATATCTGATGGCCGGATTTCATCCAAAGTAATAGAATTCGTTTAGAACTCTTTTTAATCCAAACTTCACTCGGATTTCTTTCTATTTTGATGATTAAAACGTCTTTAGTCCCACATTGCCTCCAGAAAAAGTCTTCAGTCCTCCTAGCTCTGTAAATAAGACCTCAGGCCTTCAAAATTTAAAATCTTCGATCAAGATGAAGCTTTGGTATAGGATAGAACCAGATTTTAGATCAGAGGCTATTTCGAAGCAACGGATGCCGAGAAGAAAAGCTGAGCTTCTACACCATCTTTCTATCGATGCCGATCCAAGATCAGAGATCAACTTATTTTATTTATTTTTTTAATATATTTAAATTATAAACTTTTAATTAATATAAGATTTATTTTTATGCTCTTTAATTTCATGCTCTTTATTTTTATTATAATTTAATTTTTATATTTTAATTATTACTTTTTATTTTATTATAAGTAGATGCTAAGATCTAACTAGTAGATCTTAGTACTAAGTTTAAATTTCTGCATCTTTTAATTTTCGCTTTTTATTTTTCGACTTCACTTTTGATTTCAAAACTCAAATTTTTTTCTTTTTCTTTTCAAAAATCAAAGATTTTAAATCTAAAATACTATCTTTTCTATGGATTCGATCCAATTCACTGCTATCTATGTATTTTTAATTATTTTAAGAAGTTGGATTAAACTGATAAACATGGTATCTTAACGACAACATCACGATCTTATCATGAAGTCTTATCCAAAAAACTTCAATGGTATGCTGAAGAAGGAGAGGAAGTATACCAATGTTGAAGAAGCTCCTCTGAAGACTTGAGGCTTTGGAATCTTATAAAAGGTATCTAGGTTCGTGGAGGTGCAAGATCCGAGGTGATGGACTTTCCACCGATGCCGAAGTCAGGTATTTTTGAAGTCCATGGCTATACGACCCAGCCTCGGAATCTCTTCCAGTTGCTCGGACATACGTCCTCCATGCTATGAGGTTGCACAACCTCAAATGCCACCATCTGAGCCGCTAAAAAGTGTCAAGATGGAGAACTCAACGAGACCGAGGTAGAGTTTGCTTAGAATCTAACTCCATCCCAAACTCAAAACAAAAAATCCCTCCATCGAATGCCAATGCATGATAGACAACTTGGGTAAAGCTTCTTAATATGACTTTGAAGAACTCCTTTAGTGCCCCAATCATAGTTTCTAGGAACATAATGGCTGAGGGAGCCTTTGAGCCATAAGATCTAAACTTCAGACGCCTGGAGGGTGGCTCAACCCCTTCCTGCTTTTCTACAAGGGTGGCACAACCATAGGCCCCTTTGAGTAAGTCACGAAATCCTGCCCTCTTAGAGCCAGAGGATCATGATAAAGCTCTCAGGATCGAGCAAAAGATCATCCCCTACATGCGAAGCAGGATGACAAAGGTCTCAAGACCGAGAGTAGAAGTATCTGAATGATAAAGCTCTTGTCATCGACGTTCCAAGTTGATCGAGATCAACCAACACTCCTCCGTCTCCTCGGTTGGATAACTACCTTCATCGAGAGAAGAAGGAACTTCATCTCCTTGTAGGAGACAAAAATAATTTACAGATATTTTTTTGAAAGATAAAGAATATCATAGATGGAGCAACTAGCGAACAGGATGTCGCTATAAATAGATAGATCCACTATAATTATGAATGTCTGGTCTTGCCACGTGCAAACTAGGGAGTGGGTGTATCTACTGCCCCATGACTAAGTACTAGATTTTGAGTCAAATTCATGGTTACATTACTTCTATAACCATGCACATTTAATGACGGACATGAAAGACTGGATATATCCCATCGAATATGTGCACAAAAAATGAAAAGATCAGCTCGTAGGTTCATAAGCTGGGGTTAGAAAGAACAAAAATGCACAAGCCGAAGGAATAACTCCTAAGATCGGAGTAAAATGGAATGAACAAAGTAAAATGCGAAAGTCGAGGAGAACAAAAGGAAAAAATTTTATTCATAATAAGGCTCTTTACAAAAGCTCCTGAAGAGCTGAAGAGAACAAAAATTCAAGGCAAGTCATCCAGAGGAATATCCAAGAAGCTTAAATTCAACTCAGAATATTTCGAAGCTATTTCCTCATAGATAGCACATTTTCCTTCGTTATAGGCATCCAGTGCAAAAAAGGTCTTATCTTCCTTGACTTTATTAGATGCCCTAAAATCGTCAACCGCCTTCAAGGCCTTCTCCTTGACGGCTTTCGTCAAGAGTAAAGCCTCCACCTCAGATGCTTCAGCCTTGATGACTCGATCTTTCAGTTCTGTGATCTTGACCTCCAAGGCCTCATTAATATCGGTTAGGCGGACGTTCTCTTCCATAAATTTCTTCAATGTCATCTTAGTGTCCAGAACTTTCTTCTCAGCCTCTTCAGCTCTGTCTGAAGTTTTCGCATCCTCTTTGGACAGCTGATCCTCTGCCTTCTAAAGGACTGTGTTTTGAATCTCAAGTTTCATCGTCTTTTTGGAAAGGTCAACGACGTTCTTTATGAACCTATTTAAGTAATGGGCAAGCTATAAAGGCATTGCGTGAGGTTTGTAAGGACAAGTTCTAAAGTGAGGAAATAAAAACAAAAAGAACAACAATCTATGACCTCGGCTTACTTGGACAAAGCAGTCTAGAGCTTTTTTCCTCCTCATTTTTAGAGGATCAATTAGTATCTTGGATGCGTCAGCCAGGAAAAGAAAATTTAAGAATGCTTTATAGGCCAGCTTATAATCATGTAAGGCCGAACCATCATAGTAGATTTCGACCAGTATAATTCCAAAAATACTGGCCTCCTCAGGAATTTTTGACTCATCTAGTGGAGCCTTCAGTTTTGCCGCCGTGCGAGTTTTCAAAACATTGGCATCCTTAGTAGAAAGTACTTTGGGTATTGCGGGCTCACTAGCTCCCTTTCTCACGAACAATTCCTCCTCTAGAAAAGGCTCGGGGATATCAGGAGCCGGTAAGCCTAAAATGGCCTCGCTAAATAGACATTCAATGGAAGCCTTATGGCCCCCCTTTGGAACTGGAAGCTCTAAGTCATGTGGAACTTGGATGATCTGGAAGTCCTCAACACTGAGAAGACTGGGCTTCTCAACTACAGGAGATTGTTGCGCTAGGAGAGGTTCAATTTGAATATGGGAAGACCTCTCACCTGCTGTACGAATCTTTCTTTTACGATGATCTTTTGGAACCCCAGCTTTAAGAGAACTCTGGTCGGTTCCTGAAATTCAAAGTATTGACCATTTGGCACTAAGTCTACATACTTGAAAAATTCACTGACATAAAAGAAAACAAATACGTACCGAAAGAGTTAAATCGGCTGATCCTAATATTGAACAGAATCTACTCAGATAGCAACTCCTTCAACTCTGAAACCTCATAACTTTGCAGGATCTTCAGATCCTGCTCTAAACGCAGACCAAGCAGTGGGTCCTTCAACAGATTCTCCTGCGGCTTCCTCCAATCAACAAAATCCTAGTCTTCTCTTAAGGTTCGAAAAATAAATAAAAATATGATCTTCTATCCATAAACGATGGAAGGAGTGCCCCGAATCAGTGGAGAGACATTTTTTCTCCATCTGGGGGTCACGTACCACTAGCCACAAGCCCTAGTATGCCTCTTCACCATGAAATAGTAATGGAAGAGTGTTACAGTCGGCTCCACCCCGACCAGAAGGCATGCCATAGTGAAGCTGCAAATATGGCATCATGAGTTTGGCACCACTGAACAAAGTGACATCTCTAGAAAGCGAAAAAGAGTGATAAAAAAAGGATGAAGAGGAAACCTCAACCTGACCCATAAACACTCCTCGTACACTTCGATCCGACCAGGAGGAGGGCTGCAGACTCGCTCCTCCGATTTGAAAACTTCGAGTTGAAACTCTAGAGGAAAGTTGAACTGATCATGAATCAGTATCAGGTCGTCCTCCGTTACCTCCGATCGAAAGGCCAAAGGGGCGAACTCAAAATCTTTGGATTGGGCCATTTTTCTAAGAGAAAGAAAAATAGACAAAAATCCATAGCAAGAAGAAGATGACAAGATTCAACCCTTATTCCAGCTAGATCTTATATAGAACTGGCAGAGATCTAAGTGATTCATTTTTTCGAAATATTAAATGCATACAGCGGAGATCGATGCAGCGTGGATACATAATAGCTGGCGATTAGACGCGATCCTTGCCATCGATACGATAAATTGGTATGGAAAATCAAAATCATGCCCTGCTCCACTTATGAGGCAGTATGTGAAGACGTGCCATAATAATCGGTACGCGTATGGCGGTTTAAATTTCGTCCATCCTAATTTTTCACGAATCGCTGGATGGACAGGCCAAGGATAAGGAGATAACCAGTTAAGCAGAAAAATGGATTCGACAATTCAGAACATCTCAAAAAGATAAGAAAAGAATAAGAAAGAAACCGCTTCAGCGAAAAAGCATTTCTTTTATATATGAAGCATTCTTACAAAATTTTGGTACAAAAAAAAAGAGAAGAAAAGCATATATGCATGAGAATGTCATCAGGAGCTCCTCGACAATTCGTCTCAGAAAGATCCTCCACCTAATCTCAGATTGAGCTCTCTATGTGTCAGAATCTGCCTCATCTCCTTTGATAGCAAGATCAGACACATCTGAAAATTTGCTGATGAAAGCACGAATTACAAATTGCAGGTTAACATCCGACTAGTCTGTATGCAATGACTCAGTGACTCCATCAGAAAGATGAGGCAAAACTATTTCTTTGCACTCGTTAAAGCCTGCATAAAAGCCAATCTTATAAGTCTTAATAATAGAGTTTATCCTAGCTTTTCTTAACATTTCGAGCGAATTATTTAATATCTGAGGTTTAGTTGGAGACCTCCGAGCTGTAGGTCCTTCCATGGAGGAGAAAACTTGGGACTTCCATGAAGCTTCCTCTACGTGATGACCCCCGCTTGAAGTTCTGGGTCTCTTTGTCGGTCAGTCATCGAAATCTTGGAGAAGTACGATCTAAGACGAAGATCCACCCCTTTCAGCCAAGATCCTCTTCAGGCATCTGATGACGTCATAGGCACGACAACATTCTCGATCGACTTCTGACCTTTGCTTCTTGAGGACCTCGATCTACGACAAGCTCTACTCAACTCGTCATCCTTTCGATCGATTACTTCTTGAGCTTCGAAAAGGGCTTTCTCGGAGTAGTCGATCTCCTTAATCAGATTAATATTAGCAGCTTTCTCCTACTCAAGATAATATTTGAGCTTTTCGAGCTCGTTCTTTGCTTCCACAAGTTCTAAAGATGAAAATTCGGAAGTAGCCCTGGCGAAACTTGCCAAATAATGATCGAGTAAAGCCAAAGAGTTGAAGGCCTCAGACACCTGATGTTGGACATCTTTGCTTTCTAAAGTAAGCCTATCTATAGGAGGGAGATGCCTCCTCAAAAAATCGGCGGCGACTCCCAAATTATTTGTAATAAGAGAAGAGGAAGAAACCGACGACGTTTGGGGCGCCTCCTCCTGAATCCTCGTTGGGAAAATATTTGAACCAGGAATCTCTATCCTCTATGGTTCGATAGTCCCAACCACATCGATTGAGTTGAAGGAGCCGAAAGCCTTAATGGCTCCTCCTTCTGACTCTTTGGGAAGATTGGCTTCCGTCTCTGAGACAACGTGCACCAGAGAGAAAATGGGGATGACCTCCATGGGAGTTCCCATTGTCGCTTTTGTCACCGTCTCTATATTTTCCCCAATGAAATCCACTGGCTCGACCCTAACATTACCCATCGAGTTTTGTAAATCACTCCTTGACAAGGATCTATCCTCTTCCATATCATCTGGGATAGGAGGGGGAGATGTTAAAAAAGCCCCCGGGATTTCAGCAGAGGAGCTCTCGGAAGTCTGAGTTTGAGTGGGCAAAATCTTAGCTCGCAATCTTTGAGCCGATAGCCTCTTCAATGTCGCAGTCATCTAAGAATCCATTCGGAGCAAAAAGCCTAACAAGGTAGCTTCAAAAGAAGGGATGCGCAAAACGAAAATTTTATATTCAGAAATGCTTTTCGTTCTTCAGTTATCCTCTCCAAATGCTTTATAGTAAAAAGGGAGAAGACAAGGAAACACTTGTTATTAAGTTTATCCTTTTTCTATTGGCGAACGGAACAGATCTTTCAATCGTAACTACTTTCGTCCCAAGGAATGGCAACAGCAATGATCAAACGTTGGTATACAACTGCAGATAGAAAAGTAACTCATCTGATCCGAGGCGCTGTCTATGATTAGTCCTTTCGTCTGATCCTCAGACTCGGTACTAGGAGGATAGCATTACAGTAGTAATAAAATGCCTCAGATCGACTAATATACCTCAGAGGCACTTCAGTTCAGTCTATTCTTACGAGTGCTTGCAGATCAGGATATTATTATAATATCTCTGATTAAATAACTAATGTCGGAGGGCTGACCTGATCCAATATTTATGGAAATACTCCGACTAGCATCTATCCTCTTTAAATCGTCTCGGATAAAAAAGTTTTCTATGGATTGATCGTAATACAATTATAATCAGATCGTAAATAGACTGTTACATACTCATCCAAAATCATCGGAGATAAATTGAAAATTCTAATCATACCAGTAACCATCATTTCGTTCGAAAGATTCCTAGAAATCTCGCTACGATGAGATTAGCAGTTCGAAATCAATGACATGGCGTAATCATCATGTAAAATTTTTTTCATAAATACCATAAATTTTTAGAATTCAGATAAGTAAGAAATTCTTCTAAAAAAAAATTAGCTTCTACTTATTTCTGACTTAAATATTTTTAAATTCATCTGCATAAAATTATTACCTCAATTTTGAAGTCGATGATTCTTAATAATAACAGCTTGTTTGGGTCAGATAGACCGAGGTTCGTTTCCGTTTGGAGTAACTTCTCCAGCGGATTGAAATTAGGCTATCATAAAATTTAAAAACTGTCAAGTGCGGGAGCGGGCTGGCTCGTCTAATTATTGTTTGGACCTTGTCGAATGAACCACTCCAAATCCTACGGTGTATAAGACGCCACATTAGCCCTTGTATTTCACCAATTTCGGATTGCGCGTTATCCACCGTGCATGTGCTCCGAGATTTACCGTTCGATCAACACGATCAACCTCAGTAAGATGGAAGGTTCTAGAAGGAAAGTATTCGAAGGAAATATCACACGTGACGTGGTGGTTGCCATAAAAGCCCTAGCGCCTCCTACATTTGGGCGTTCGACTCCAAGCCTCCCTCTCCAAGCCCTCGAGGCGCCGAGCCCTAATCTTGCTCCCCCACTTCCCGGAAACCGTAGCCTCCGCTTCGGAGATCCGGTGACCTCCATGGGTTCCAAGGACGACGCCAAGGCCAGGGAGCACGACGGAGCGAGCCCCGGGTGAGATCTCTATTCGATTCATTGTTTCTCTTTCCTTTTATTCAAGAAAGATTTCGATCCATCGATTTATCCCCGTTTTGCGGTTCGTTTAGAGGGTTTCTAACGCGTTCCTCCTCTTAATCTTCTCTTTTGGCCGCAGAAAGATCTTTGTTGGAGGACTTCCCAAGGACACGAGCATTGGTTAGTCTCCCGTGCCGCTTCTCATTCCTCTAGGGTTTCTTCCATCCGAATTTCGATCGTTTTTATTTAACTAAAATATGGATTCGTTGCTATTTTTCTTATCTTAATTAATTATTTTTTCAATAAAAATGAATTATTGGAAGGGTTGTAAGCACGTTGAGCTAGTGGTATGATACTATGATTCATCGGTTTTTTTCTTAATAAATCCGGTTTTTATGCCCGATTTCAGTGTGATGGATGCGTGTTGTTGTGGTCTAAACTATGAGATGATGTTGATTGCCCTTAGCACGTGTCATCCCTGATTTGGTTGTCTTTTTTCCTTGATTGTACTTTGATATCCTGACTTTATAATTATGCACAGATCTGGCCTTGTTCAATTCTTGTTTTCTTCTTCTGTTACTTTAGTGATATTGACCATTTTCCAGAAGGTGAAATTGTCCCTTTTCTTCATTTTGGTGATTATTCTCCTGATCAATGCCTTTATGCAACCTTTTTTCAATATCAGTCTTAAATAAGTATTGATGAACCAAATACAGGGTTTTCTTTTTGGTCCCTTCATATTCTCCAGTGCAATTTTTGGTGGTCTTGGCGGTTGGTTATAACACCTTTTAAGTTTCTTTTGCTCTAGCAAGCTACACTAGGCTATTGTGTCTATGGGTTCATTTGTTGTAGGGCTGAGCACGGGTCGGGTTTGGTCAGGTTGAGAGAAAAATTTCACCCGATTGAATCCAATCGGATTGAAGAGAATTCAATCCACTGCCGTCCATTTACCATGTATAAATCATTTGAAACCAAAGTGAGCGGTTTGTAGTGGGTTCATGTGGGTTTTGTCGGTTTGGCTTCAATATTGATCCAATGTTGATTTTAAGTTCAATGCTTAGCCCACTTAAGCTTATTTGCAGGTTCGGGTGGGTTGTGTTGGGTTCAGATGGATTGTGTCGGGTTCGGATGGGTTGTATGTTAAGAGTGTAGGGAGCAAACCGACCGTAAATAACTATTTTTTTTACAAATTCCAATCCGATTCCATCCGATTTATGTCTTTCAACTCACCGAAACCGATGTTCATTGGGTTGGATTGGCTGGGTTTCTTCGGGTTTCGGTTATTTGCTCAACCCTAGTTTGTTGCAGTTTTAAGGATCCCATCCTCCTTATGGCCGGTTTTGTTGTAATATACTATAATCAAGGAGATGATAGCCTTAACGGCTTAAAGCATATTTTTGGGCCTTGCTTATGTCTTTATTTCTTGCTGTTCTTTCCATCAGGAGGCTGAAGCTTTGGTGTCAAATACAGTCCTTTCAAATTGTTATTTCCAGTGGCTTTAGTTCTATGGTGCTTCTTGTTTGTTGATAGCTGTACACCTGAATTTTTAAAATTTATAGGGAAACCTGGTCGTTATTTTAACTCAATGCATTTTTCAGTTATTGCTGTACAGTCACAATTTATTTTCTCACTTCATCTTTCATATCACATGTCTTAACGTCCTTGTAATGCACAATTTTTGCTATCATGTGTGCCTGACTGGGAAAGAGATTTTATGGAAGGAGAGTATTGAAGGTCTTGAACTGTAGAATGTCTAATAAACCACACATATATCATGTTTATGACATGCATTAAATTTTAATGCTTATGGTCTTATATTCCTACCATATCCTATCCCACTCTTCTCTTTTTCTCTTTTTTTTAAAAAAAATCAATATTTTCATTTCCCTTATGACCATGTTAATTTTGGAGTCCACGTATGTGTTTCGTAGAAGAGTGATCCTCTTATTTACGCTTGGCAAATACAAACACCCCACAAGAATGTTGTTGCTTAATGAACATTGTAGTTTTTGTTTGAATTGTTCTGTTTTTCTCCTTTTTTTTTTTTTGTACTATATATCCTTGATATGTGATCAACCACTTTATGAAAGTCCTTGGACACTGATATGTTAGGGCATAATTTTCTCGATGCTTTTTTCCTATAAAGCCTATTTAAAATTTTGGGCTGATTTTATCAATATTATATGCATTTTTGTTTTTTGGATATCGTAATTTTCTTGTGATTATGATGTTATTATGTATTATGTTTTGCATGGTTATTGTTGATTATCTATTTCTTGAAGAGTAATTCTGGATATTTGTATAATATCCACATGCCATGCTAATTGTTTCTCCTGACACTGCATTATCTTTATTTCCCATAACAGCTACATTTACAAAGCATTTTGGGAAGTATGGCGAGATTATAGACCATGTGATAATGAAAGATAAATACACATCTCAACCAAGGGGTTTTGGTTTCATCACCTATGCTGATCCTTCTGTTGTTGATAAAGTAATTGATGATACCCACATAATCAATGGAAAACAGGTAAATGTCATTTCCAAGTAGAGAATGTTATATTTAGCTTGATTCAATTATTAACTTATTCTTTGTGGTGCTTTCCAGTTGACATATTAGTTGTATGATGGAAAACATGTTTGCCCTCCTTCAAAATCTCATGTGGATCCTTTTTCATTTTATATTCAAAGTTACTTGCATAATTTGGATGCTTAGATAGTTTAATGACTCAATTGCTTCCTTCATCTATTGCTAATACTCTTCTACTATTTTTGTCATCAGTGTCATGGACATGAGAATCAGATAGGTCAAGTATCTGAGTATCTGATTCAGCAAGAGACAAGAAAATGGATATGGATATATGTAGAAACTATTAATAAATAAATCTTACACATTTTTTGAATAGAAAAAAATTAAAATCTTTTGTCTGTTACTTTTTTTTTTTTTTTTTTGTGTGATGCGTATTTTGTTGACAAGTTGGAACTTATTAGTATGAATTATACAAGCATGATGCAGTACTTGGTCTTGGAATCTTGGTTTCGACATTCGACCATTTTTCTTAATCACACAATTATCATGTTGTTGGTTTGTATGTTGAGATGCAGAATGCTAGCTGAGAAACCTTACAAAGCTGCACAAGATAATTTTGTTCAATTTATGGTTGATTACAACCAGAAGAGAATAACATCTAGAACAACTGTAACGAACCAGTCAGATATTATCTTTTCAAAAAAAACTAAAATGCTAATTTTGTATTTTTTGCCTTACCAGTGGTATTTTTGTGATCATATATGTCCTATATATCTCCAAAATTGACCAAAGCTTCAAATTTTCATCAACTGAAAACCTTGTCAAAAAAAGTGCGAATACAAAAACAAAAAGTTGAATGTTAACTTGTAAAACCTTTAGCAATGATATGAAATTTTCCTATTCTTGTGTACTAGTGCTTCATTCTTTAATCACATGTTTGACAAAAAACAGCTTCCAATTTGAGAGAACTTGTTCTTCACATTTTGAGAACAAAAGTCCATTCATCTCTTGCTCCTGTATATATCAAAAAGGTTCAGAATAAGACAAAGTATAATGGCAATATTGCACCATCATTCCCTTCACTGTGTAAAACAAGAAAATAAGTAAGAATGTGAGATGTCACATAAGAAAAAGGGAAAAGAAAACACTGTACTCAATCTTATGACTTATTATATTGAACATGAGAACACAAAAAGAATATCTTCAACTATAAATATTGGAATACAAGCACCCATTATGATGAAGCCATAAATGAAATAACATACATAATAACGTGCTGCCCAAAAACGACAAAATGTTTCATTCTTTGAAGTTAATTGTTCTTTCCCACCTCATGTTGGCTGAGATCCTTATATCCATCAAGAGAGAAAATCCTTTTGGTGTAGTGATAAGTTCACCCAATGAACTATTAGCTATTTCTAACTCTGTGGCCTTTTACAAACAAACATCATCACCAATAATATCCCAAAATTGGCATGGACCTTGTGAGTATTCTATTCTTTGTCCTTGAGAGAAGTCTTAGATTGCTATGGATATCAATATGATCAATTGCTCTACTTTAACTTGTTCTTAATATTCTCTATAATGGATTACATATTCCAATTCCTTTGACCACATGAAGAAGAGGTAAGTTAACAGAGCAATCTGCACATTAAAATTCTCAAGCTTAAAACACATTCAAATAAACCTAAAAGATGAAAAATAAAGCATCTAGGAGTTATTGATAGTTTAATTTTTCAAAATTATGAAATGGTAGCATTACCTATCAGTTAATTGTGCTAATGTTGGAGCATGAGATCCATCTGTTTAACCCACCATGATTGCGGAGGAGAAGAGTATCCTTCATGCATCACATGCCATCGTCCAATATAACCTTCACATTTTGCAAATTTTCCATATTCATTTTGCACTTGTTTCAAATTTTACTTAGTTGGAAAAGTTGTGCAAACCGTATTTTGACCATCTGAAATCTCGGCATTTTGCTGAGGTGGCATTTGACCACATCCTTCAAGCAACCATTCTTCACTATAATACTTACGGTGCAAGCAATGTGCAAGGCAATGAAGTGGATTTGTGCTCTTTGTCCATTTCTTCACTAGAATTTCATGGGCCTCATCATCGAAGATAGTTTTATCACTAATTGGATTTTTTCCTCCATCTTTCTATATAGCATTATGCACCTCTCCTATCATTGAATCTTAATTTTCTTATATTAAGTGCAATATAGGTTCATCGATGTCGGCTTCTAACAACAAATTAACACTTGGATTGGCGATAAGAGCGATAAATCAACTGCCTCCCACCATTGATCATCAACATGACAACTTTTGATCTTTTGTGCCTTCTCCATGTCGTCTTCTCTTATGAATTTCCAATTACTATCTACAATCCTTTGAGATAATGCATCCTCCACTTCTCATACTTTTCACCATAATTATAGTAGAGGCAAATCTTGTTTCTGCCATACTCTCAATGAAGCATACATGTTATAAATTGTCAAGGCTGAACTATGATTTAACAGCAAATTCCTAGTTAGCTTTATCTCTATAGCAAGTTCTCTTATCCAATTGCAAAGTGGATATTTTTGAAAGCTGACTCTTTTTCTGGTGCACACGTATTTTTCAAAACTAAGTGTATGCACAACACATGAAGTTCAAAATATTGTTGCATATTTATTCTCAACCAAGGATCGCCGACTCGGAATCGAACCTCGTGCCAGCTGGCTAGTGGTATGAGTCGGTATGCCCTCGTACAGGGCCTGAATCGATATTGAAACGAGGGATGAATCGGGGAGGAAAAGAGATAGAAAGAGAGAGGGGAGAGGGAGGGAAGGAAAGGGAGGCCGGTGGAGATGCTGGCGGTGGCCATTGGAGGGCCGCTGAGGCCTCCTGGGCTTCGTGGTCCTCCATGAGAGAAAATGAGAGCAAATAGAGATAAAGAGAGAGGGGAAGTAAGAGAAAATGAGGGGGGAAGCGGTGGGGAGGCCACCAAAGGACCGTTGGATGACTGCCGTTGGTAGACTCCGATCATTGACCACCTAGACACCGCACCTCTTTCTCCTTTTCCTTTGTTTCTAAGAAAACCCTTTAGGATTCCTTCTCTTTCTCTCTACTTGCTCTTTTTCTCTTTCTTCTCTTCCTTTCTTTTTTGTTTTTTTAGTATATTAGCTACATGAGGTGATGGGCTTTAGGCCTAGTCTACGTCTGAGTTGGTAGACCGAGTCTAGGATATAATTTCTCCTTCCTCTCATTTCCCATGGCTTAGCACGAAAACATTTCCACCCTACATTTTCTCTCTCTTCTCCCACCTACTCTTTCTCCTACTGTGGATCCCTATCCTCCATTGTCCTATCTCAAAGCTCCATCAACCAGTCCCAAGACCAGCCACCAACCTTGGCCTTGAAAGAGGATTGCTTGAAGTGTTGTTGGTCAACCCCAACTTATACTAGCCAGCGGCCCCAACCTTGAAGAGGACCACCTAAACAACCTCCATCGGCCTACCTGGAAACTTGATTGGCTACCAACCCTGACCTCAAACGAGGATGGCTGAGTCCCCACCGATCGGCCTTGTCATTTGATTAGTCACCAACCTCAACTCTGAACTTGGGTCTGTCCAATCTTTATCTAGCCTCCATACTTTTTCTCTATTGGGTAGAACTCAAAATCTGTGTCTAGTGAACATGTTATTTTTCCCTTGGGCTCATGAGTCCAGGTAGCATTGTTTATCATGTATTTCTAATATAAATTAGTGTGAGCGTTGGTTCGTTTAAGCATTTATGAGTGAACATTATGCGGCTAATAAGTAGTTGTTTTTTTTTTTTTTTTTTTTTTTTTAATTTGTTGATATTATATACTTGGCTCTGGTGCAAATAAAGAATCCTACTGGATCTAAGAGTGTTTTGAGAAATGGTCAATTTTCAGGCCTTTTGAGTCAGCTGTCTTTCTGGAGGCATAACTTGAGTTATACATGTCAATTTGCAATGTAGGAGTACTTGTTTGGAAGCTGACTTCGAGCTTGACAAGTTTTCTATTATGAGTTTTAGCTAACTTGGTCATTATAAGTGTTGATAATTGTCTTCAAAGCTTCGGAATGGGATTGCTGCTTGGTTGGCGCCACTTTAGGGGAGTCTTTATTTGGTTCTTTTGGGTTGAATTAGGAGTTCCAAGTAGTATGGTAGTGGTTGGGAAGTGTTTTACAACTGTCCTAGTTGATTTAGGAGTAATTTTGATTGCTTTATGGATGAGGAAGCCATATGCACGAATTTAACTATGTAGTTTCTTTGATTTAAAAGTAAAATTTCTTCTTGTGGTGGATGCTGTGAAATCCTAAGGGTACCCCTTGGTTGCCTATGCGTTTTGTGTGCTTTAGGTTATTTTTCCAACTAAGGTCTTTGTATTTTTTCTCTGCTATTATCTGCTTTCAATAGGCCATTGGTGTATTGGAACACAAATCTTGAAGCAACATATCTCCTATTTTCTTTGGCATTATGAATTGTACTTTACATTTAATAGTAACCCCATCTTGTATTAATGATAGATTTATTAATGAATTTCTGAGATTGGCATTTCATGGATTGCCATCTCTTTTATATTTGTTAGTCATTTAGTGCTTCTGAAATTCTCAACTTGTTCCACACACATGAAAATAGAAAATGTTATGGGGATATATTGTCTCATTACTTGTGTCTCTAGAATTGCACTTTCCGGCAAAAGTGACAAATCCTGTGAAGTTTACTTATTCTTGGACTGTGAAGCTTAGAAACTTTAAAACCATTTTTCAAATGAGCCTGAGCATAAGAAAGAGAAGAGAACCTTGATCATAAAATATTTTAGTTTTTTTATCCATTGGAGTTTTTGCTTACAAGATGACAGCTTGTCTTGATGAATGTTGGAAGCAAAAATTCTGCACACCTGAACATTGTTTTATTGAAACAACGACCATTGTGCAATTTGCTCTCAAACAATTTCTTTGATGAAGTGCAGTTGCCTTTATGTACAGTCTTTTTATTTATGCACCAAGTAATCGAGCATGTATTGTTCATCCTGTTATTTTGTGGGCTTGGGTTTATTGATTTTTGGTCATGTGCTACTTATCCTCTATGTTTGTGAAATTGTGTTTTGCAGCGATTACTTTAAGGTGTATTTGGCCCATTGTTGATTTTGCTAAATGGTTGAATTGTGATTTGTTGGTTCATTCTTAGAAATGTGGTGCACCTGAATTGTTTGTATGATGTGACTATTTTTGGGCTTTGTCTGGCTTTCAATGTTAGGAGCTGCACACCTAATTGGCAAGTGGCAACGGATCATCTGGTTCAATTTTCCTTCAAGTAAATGTGTGATTGAGCGTTATTAGAAAGAGATTGTAGGTGAAGATTCGGGCTAGGTAACATCTTCAGTGATTGGGGACTATTTGCAATTGACTAGAATGCCTGCATGTCATTCTTTTCTTCTTCCTTCTCCTCCTCCTGAAATACCGTTAGGTGCACATCTGCTAAACAATAGAAAATATGCTGTACAGCTTGCTGATTGGATGTCGTACTATGCCTTTTCTTTTTCTTTTTAAATTTGTTGTTAATTTTTTTTTTCTCATTTTCTTTTTGGGTTTGCTTTTAGCTTGATCATTTTCAAGTCTTTTATATGTTATCCGGTTTCTTATGCATGTATTTCAGTAGCTAATGCTGGATGTTGTTGTGGGAGGTAAAGTAATATTGTTGTGGTTCCAAATAATATTTTAACACTTGGTAGCTGATGAGTTGTGAGCTACAGGTTGAAATCAAAAGAACGATCCCAAAAGGCTCCGTGCAATCGAAGGATTTTAAAACAAAAAAGATATTTGTTGGTGGGATCCCATCAATGGTTACAGAAGGTAATTTTGTTTATATATATATATATATATGAGCAAACATTGTACACTTCCTGAATGTTTCTATGGCTCACTGCTCATTCCTTTTGGTGCTCTATGTATTGATTAGATGAATTCAAGGATTTCTTTTCGAAATATGGGAAAGTGGTTGATCACCAGATTATACGCGATCATGCAACCAACCGCCCTCGAGGCTTTGGCTTTATCATTTTTGATTCTGAACAAGTTGTAGATGATTTGTTAGCGGAGGGCAATATGATTGATCTGGCTGGTTCTCAGGTGAGTTTTCTGCAATCTTATATGAAGGATATGGCACTGGACCTGATTTTTGTTTGCCCCCTGTCATGCACTGTTTTTGTTTTATTTTGTTTTGTCTGCAACACAAAAAAACACTATAGAGCTATTATACTTCATATTATTTTGTGTATATCACTAATTTTTGTTAAATTTATTATATTCTTAGGTCAAGGTTACTGTAGGTTCAAAGATATTCCTAAGACGAGGCTTGCTAGACAGTTTGTGTAACAGGAATTAGGTTAATGCTGTTGCTTTGTTGTAGGTGGAGATCAAGAAGGCTGAACCAAAGAAAGCCTCAAACCCACCATCTCATGCATATGGTAGTGAACCTAGGTCCCGTTCTTTTGGTGATGGCTTTGGTGATTTTGGCAACTCTTATAGCAGTTTTGGTGGCGGAGGATTTGGCCTGGCTTCCTATAGGACCCCTGGAGGTCTTGGTGGTAGGTTTGGTGGTTATGGTGCTTATGGTGCTGGTGGTGGTGGATATGGTGGTTTTGGTGGAGGATTAGGGGGTTACCGAGGAGAATCTTCTCTTAGTTACGCTGGTCGCCTTGGATCATATGGAGGTTTTGGGGGGGGATATGGTGGAGGCGGCCTAGGTGGCTATGGGCGTGGTGACGAGGGATTTGGTGGTTATGGAAGTTCTAGCTATGGTGGTGGATATGATTCTGGCCCCGGTGCCGGTTATGGCTCTGGTGGGCTGTACGGTAGTAGGGCAGGCTATGGTGGTGGTGCTGGTCGATATCACCCATATGCAAGGTAGGAAAGAGGCCAGCTTCTTCCAGCTAAACTTTGTTATAGACATTTTTCACTACAGGTTTTACTAGTTACTGGGATGCAAGGCTGTGCCAGGTTCCATAGATGCTAGAAGGGTCTTTCAGACTGTTGAGCTCCGGCTTTGCTAGTTTGCTGATTAGGGTGCTATCAGAGTCATGTAATGTGTAGAAACCCGAACTAGATGATCTATGGATGGTGTTTTCTTGTTCGGTTATATGTAGACTTTAGAATTTCATGTAGCTTGGTATGTACTCTGTAGAATGCTGTAGCATCAATCTTTTAGGCCTTTATGAGTGCCCTTTGTTTCATTAAGTTCTGTATGGCGGCAGGGCTAGATTTTCTAGTCTGATGTTTTGACAGGTTGGGACAATACGAATTTCCGTTTCAGCTGGTAGCGACCTGAATCATCGATGCTCAGCAGCAGTGTTATGTTGACTGTGGCTTCTGTTGTTTCTCGCTGGTTCTTCAGCAGAAGCTTCTTTTAATGCTTAAGAATTTCAAGTTTTTACTGTTTAGTGCACGTTCCAAGAAATGGCTATCGTTGTATGGTGAACTGGTAAAGTGGTTTACTAGAATAACTGATTCAGTAAGGCGGTGATTTTAGGCTCACTGCATCATTGAAAGAAGAGTTCCCATTGGAGTAGGATGCCACTCATGGTGGACCTAGAGACTCATTCTTGGCAGATGATGCAGCCAAGGCTATACCGAGGTAATACAGAAGTGATCATCTGTGTTGTACAGCTTTTAGCATCCACCAAGAATGGTATTCCCCTCCAGTTGAACCTCCTTGGTTTCAGTGCATATCATACTTGAGTTGTACCCTTTCCAGTATATATCTGCTAGTTATTTCCATGTTACAATGTTTTGACTTCTGTCGTTTATTTATTTATTTTAATGAAGTTTTGAATCTTTTTAATCTGCTACTTTTCTTGAAGTTCTTCATCCTATTTACAATCTTCTCCTTTTCTTAAAAAGACTTGTGAAATGTCTAGCCAATGGGTTTATTATATTATTTGACAATTGTGAACCAGTGAAGCCTGAGCTGCCGGACTGCTGGTTTATATACATCATTCTATCGAAGTTCTTATCTAGAACAATGATACGGGAATAATTTGTAGCTTTGTCTTTTTGTCCCCCCCCCCTCCCTTTTTTTTTGCATGATTGGGTTATTTGGTAATGAAAATCTAGTAAAGCCTTTTCCATATCAATTTGTTGTTACATTCTTAGTTGGCTGGGCTATCTGAGCTTATTATGTGCCTGGCGAATATGTTACCTGATTAATAGGGCTGGGTTTTCAAGCTTAACCCGAAGCTTAGCTTAATTCATGCCCAACTCTCGGAGGCTTCTGTTAGACAAAAACCTGCAGTTATAAGATGACCGCAGTCGGTTCCATCTTTTCTTGTTTTTATATTGTAAATCTTTCTTAAATAACTTTTTTTTTTTTTGAAAATGATAGTGGTATTTTAAGCTTATATTTTGATGATATCAACTTGTTCCGTTCTTCAGAATGAAAAAAAGGGGCTTGTTCCCTTCGTAATTCTTTTCGTGGTTTTAAGTTTATTGAGATCTACCACACAAGACTATAGCTGTTCTTAGAATTAGGGAGATCCTGGCCACTGATCCTCGCACTTGCTTGTGTATCTGACAGTTTAAGAATGCGAATATTTTGGACCATCTGTTTACTGTCGTCAGCATGGCACTTAATGATCCTTGCATGTGTGAAGGGATGGCCGTAGGCATCCCATGGATGTCTGCATCTCGTGCTGGTGTAACGACGATTTCCTCAGCTTGAATTTTTTTTTTTTTGTTTGGGGTAAAGAGAAGCTTCATTAAACTAAAGTGGATATCGGAAACAGCATTTATACAAAAGTAAACATAGGACTTCTCTGGTGAGTCTTATAAGAAGTATAACAAGATAAAGTAAAAGAACGAACAAGCGCACTAGCATTAATAGCTCGAATTGTGCTTCAAATTTTTGTAGTATATTGATCGGGGGCTGGCAAAATGACTTGCCTGACGTGAATATGGAAAATAGGCGTAATTCGAGTTGCTTGGGGCTCGTCAGCTATCATCGACGGCTGATCTTTGTATATCAAATGTGGGCATTGTTCGGCTTTGCTGAGGATTCTTATTTAGCTGATGCTCGGTTGCGCTGACGATCCTTGCATGTGTTTATGGCTGTTAGTTGCGACGTTATGACTTGTACGGATATAAAATCTGATCTCGTCGTTTGGGGTATTTTTTTTAAGTATATATATTTTTATATATAAAAATAAATTTATTAACATTGGGTTGGTACTTGAAAGAACTTTGGGTAGGGCATTTGGGCAGGGCATCAAGGGTGCAGTGGAGTGTTTGAGTTTAAACTCGATTTAAAATATTTGAAATAAAAATTTAGCTCATAAAATTTTAATATTTCAAGTTTGAATTTGGTTAGGTAAAAAATAGATAAAATTTAAGATTGATTTGATTTGAATATGAATTGAGTTGTATTTAAGTTTTAAGTTTAAATTTGAAATGAATTTTTATTTTATTAATAATATATATAAAATATTATTAAATATATATATAAAATTGAGTAGGTTTTTGAGCTTGAGTTTTATATTGCTCCTGTATCACCATCCTCTCAAATATGAGAAATTATTGAGACTGCAAATCCAACGATGGATAACTTGCCCCGTTGCCTGCTATATTTCATCAATTTTAGATTGCATGCTATCCACCGTGTACATGTCTCGGGATTTGTCCTGGTTCATGCAATTATTTCTCCTCAAACACCCTCATCCCGGGTTAATGAGGCTAATTTAAAGTTGGATAACGATCTTTCAAAGGCTGCCGTGCATCGTTTTGGCCAAGTCGAGATCGGGTCGAAAGCCTGTTCTCTTGTACATTTAAAAAAAAAAAAAAAAAAAAAAGAGGCCGAAAATGGGGTAACCTCTGAAAACGTGCAATCTTCATCGTTTCGAAATTGTTAACAAGATTATTTCTTTAATCTTTAGAAAGAAAAAAAAAACTTCGCTTCGCGTCGTGCTGTAGATGTGGCGGTTAGAATACAATGAAGACATTAAAACGGTGCTTCGAGAATGGCTATATTTCTCTTAAAAAAAAAAATGTTGCTTCAAGCCACGTTTATCGACGTTTACTATGAAAAAAAAAATGTTGCTTCAAGCCACGTTTATCGACGTTTACTATGTCATGCCACATCTCGATCGTCGTAGAGGACCGAGGAAGCGAATATGAAAGAGACCGTATATGAAAGAGACCGTGGTGGGCGTCTTTGAGTCGTTAGTTTTGTTCTTGGTAAAAAATTAAAAAACTCGTGACAGCACCGGGTTTGTCAAATTGTAGCTTTTTCGTTGATGCACGGTGAATGACAGAATATTTTACCCTATAGATATAAATAAAAAATTATTTATCAAACTAATGTAAGTTTTAATTGATACAAAAAAAAAAAATGAGAGAATAAAATGTCATTTACGTTTATTGTCTGGATTGAGATATCAAAAAAAAAAATTTTTTTTTGAATGGTATTTTACAAATGTTATTTTGAAAGGTGTTTTTAAAAATATTTTTTGAAATAACATTTTTTTTCTTCTCTTTTAGCTAGGCTTGGGACGGCATGAGCTGGTGGACGAGAGAGATTGATCAGAAGAAGGGGAAGCGAGTAGGGAAGAGGGGAGGGGAGCTTTTTTTTTTTTTTTTTTTCATGGACTGAGAGAGGTGTTGATGGTGACCGATGAGAATCCGACTGGAGGGGTTGATGGTGGAGGTGGTGGTAGTAGGTGGAGAGGGCTAGGTGGATGGGATGATGTAGGTGTGGATGGAGAGGGCCGCCCACGGAGGTGGTAGTGGATGGAGAGGCTGAGGGTTGGGGGAGGAAAATTTTTTTTTCCTTTTTGGTGCAATAGACGAAGGGGTAGGGGGCACGGGAGGCGATGGTAATGGCGGGGTGCAGGGGCGGTAGTGACGAGTACCCAGAAGGGGTGGTACGAGGGCGGGGGAGAGGTGGGTGCGAGGGCGCTGGTGACCGATGGAGACTCAATCGGATGGGGGGGGTGGGGTGGAGAGAGCCGATCGATGAGGGCCGCTCGGCGGGGTTTCAGTGGTGGTGGTGGGGGGGTTGTGGGGGTGGCAGAGAGGGTCGAGGGTGGGGCATGGGGGACTGGGTGTGTGGGGGCGGGGTAGGGAGTTTTTCTCTTTCCTTTTTTTTTTTTCTTTTCTTTTTTTTTTAAAATTAAAAAATAAAAATAAAATAATTAAAAATAATTAATAAGAAAAAATAAAAAATAAATAAAATAAAATAATAAAATAAAATATTTAAAAATAATTAATTAGATTTTTAAAATAATGATAAAATATTATTTTTAAAAAAGTAAATTTGAAAAAGGTTGACAGGCATTGAGGAGTAGTGGGGACAATGCGGAGGAGTCATGGGCAATGTCAATGGGAGGTTTGGGTGTCGAAGGAGGGTGTGGGTGTTCGACACGAATCCATGAAAAGAAAAAAATAAAATAAAAAAATATATTTTTAATTTATTTTTTTAATTATAATTTTTTTTTATTTTTTAAAATTATTTTTTAAAATTATTTTTATTAAATAATAATAATAATTTTAAAAAAATAAAAAAATAAAAAATATTAATTTAAAAAATAATTTAAAAATAAGCATCTTCTAATTCCGTCGAGGAGTGCGCTAAAGTACCGGATGAGTTCTCTGAACCTTAAAATTTTTTTAAATTATTTTTTAAAAATAATTTATTATTATTATTTTAAAAATATATATATTTTTTTGTTTCATTTTTCTTCTTTCATTTACTTGCGTCGAATATCCATACCTCCCTCCGGCACCACTCATGGCTCCTCCACACTATCCCACTCAATGTCTATCCACATTTTTTCAAATTTATTTTTTTAAAAAATAATATTTTTTTATTATTTTAAAAATATAATTAATTATTTTTAAATATTTTATTTTATTTTATTTTTATTAATTATTTAAAAGAAAGAAAAGAAAAGAAAAAAAAACTCCTACTCGTCCTCCTCCACCCCCCCCCTCCGACCCCTCTCCGCCTACCCTCGCACCCCCCAAGCCCTCTTGCCGGGCAGCCCCCCCCAACCCCCCCTCGCTGACCCTCTCCACGCCTCCAGGCCCTCACCTAGTCAGATTTTCCATCGGTCATCGTGCCTCCTCCCCTCCATCTTCGTACTTATCTCTCTTTTTTGGTACTTGTCATCACCGCCCTCGTGCCCCCCATCGGTCACTATCGCCCTCCCGCGCGCCCTGCCCCCTCCATCTGCTGCACCAAAAAGAAAAAAAAAATCCTCCTCTCTAACCCCTGGCCCTTTTGCCCACTACGGCCCCCGTGGGCGGCCCTTCCCCGGCCTCTCCCACCTCGGCTGGCCCTCTCCGCCTACTACCATAGCGCTCGCCTCTCCCACCACCAACCCCCTCCGATCGGATTTCCGTCGGTCACCACCGACTCCCGTGCTCCTCTCAGTCCATGAAAAAAAAAGAGCTCTCCCTCCCCTCTCCGACCTTCTCCCTCTACTATCGCTCCCTCTTGCCCTGGGTGGCCCTCCCCCTCCTCCATCCTGGCCAATTTCTCTCCATCTACCAATCCATGCTACCCCATCCCCATGTGAGACCAACCCATGCTGCCCCATCCCCACGTGGGGAAAAAAAAATGCTAGTTCAAATAGCATTTTTAAAAGCATTGTTTGAAATAATATTTTTAAAAATATCATTCAAAATAATTTTTTTTTTCTTTTTTGGCTCATGAAACCATGTAGGATGATTAATTGGGCAATAAACGCCATATATGACATTTTATCCTCTAAAAATTATCATTCAAAATGATGATTTTTTTTACATCATTTTTATAAATAAATTAATATTTATATTATTTTGATAAATAATATTTTTATTTATATCAGTATGGTAAAGTGCTCGTGAACGGCACCTGCGTGCATGGTATGTAACTATTCTGCGTCGGGCAGTCCTTTTGTAATATCATGATGACACGTTAACGGCACAAAGAAAAATTATGGGCCAACCTATCCTGTGGCACATTGCTGCAGTGCATTTTTTAACATTAAGAGTCTCTGGCTGGTATGTATTGTAAGTGAATCAGCGAATTTACCTTCTCGTTTGAAGTACATAATTAATCTATTTTGACTTAAAATTCACCAGCATGATTTCATCAGTTTCATTTTGGTTCTCCTTCCTTCCACTATTCTTTATATTACTAAGAGTTTCATTCTTGAAAGAAGATAAGCACAATTACGCATGTTCATGCATTTTTTTATTTTTTTTTTAATAAGAAAAACAGAAGGAAGGAGAGATGAGGATCTAATCCCATTCTGCATAGCAACCTTCAACCACTGAGGTCTTCTTCCATAAAAAAAAAAAAATGTTCGATGTGGATGCTACCGTACACTCTTCCCAGTGCGGCTTCTATTTAACATATATCATATAGAAATAAAACATATATAGAGAGGAGAGGCTGGACTGTGTCTCTCTACTGTGTTTTTTTTTTTAAATTAAAGCATGATGGAAATTAGAAGTGTTTTAATGTGAATACCAAAAAAAGGAGAATATATATATATATATATATATATATATATATTTTTTTTTTTTTTTTGAAAGGAAGTAGAGATTGAAGGGTCAGCCATCATTTATTTTCAGATTAGAGGAAGAGGAGGTAAGATTGCAGTGAGTTAGACAAAAAAAAAGAACAAACAGAACAACAAAAAATCATGAAGAACTAGTTAAACCAATAAGTTTGCTCCACAGTCACTCATGGTCTTTCCTTCGTGTGCAGAGGCATTTTTAGCTATGAAAATTCATCAAAATCTGGTATAGAGTAGAATGAATTGACGAGCTTCTGTTTAGAAAAATCCACTTATTCCACTCTTGCCAAATTTCATTGCAAACAGCTGCAAAGAGTTGAATGCCTGCGCTTCTAACCAACTGGTTTTTGTTCCTAATCCGCCAATTTGTTCAAAGATCTTGTAAGCTAGAAGCTCATCCTTTAAGTTGAAGCTGAGTTTTGATGGTAATTCAAATACTCTTAGTAAATGGACATCTAGTGAATAAGTGGTTTGAAGATTCAGAGTTGCTGCCACACGACGAGCATCGAACGTTCTCTTGCCATCCTTTCTCTACAAGCACTTTTGCTAGCGTGGAGCTTGTTTCGCAATGCCAAATAAAAAAATATGCGAATTTTTTCCGATATCGATGATCGCAAAATAATCTTCTAGAAGGGACAACGGAGGCCACCATTGTTTAAAAAGGAATAGAAGGAATCAACTGAAAAGCCTCCATTGGGATTTAACTTCCAGATCGGCACATTAGAGAACCGTGAAGCCCTAACAAAAGAGAGAATATGCATCAAATCTTCAAACTGGTTAGTTTCCTCCTATATCTAAGGTCCTCTCAAAGCAATTTTTCAAGATAGAGATCTCCAATTCCAGAACGAGCAAATGGCGATATGCTGTTTGACAGCTTTTTCATATAAACTAGCAAAAAGATAGCACAATGGTTATGCATCGATCTATGAATCTTTCCAAAATTTGATATTTCTGCCATTACCTAGCTTAAAAGAAAGATAGTTCCAAAATGCTGCATTTTGCTTACAAACATCCTTCCAAATTGGAGACATGCTAGAGAGAGATTTTCTAGATTTCATACCAAACTTACTTCTCCATTAATAAGCTCCTTGAATTTGGCTGTATTAGAGACTATTCGAGCCACATAAGAATTTTCATGCCTATTTGGTAAGAAGGGTAGAGTTCATTTGTTCTAAGTTCTTGATTCTCAAGCACCTTTATTTTTTGGATCTATACTCAAAATCTCAATTAACCAAGCAATGAAAACTACTGATGACATCTTTATCCTTCCACAAAAAAGCTCTCATGATTTTCTCAATTTTCTTAATAACTACATTGACAATTTGAAGACATGCATATAATAGGCGGGCAAGATAGATAACACCAAGTTTATCAAGGTTAATCTTTCATTCCAAGATAGTAATTTTTCTTTCCGTAAAGCCAACCTTGCATTGATTTTTCCAATAAGAGGCATCCAACATCGTTTTGGCACCTTTTTATCATAAAAAGGCAATTCAAGATATTTGAATGAGAAAGTCTCTTTATGGCAATTCATCTACTTTGCAAACAAAGAGGCTTCAGAGTCATCCATATTGAGGCAGACAATTAAACTTTTATGAAAATTGATCTTTAGACTAGATGCCTTTTCAAAAGCTAACAAAATTATCTTAGTTGCCAATAGACTATTTTTTTTTTTGGCACAGAACAATAATGTATCATCAACAAATTGAAGATTAGTAAGTTCTCTAAATTGCACCTGAGAACCAATTTCTTCGATGATTCCAAGAGAACCAGCCCGCTTGAAGAATCTAGCAAGCACATTAGTAGCAAGTATAAAGAGAGTAGGAGAGAGAGGATCACCTTGTCTCAGGCCTTGTTTGCATCTAATCCATCTCCCGGGTCTGCCATTAACAACCCAAACAATCCATTTAGGTGGAAAGCCCATGGCCAATAGAATATTGAGAAGAAAACCCCAATTCACACTATCAAAGGCTTTTTCAAAGTCAAGCTTACACATTAGGCCTTTGTGATCTGTCCTTTTACAGTAAGATATCGTTTCATGAGCATTGAGGAGGTTTTAAAAAATGACCTTGCCCTTGATAAATGCCGACTATGAAAGATCAATCAAGTCAGTCAAACGCCTTGCAAGCACCTTTGTGATTATCTTGTACAGCCCATTAAAGAGGCTAATTGGTCGAAGATCCCGAGCCAAGAGCATGCCTTCTTTCTTTGGTATTTAGATGATATAAGCAAAGTTCAAACTGTCCAATGCCAATGATCCCTTGTGAAACTTTTCCAACATAACCATAATATCATATTTGATGAGATCCCAAAACTACTGAAAGAAAGCAAAAGTAAAACCATCAAGACTCGATGCTTTAAGATGATTGAAAGAAATGACCACATTTCTCATCTCTTCTATAGTGAATTCATTATCAAGATCCTCCAAGCAAATTATGCGATTACCAAATAATAAATTCCAGTCAAATGAAATCTTGGACTTATGACCGTAGGCAAATAAGAATTTGAAGAAAGAGGTAAGCCTAGTTTTAATCTCCTCTTGGGAAGAGAATACATTCTCATCATCCATTAGAGCAGAAATCATATTTTTCCTTCTCCTCCTGGATGTGACCTTGTGGAAAAAGGAAGTATTTCTATCCCCTTCAACAAGTCAAGTAATCTCCGATCTTTGTTTTCAATACAATTCCTCTTTTTGATAAATTTCATCAAGGGACTTCCTCAAAATTGTTCTAGTTGCAAGTTCCATGGAGGAAAGATCAATGCTCTCCTCGTTATCAAGGAGCTCCACATCATGCCATAGTTTGTCCTTTAATTTTTTATTGAAAATTTTGTTGGCCAAGGACCATTTTTTTAGAGCCGATCTAAGCCTTCTCAAATTGTCAACCCAAGCTGCAGTGGGATTAGCACAACATCTAATAAAACGCCAAGTATTGCACACCACATCAGTTACATTAGCCTCCTTGAGCCACCAGCTCTCAAACTGAAATAGTTTTGGCACATTAAATTTGAGCTCACTCTCCAAGCAGATAGGGAGGGACATGATCAAAAGTGAAATTAGGAAGAGCTCTTTGGATGGAGGATGGGAAGAGATCATCCCACTTCAAAGAGAGAAGGAATCCATCTAGCCTAGCCAATAGCCATAGATGGTCGATCCCTTCTGTTGCTCCAAGTAAAACACCTTTCCTTCAATTGCAAATCAATGAGATTAAGGGAGGAAATGAAATCCATAAACTCCAACCCGACTTTCCAGCTTTAAGGATTTCCTTTGCGCTCAGAGTCATCTTTAGTAATGTTGAAGTCACTAGCAAGAAGCCAAGGGCCCGGGAGACTAGTTCTCACTTGAGTAATCTCATCAAAGAAGTCCTTTCATCGAGCCTTATCATTAGGACCATATACTAAGGTTAAAGCAATAGCCTTATTCATAGACAAACATTGGAGATTAACAGAAAGAGAGGACTCCTTGGAAATAGAACACCTAAGATCAAACACTCAAGAATTCCACCTAATTAGAATCTCTCCCGTTGAACCCAAACCCACAGCGTCTGTATATGCCTAGCAATCCAAGCTGCTACCTCCTAATGATCTGAAGAAGGCCGATGAGGGGTTAGAGACCTTGGATTCTTGAATAAGAATTATATCACAAGATGAGGAGAGGATGAGATCTCTGATTGCCCTTCTTTTCATAGGGTCATTCGAGCCTCTAACATTCCATGAGACAATAAGGCAACCCTCCATAACAGTCCATCCTGAGACATTTCAAATAAGGCCTATTACTCGAGAAGTAATAACACCTACTAATTGTCTGATTACAAAACTAGCCACCATACCAACCGGCAAACAGCATAGAAATCACCAAAAAAAAAAGCATGAAGGCAACCAACATAGTCTAACCAAAAACATAATTCAAACAGTGACAGGCCAAAAACTGGGAGCACAACAACTGAACATAATAAGAAGGAACAAAGGGAAGCAACCAACAAATATAAAGAATGAAGAACACCAACTGTCACAGTGCTTACCGCACCAACACCAAAAAGCTGGAGAAGAGAGTATCATGATAAACCAGAGGACACCACTATAGCCTTTCCTTTTTCAAGCTGTCTGAGAGTGTCCACCACCTCTTGAGCCACCTCTTCAGAGCAAGAGAACCCGCAGGCCTTGCCCCAATCAAGCAGCAATTGATGAGGGATGGAGGAGAGAGGAAGATGGGAGTCAACGATTGGCTCAACTCCCTTGGTATCTTTCTTCTTCCTTCTAGGAGGTATCAACTTTGCAGTGGCTTCCTTCACAGCGTCAACCGCTTTTGCTTTAGAGGATTTTCTCATCAACAAAGTGTAGGGAATCGAGCGGGATTTTTAGTATGTAATTCAAAACTTTTTCAAAATTTAATAGCAGCGGAAGCTAGAATTAATCAAATATTAATCTACTGCATACATTGATCTAATCAATTAATTCTACTTAGAATCTAGACATGCTGATATGTAATTTAAAAATTTAAATACGATCGATAAGCAAATCACATTTATCGATCGATTCAAATTTCGAACTTGATACCTATACATGGGTAGCTGATCTCCGCGATTTGAATCCACTAAAATAAGCCTCTGGTGTCGCGCTGTAGCCGCACACTCGTCCGACCTCTACAGTTGGTCCACATGAAACTTTTGATTCTGATCAGGTTCATCGGAGTGCTAGCTCCTCGCTGGGGCCTTCGACGACTGATCTCAATCGATCTAATGGATCGCCTTCTTTTTGATCTTCCGGATGCTTCAGAAAATCAGAACTTATTTTTCGGAGGATGATGAGGTGGTTTTTCAAATTTGGTGATGATCCGATGCTCACAACACTCGATCTTTCCATTCGAACTTAGAGTTCCAATTCTAGAGTTTTGCACACCAAAAATTCTGATACGCCGAAAACCCTCTCACGCCCGAAAACCCTCTCACGCCCTCTCTTTTTAGAGTTTTTCCATAAAATAAATTCTCACGAGGACTCTTCCTCTACCGTACACCCATTTTAGATCCTCTTAAGATAGATGACATAAAGAAAAATAAATTGAGAAGAGGCGTGTGAGAAAAATTTGCGCAGGAAGAACATGAACTCTCTCTCCCTAGATTTTTTCATGCCCAGAACAAAATCTCTCTCTATTTTTCTCTTTCTCAGAAGTCCCTCACGTAGCCTCCTCCTCCTCTATGCACGCACATAAAAAAGCATCCTTTATTGACGTGCAATAGATGAAAAAATTGAGTGGAGAAAGGATAAGGTGTGGAGGTTGAATTTGTTTCAACCTCCGAACTAAATTTAAATTCAAATCCGATCTTATCCTTTTTCCAATGCCAGACATAAGTGTTTGACGCATAGAAGGACTCTCCTTCTGCGCGCCCACACTCAGAAAATACAAAAAGTTATACAATGAAAAGAGGATGGCATGGAGAAAAGATAAGCTGGAGAGTTAGAGAGCTAACCAATTCATTTGAATTCAAAATTCAAATAAACTCAACCTCATCCAACAATTGGACCAGGTCAAAGGCAAATAAGAGAGGGCGCACAAGACTCCTTCTGGCATGGGAAATAATTATGTGAATTCATAATTCACGTGGAGGAGGGCATGGGTCAATAAAATATTATGCATGGAGAAGACAAGTTTAAAATTCAAACTTACTATGACTTGGTCTAAATTAGTTTCAACCAAACTAATTATTTAGACCAAATTAGATTAGATTAAACTCAACCAAATTAGGTTTAATTTAAATTAATTAATTTTTAATTAAATTAAAAATTAATTAGGTCTAGATCCTGATCAAATCAGGATCGAATCTTTCATAGCGATTTGGTTATCTCATGACCAGATCGGATCAAATCCAATCGAATCAAATTCAATCCGACTTAATCAAATCTTTATCGTTCAATCAAATTGAGCTAATCAGTAATCAAATTACTAATTAATCCTCCAAAAAATATAAAGTCCCAATCGGATGGATGTCTGGGCAATAGAGTTCCATCAACATGAAATTCATGAAAAATTCCAATCCAGTGGGACTCTTGACCCTAGTATCCCAAACGAATAAAACTTGCGATCATAGAGTTCCAAACCAGTGAAACTCTTGATCAGAGAGTCTCAGACAAATAGGATTTTGAATTCCAGTCTAGTGAGATCCATAAAGATAGAATTTCAGTCTAGTGGGATTCTTGATCATAGAGTTCCAATCTAGTGGAACTCTTGACCACAGAGTCTCAGACTATTGAAATTCTTGATCAGCCATCAGATCAGGTAGGAATTCCTATCGTGTGTGACCCCATAGGTTCGAATCCTAAGCCGATAACACAAAAACTGATTTTCTGTACCAATCGATGTGATCATCTAGCAATGATATCCGACGTCCAAATAGATCGAAAAATTATAATGCAATAATGACGAACCTGTATCATATGGTTACCATATAATTCATCCTTTTGACCTCGATACTCAAAGAATGATTTAGGATTTACTGCAAATCCTAAAATTCATCCATAGTGTATTTCAAAATTCAGTGCCTATCACATGGACCACTCCGACCGAAGATTTGATAAATTGAAATACAGTGATGCACTTGCTCCAATATTTGGAGGGATCAATCCCATATTGACTCACGCACCGACTTCATAAGTACTTGACTGCACCCAGTAGTCTTCCGTTACTGAATTAGAAATTCAGGTAGTTCGGTACCTAAGTACAGTGAGTTGCTTACAAGTCACCGTGGTGATCTCAGATCTAAGAAACACTTATACCCATATTCTTCGCGAGCAACTCTTGACAATAGAGAGCTCCGCAGTTGGATCACATTCAGTAAAATGTACCCCTATAATTCACCTGTATACCATAACAGTATCTCCATACCTCTTGGTTAAGAGGATAATCAATACTTATGGCACACAATGATCTATACACGATACGTTGTCATCCTGGATAACAACGAATCATTTGATCGTGAACATGTTTAAAGACTAAACGATAAATCTTTTTTTGTCGAGTCTAAATAGTCCTAAGAACTTCATCACATGAGAGTTTATTATAGAAAGATGCACAAAATAATAAAAAATAAAATAATAATTTTATTTATTAATAATTTAAATATAATTATATTTAGTCCAACCATTTATAATTTAGATGATTAACTTTATGATACATTTTCCAACATGAAGAAGATGGGATAGGACAATCATTAGTCTCGGACATGGCTTCAAAGCTCGCCGTAGGCACTAAGATTTGTTGGCGAGGAAGAAGAGCTTTTATTATTATTATTATTATTATTATTATTATTATTTTATTTATTTATTTTTAACCTCTTGGGACGTTGCATGAGGCTCTTCCTCTTTGTCCTTTAGAGAGGGTCAAAGTCATTTTCGGTGGAGCCCTCAATCCTACTTGGATCCACATCGATCTCATAAGGCAGTTGGTTCAACAAAGGAGAAGCGTTTAAATCCCTTACCTCCTCGTACTCCTCGTAAAGGCAAAAAATCTCATTAATTAATCCTTGCCCATTTCCAGAGGCAGGGAGGGAGGTGGTCTCAGAGGACTTCCTAAGAAAGTAACCAGTGGAAGAAGCTTCAGGCACAGGGGATAGAAGATTAATAAGATCTCCTGAATCCGATAAGATGACAAGGACCGCGGTAGAGCCTCCACAGTCTTGTCAGTTCTTGACCAATCGGACTTCTCGGGCCCAAATCCAGTTCACCCTCCATTTCAAAAGAGTTCCCTGAACCGGCCTCGTCCAGCGTCGAGGGGTCGACAAATGGCGGCGGCTCTGGTGGCAGGGGACTCGGGTGCACGACAGGATCACCATCAATGACTCCTATCTCGGCGGCAGAGCCAAAATTTCCTCCACACTCAACATTGCCGGAGAAAACACCACCTTCTTCAATCGGATCATGGGAAAGACCAAACTCTGAAGGTGGAAGATGAGACTGCCTTTGCCCGAATCCCTTGCATCCGCACCGACTCGCCCAACATTCAAGCCTAGTCGCGCCTCAACATATGGATCTAAGGAAACAGGGGAGGTCTTCATATGGGAAGGAGCTAAGGTCTGGGGCTAATCAGCTTCCCAGTCCAACCTAGGATGGATATCCGAAGATAGAGGTCGACCCGAGGAGACACCTCGAATCTTCACCTAGATGTGATAAGAAGCATCTCCTAAGGTAGCCAGTATTGAGGTCGGGATATCTTCAAACCCAACACAAAAGGCAGAAATCTTGAAAATAGAGAGATCCCTCCTAACAAGGGTTGCCGTAGAAACTCTAGCTAGCAGGGCAAAGCCAGAGATCAGTCTTTTAGCAGTCTCTGGATTCCAAGCATGTGGCGGAACACCGAGAAGATCCAGTTCCACCCCGTACTGGAGCAGAGAAGGAGTTGCTCCACCCGAAATGACCATGGCTTCACGGAGAAGGAGAAGGAGGGTCTCTTTGATCCTCTCTGGGAAGCTTGCAGCAAGGATGAACGGGATGGGAACAGGATCAGGAATAGGTTGTGCCCCAAAACAATCGAATCCCAATTGAAACATGGATCAAGTCTTCTCACGGCCTGAGCAATCAGAGAAGGACCGGCTGATCGGGCGCCATCTCTAATTGGTACGACTCGAACAACACCGATACAAGCCAGTCGCTCGTAATGCCGGAGGTGACCCTCATCGAACGGAAGAAAAACCGCTGCCCCATCAGGTCTTTCAGGAAAGACGAGCTCGCTCTCTGAGTTCATCCTTCGCAGGCCAACTCTGCACCTCTTTATCGGATGGCCCACATCTCTACATCGGTAGCAAACTAGCGGGTTGCGACAATCTCGCTTCAAGTGGCCAACATCTCCACACCGAAAGCAGGCCTTGAACCTTCTAGAGTTTTTGAGAGGCCTCTACTTCGAGTCCAACCATGACACCGGTCTAATAAAACTAGTATTACCTGCCAGAGAGTTTAATGCATGGGAAGAAGCGGAGTTAAGGCTGCCCTTTCGGTAGGTGGAAGCATTAACATTCTTGAAAAGATCCCTCCACGGTGTTGAGAGAGCTGAAGGCTGACGAACAGGACCGATCAAGGACACTGGACCTTTGCCCAGCACGCCTTCATCGCGAGATGTATCGGGATGCAATGAACGACGGCCCAAAGGGACGGTGTTTGCTCCGGTTAGCACCGGTGAAGCATTGAAATCCCCACATGAAGTCGAGCCGTATTACCAAACCTCTGGCGATCCACCCATCGTAAGCGCCCAAGGCTTCGGCGTTATAGTCCTTCCCAATATTAGAAATACCAAACATATGATTTATTGTCCTAGTAAACATACTTTTCCTTAAGCTTCTAGAGCTTTAAGAATGCATTACTAACATGTATCTTGTGATACTCCCCAAACCGTGGCAAGCCACAAAGTTTGTATGGTAGAAGAATAATTAGATGAGTCGACTCAACTTGGGAGCTACTCTACCACGCAGAACCTTCAAATCCCTTCAATTCTCCGAACAAACCCTCTAATGCTAAACTTACTGAACCTCCCTCCTCCATAGCCTCCTGCTAAACTCTCTCATCAACCTTGCCTTCTCCCTTATCTTTCTTGCATCCGCATCTTCTCCCCTTGAACACCTCATACCTTTCACCACCTCCTCCACTCCCACCATGGAGAAATTATATTCCACACCCTATGCTGATATCATATGATGGTGTACCATGCAATCATAGGCACTTGTTATTGTATATTAATCACCAAGATGAGTGCTTGACGAATCAAGCATACAGAGTGCTTGTAATAGGTGTGGTGTAAGATATAATTTCTCCCTATTATGTCATAATCTCATATCCATGTTATAACAATAACTAGTTTATAATCACACGCGATGCATGGGATGGGATGCGATGATCAAGTAAGAACTAAAAATTATTTGATTGATATTTTATTTCATTTAGAGAAATATTAAAATAAAAAATGAAGGATCAATCCAAATAACCATATGAAATCTTATTATAATTTTCATCTTTATTATGATTCTAAATTTTTAATAAATAAATAATAATTTAAACTTATTTATATAACCAAAATAAATTATAAAATATAATTTTAAAAAATATTTATGTATTATTTACTTTTCTAAGGATTAAATTGAAAAACTTAGATGGAACATATGGTGGATAAATGAATGATATATGGCGGATGAAGATAAAAATTTTAATTTTAATATATATGTTGGGGATAAACTCCGCTCCTGCCGAAGTTCAGTTCGGTGCTCAACCTGATGCGGCCGATAGCTACGGAAGAGTTTCAGTGGACAGATTTTGGTCGAACTCCTACAGTCGGCCGAACTGCTTAGCGGCTGAACTCCTTTGAATTTCTCAGCGATCGACCTCCAGTTGGACTTCCACAGGAGTCGTACTCCTTTCGAGCTCCCCCTTCGATCGAACTCCTCAGTGGTTGCGCCCCGATCGAGCTCTTCAGCGATCGAACTCCAGTCAGACTCCCACAGGAGCCGTACTTCTTTCGAGCTCCCCCTTCGGCCGAACTCCTCAATGGTTACGTTCTGGCCGAGCTCTTCAGCGGCCGAGCTTCAGTCAGACTTCCATAGGAGTTGAACTTCTTCCGAGCTCCCCTTTCGACCGAACTCCTCTAGGAGTTCGAACTCCTTTGAAATTGGTATATGCCCGAGTTCACCAACCAACGCTTGCTTTCTCGAGCTACGGCTGTCGAACCTCGATGGTATGACCGCCACTACCAGTCTGATGGTACCTTTTCTTTCTTAAGAAGCCACATGCGGCCCACAATCGGACGACATAGCCACCACTACTGGCGACGCCACTCTCTCCATAACCAGTCCCATGCGGCCCGCAACCGGACGACATGGCCACCACTACTGGCGTCGCCACTCTCTCCGTAACCAGCCTCATGCGACCCACGACCTGCCAATATGACTGACATTGTCTACCTGATGATGCCTTCCTCTCCGTACCAAACTCCATGCGGCTCCGATGGCTCGCTACCAGGCGGTATGGTCGTTACCATCAATCAGGTTCTGCCTATAAACAGAACTCTCCAGATATGCTATCTCTAAACTTTAAACTCTCCTCTTCCTCTCTAAGTTCGGCGGAACTCATTCTCGAGTACTCCATTCCTGTTGGCCAGAGCTGACTTGATCGTCGGAGGATTCTGCCGGAGCCATCCCCCACCGGCTTCGGACGAAACTTTATTTTGCAGGTCCTGACGGTGACCTCGTCCACCTCCGCTCCAGCTGATTTCGACGACGATCAGATTCTACA
This sequence comes from Cocos nucifera, assembly GCA_006176705.1. Classification (NCBI taxonomy): domain Eukaryota; kingdom Viridiplantae; phylum Streptophyta; class Magnoliopsida; order Arecales; family Arecaceae; genus Cocos; species Cocos nucifera. The sequence continues at coordinate 1,796,810 of QRFJ01000106.1, read as the reverse complement.
CCAATAGATTGGTGCTAGAGGAAGGGCCTGAGCCTCCGAGGTTCCCTTGTTCTTAAAGGAGTGCTCGACGATGATTTCTCTCTTCCCTCTCCGGAGATCTCTCCTCTTAGAGTTCTTTTCCGAAGAGAAAATGCCCCTAGGAGAGCTTCGACCCGATGATCGGTGGCCTCCATGGTCTGATCCCATTCAGATCCGTCCGCTCCCACTTCAGTCCGGGCGGCCTAGGTTCCATTTGTGGCCGCGGTGGATGCAGAGCAGTTCAACTTGCTCGTCCAGTAGATTTGTGGCCTTATGGAGGCAGTGCAGGTCAAGCACTGGTAGATCCCGGCACCAACTCAACCGGCGCGGAACTCTCCAGAGCCATGTGGTCCGGCCCAGGAACGACCGACTTGGGCTACCCGACCTCCGATCCTCGGAAGGGGAAGGCAAAGGAGGGAGAGCCTCTGCTCGGACCGTGGCTCGACCCAGGGGAAAGTCTCGCACCCGTTCTGCCAGAAAACTTTGGAGATCAAAGACCGTGAAGATATTTTAGATCGAAGGCTCTTAAAAATAAGCTGGCAAATCGAGGAGCTTCGTCACACTTTCTCCTCCCGTGGTAATGACATTTGTACTGACCCTCCCTTTTCACAGAAAATTATGCAGGAGCCGATCCCACTGAACTTCAAGCTCCCACAGCTTGAGAGTTACGATAGGACCACCGATCTGATCGACCATCTGAAAGCCTTTCGAATAACGATGTTGCTCCACGACGCGCTAGACGCCATCTTGTGTCGGACTTTTCCTTCTACCCTTAAGGGAGCTGCTAGGAATTGGTACTCGACGCTTAAGTCGAGTACCATCTTATCGTTTGACCAGATGAGCCAATAATTCGTGGCCCATTTCATCAGTAGTCGACGTCCGCATCGAGACTCGAATTTCTTAATGGCCATTAGGCAGAAGGAGGGGGAACCCATCCGGGCTTATATCATTTGGTTTAATACTGCCGCATTGGAGGTCTGAAACCTGGACCAGTCAGTCGCCATGGCCGCCCTTAAGGACGGCCTTCAGAAGAATGACTTGCTGTTCTCCCTAGAAAAGAAGTATCCCATAAATTTTGCTGACATACTAGCTCGGACTGAAAGTTATGCCCGAGCAGAGGAGGCTTTCGAGGCTAAGAATGATGAAGCCAGTGGCAAGCGGCGAATCAGCGGGCCAGGCAGGCCCGTCGAAGAAAGAAAGCGGACTGAAGCTCAGCTGCATTTCCGAACTCCCCCTGATTGCGGGCGAGCCCGAACTCCCCCTCAAGCTCAGAGGCAGGGAACCCCCGAAGGAAGGGCACGCCGAGGTTCTCCCCAGCACTGAAGTTCTCTTCGACGATGATTTCACAATTATGCCCCCCTCAACGCCCCGAAGACCCAAGTGCTGATTGAGATCAAGGAACGACTTTCGAGATCGGAGAGAATGCATTTTCATCCCAGCAAACGCAATTTCAATAAGTTCTGCCTCTACCATCATGACCACGGTCACGACACTGAGGAGTGCATCCAGCTCTAGGATGAGATCGAAGAGCTCGTCAGGCAAGGTAGACTTGGCCGATTCCTACGAAGACGATCTGAAAAGCGAGAAGATCGGCTGAGGACGTTACCACCAAGTGGGAAAAGCCAGCGAGAAGATCGGCCGCCTCTTGGCGTTATCAACACTATCTTGGGGGGACTTCAATAAGGAGAGGCCAGCAGATCTGAAGGATCGGTGAAGAGGCAGAGGACCATAGAGCCCGTGACCTTCACCGAGGCGGACGACTAGGGGATCCAATTTCCGCATAATGACGCGGTTGTAATTTCTTTGAACATTGCTGACTACAATGTACGCCGTATTTTGATGGATAATGAAAGCTCGACCAACGTATTGTTTTATGATGCCTTCTCAAAAATGTCCCTATCCGACGATCGCTTGTGGCCTATGAATTCTCCGCTGGTAGGATTTGCTGGCAACATCGTACCAGTCGAAGGCATAATAACTTTGGCTGTGACGGTAGGCCAACATCCGAAACTGGCCAAAGTGTAGGTCGACTTCCTAGTCGTGAGGACTCCGTCCGCCTATAATGTGATTCTCGACCGACCTGGTCTAAATGCACTTCGGACGGTGGGGTCAATCTATTATTTGAAGATAAAATTTTCGATGAGTTGCGGGATCGGAGAAGTTAGAGGAAACCAGGCTCTGGTGAGGTACTGCTACTCAATCATCCTGCATAAGGGAGAACTATCCGATCCTTATCTTATTGACGGGTTGGATGTCTGCGATGACCTCACTGAGGAGCGAGGCGAGCCTATGGAGGACCTCATCTCTGTACCCTTAAATGACGAAAACTTAGAGCATGCGATGCAAATCGGCTCCAACTTGGTAGATGAGGTTCGAGAGCAGCTTGTCGCCTTCCTCAGAAGAAACGCGGACGTCTTCGCCTGGACCCCAGTGGACATGTCGGAGATTGACGCTAAGGTCATGGAACATTGGCTGACCGTCGATCCAAGGCACCGACCGATAAGAAAAAAGATGCGCCACCATGCCCCAGAGAGGTAGAAAGCGATTACCGAAGAAGTAGACAAGCTCTTCCAAGTCGGACTCATCTAGAAGGTTAATTATCTGACCTGGATCTCGAACGTGGTCCTCATCAAGAAGGCAAATAACAAGTGGAGGATGTGCATCGACTTCAAGAAGCTGAACAAGATCTGCCTGAAAGACAGCTACCCCCTACCAAGGATCGACCAACTGGTGGATGCGACCTCAGGCCATGAGCTCCTCACCTTCATAGACGCCTTTTCTGGTTATAACCAGATACGGATGGCGCCCGAGGATGAAGAGAAGACCGCCTTCATTACTGACCGTGGTCTTTATTGTTACAGAGTCATGCCATTTGGACTCAAAAGCATAGAGGCAACTTATCAGTGTTTAGTTAATAAGGTCTTCAAGAAGCAGATCGGCCGCAACATGGAGGTGTACGTGAATGATATGCTCGTCAAAAGTCGAACTTCGACAGACCACCTCACCGACCTTAAAGAGACTTTCGGTGCACTCAAGAAGCACAAGATGAAACTGAACCCGACCAAATGCACCTTTGGTGTGACCTCCGAAAAATTTTTGAGGTTCATGGTGTCGAGATGCGGAATCGAAGCAAATTCTGAGAAGATCCGAGCCATTCGGATGATGACTACTTCGAAGACGATCAAGAAAATTCAGCACCTGACCGAAAAGGTGGCATCCCTAAATCGCTTCGTCTCAAGATCGATCGAACGATGCATGTCCTTCTTCCAAGTTCTCAGGCGACCAAAGGACTTCTGCTGGATGACGGAGTACCAACAGACATTCGAAGAGCTTAAAAACTACCTCGGCTCACCCCCACTGCTGGCAAAGCCCGAATCTGAAGAAGAATTATTCCTGTATCTAGCTGTCTCCTCGACGGCCCTGACGGCAGTCCTGGTCAAGGAAGAAGCAAGGACGCAGCGACCGGTCTACTACGTAAGCCGGGTCCTGAGGGATGCGGAGATCAGGTACTCTAGGTTAGAAAAATTTACTTTCTTCTAATTGCTGCCAGGAGGCTTCAACCTTACTTTCAGGAGCACACTGTAACGGTCCTCACGGATCAACCAATAAAAGCAGTCAATCACCGAACAGACGCCTTCGGAAGAATCGCGAAATGGGCAATCGAGCTCATAGAGTTCGACATCAACTACCAACCCAGGCCGTCGATCAAGGCCCAGATACTAACGGATTTTATGGTAGAATGCACCATTCCAGTCGAAGCCAAGCTTGAATAGAGTGAGGCCGGCACCAAAGCGAGACCGAGCCTGGACAAAGCCGAGCTATCGCAGCCGAACCACCCCGAAGGCTCTTGAGCTCTACACGTGGATGGTTCGTCCAACTCTATTGGAGCACGTGCAGGACTGATCTTGATCAGCTCTGAAGGAGTCATCGTCGAGTACGTGCTATGCTTCGAATTCCCCATGACCAACAATGGGACCGAATATGAAGCGCTGATCGTCGGATTAAAGATAGCAAGAAAATTAAAAGTAGATCGACTTCAAGTCTACAGCGATTTTCAGCTGATGGTCGGTCAAGTTGATGGCAACTATGAAGCACGAGAGGAAGGCATGGCGAGATACCACGAGAAAGTGAGGGATTTGACCCCGGCCTTCAACAGTTTCGGCATTCAGCATATTCCAAGGGCAGAAAATGCGAGAGCCGATCTTCTCTTCAAGTTGGCCACTTCAGCCTCGGCTGAACTACCCAAAGAAGTATTTTTGAAAACTTTGAAGTGCCCAACTATAGAAGAATCTCAGACCGTCCTGCAGACAAAATTCGAGCCCAGCTTGATCGACCCGTTGGTCGCCTACTTTAAAGAGGGGGTCCTTCCTCACGAACGGAAAGAAGCTCGAAAGCTCATGAATCAGGCCTTCCGCTACGTTTTATATGAAGGCAAGTTGTATAAGAGGTCGTACTTCCTCCCGTTGCTAAGATGTCTCCGATCTTCAAAGGTCGACCTCGCACTGTGAAATATGCACGAAGGACTTTGCGGAAGCCATGTAGGAGCTAGGTCCCTATCGCAAAAACTACTTCGACAGGGGTACTACTGGCCGACCTTGTTTCACGATTCTATAAAATATGTGAAAAAATGCGACCGCTGTCAAAAGAATGCCAGCATGCAAAGGTAGCCGGTATCCGAGCTTGCTTCGCTCAGCGCATCTTGGCCATTTGCGCAGTGGGGAATGGATATGCTCGGCCCCTTCCCAACAGCGTCCGGGCAATGAAAGTTCCTCCTAATCGCGATCGATTATTTCACTAAGTAGATCCAAGCCGAACCACTAGCGAAGATTACCGAGGCCAAGGTGTAGGACTTCGTCTGAAAGTCACTAGTCTGCCGGTTCGGCCTGCCTTGAACCCTTATAACCGACAATGGATGATCCTCGGATAAAGAAAGTTTTCTGCAGATTGATCATGGTACAATTGTTATGAGGTCGTGAATAGGCTGTTACCTACTTGCCCAAAATCATCGACGATAAATTGGAAATTCTAATCATGCCAGCAACCATCATTCCGTTCGAAAGATTTTCAAAAATCTCACCATGACGAGATTAGCGGTCTGAAATCAGCGGAATGACGTAACCATCGTATAAAATTTTTTCATAAATATCACGAACCTTGAGGATCCAGGTAAGCAAAAAAAATTCTCTCAAAAAAAATTAGCTTATGTTTGTTTCTGACTTGAGCGTTGGAGGGTCCTTGTCCGAGATAAAAATTCTTCGATCCGGACTTTATTTTGTAGGTTCTCAAGCTTGTCTGTACAGAGCCATTCCTCCAATTCTGAAGCCGACGATTCTCAACAATAACATATATATATATATATATATATATAAGAGCTAGGCGATTATCTTTGTCCTTCTTAATCTCATCCCCCTTATGCTTGGGGTGCCGCTATATATATATATATATATATAAAAATAAGAGCTAGGCGATTATCTTTGTCCTTCTTAATCTCATCCCTCTTGCGCTTGGGGTGCTGCTAGGAATAGCAATTGGATCGAATCGGATTAAAAATAGATCGAATCAATGTAGGTCGGGTCAAAAAATTGTCAACTCAAATCTGACCTATTTATTAAATGGGTCAAAAAATTCTAATCTAAATTTAATCTTTTTATTAAATAGGTAATCTGACCCGATCTATTTAATCTATTTATTAAACAAGTTAAATGAATTAAATGAGTTAAATGGGTTAAACATGTTAAATAGATCAAATTAAATGGATCAGAAATAGATTAATCAGATCTTAAATAGGTTAAATGAGTTAAGCAAGTTATATGAGTCAATCTGATCTAAATATTAAATGGATTAAATAAGTTAAATAGATTAATCATCTAAAATCTGAATTCGATCCATTCATTAAATATGTTAAATAGGTTATTCTGTTTATGATCCGAATCTATTTAATCAAAATTTAAATATGTTTAAAGTTGATCGGACGTGAATCAAATTGATGGGTCGGATAAATTTTTGCCGCCCTTAGGTGTCGCGTCTACTCCGCGGCAGTGGTGGCACCCCCTCCATCGAACCTGTTCCCCGGCGGCACCACCAAGATCCCGATCCGCAACTTCCCATTCCGAGCGACGAATTGGGTAGTGAGCTTGATGATGTCAAGCTCCTCTCCAGTGATCCCCTCGGGGAGCTAGAGGGTGTGCTGCTCAGCTTTCGAGAGCTTGAGGACCTTTCGAGTGGGGATGCGGAACGAGGCAGCGAGGTCGGGCTTGGCAGCGAAGTCGCTGGAGGGTGCGGCAGGGGCGGAATCGCGGGGAGGGGGTGGCGGCTGCTGCTACCACCCTCTCCATTGGACTTGCTCCCTGGTGGCTCCGCCATGATCTCGACCCGTAGCATCCGGTTGGAGAAGTTGGTGGAGTTGAAGGCGAACTCGAAGATCTAGTCGCATCTGCTTGCTCTGAAGAAGTCGGAGTCCACTACTCGATGATCGAAGTGTTCGCTGTCGTCCATTCCCCTCTTCCCTCAGAAAGATGGAGACATCGGAAATTCTTTGGGAGGGGGGATGATCTGGATATAGGCTTTTAGTGTTGCGTAATTGAAGAAGCTTGGGCCCTCGACGGTCGGAGATCATTGGAGGGGCAGCGGCTGACGAAGCTATTGCTGAACATGATGATCGAGCGAAACATGGGGCCGGTGCTCACGGTGATGTTGCTAGAGAGCACGGTCTGGTTCGGACGGCGGTGGAGATATACACCAAGCAGGGCCGCCGACCGCTTATCCCTGACACCGATTCGAAAGCCTCCGACCTCCAAAGAGTGCGCGATTGAAGAAGCTTGGAAAAAATACTAATACATGGCGGACGGTTGGGGTGATAAAATAGACATGGGGCCAGTGCTCATGGTGATGTTGCTAGAGAGCACGTTCTGGTCCGGACGACGGTGGAGACATACACCAAGCAGGGCTGCCGACCGCTACTCCCTGACACCGATTCGAAAGCCTTCGACCTCCGCACAGTGCGTGATTGAAGAAGCTTGGGAAAAATACTAATACGTGGCAGACGGTGGGGGTGAGGAAATCGATACATAGTGAGACGTGGTAAAGTATTTCGTTTTAATATATATATATATATATATATATATATATATATATATATATATATATATATATATACTAATACGTGGCAGACGGTGGGGGTGAGGAAATCGATACATAGTGAGAGGTGGTAAATATTTCGTTTTAATATATATATATATATATATATATATATATATATATGGTAAAGTATATTCGTTTTAATATATATATATATATATATATATATTAAAATGAAATACTTTACCACCTCTCACTATGTATCGATTTCCTCACCCCCACCGTCTGCCACGTATTAGTGTATATATATATATATATATATATATATATATACGACGAGAGATGATAAAATTTTTTGTTTTATATTTATTTTATATAGCATGTCGAACTGTTGCTGCGTTGCTGCTTCTCTCATTTTTGAATTAGTCTTGTGCACCGTAGGTGCAATGTCCTTATTGCCCCTTTTTTTTTATTTTTTCCGCTTCCTTCCCTTTTTATCGTTTTCTGCTAGAGGTCATAAATAAGATTACAAGTAGGTTGGATTGGTCTATAAGGCGATCAAGATCTAATCCAAACTATTTTAAAAAATCTATTAGACTGGATTAAATTTTGAAAATAAATATATTTTATTTTTTAAATTAAATTAAATTTTATTAAATTTTAATCTGCTTCAATCTATTTAACTTTTTAGATTGATTTGGATTTTATGTTCAATAATGCAACTAAATCCAACCCAGTATAGGACTTGGACGACGAATGCTAAAGGTAAAAACCTAGAATTTTTTCTTCATTCTTGTTGCAGCATTATAATAGTAACTATGTTGTTATGATAATAAAAACCGTTAGACTAAGAAATAATGTCCACAAAAGGACTGTATGGATATAGACTTGCATTTGTTTGGACATAAGATGACCAACAGGCCTAATTTTCTATTGTTCATGATCTCATCGTTTGATCAAGCAGTTGAAAAATTTGAAAAGAAATTCTTATTGCACCGCATGCCAATAACCATGCATAGTGCGTGCGTTGTGCACCACGTGCGGGCACAAAGAATTTCTCAAGT